>JAJLXE010000016.1:0-477259 GCA_030571095.1 Hansenula sp. yHMH451 | reverse complement strand
GATTTATTTCCGTTAGTTTTACAGGTTGTTATTTATTGTTTTATTTATGTTATTACTAGATTTGATTGTAGTATTATAATAACGGCTACACACACAAAAGTCTTGCCCAATGTTTATGAAATGAAAGATTTTCAACGTACGGATCCGCTCTAATCGTACAGTTAAAATCATCATTCAATTCGTTGATTATTAGATAATCTATTTTACAAAATATTAGTATTATTATCTATCCATTATCCCGGGAAGTAATACTAAGCAATCTTTTAATTAATCAAGTCATACAATCTCTTCCCTTTTCGAAATAACCCTCCAAGTCATTCAATTTGTTATTTCTTGTCAACCCGCTAAAAACTCACCTCATTATTTTTGCCAATTGGGAAAAAAAGCATTTTGAGGAAATTTTAAAAATTGAAAAGTATGGGGTACATGACATTTTTACGAGTGGATAGATAAAAAAAAAAAAAATTGATAATCATATATATGTGAAATGTTTATGAATTAAAATGGCTCGCAAAGTTTATGAGTTTAAGTGGCTCGAAAAGTTTCAAGTTCCGTTCAAGGAAGTGATATTAGAGGTTGGAAACAATGTATGGTTATTGCATGTGATGAAGTATAAATAGGGACAAGTACCAGTACTTTAATCTATGATGGGTTGTAAATGAATCAATCAAGTACAAAGATGACAGAGGGAACACAGAAAAAAACAGCATTAGTAACAGGAGCAGCTCAAGGAATTGGTAGGGCAATTGCTATTCAATTAGCAATTGATGGATATCAAGTTGCCATTACAGATTTATCATTTCAAAAAGATAAAGCATTTGAAACAATAAAAGAAATTGAAAAAAAAGGTTCAAAAGGTTTATTTATTCCATGTGATTCTTCTAAAAAACAAGAAATTATTGATGCAATTGATAAAACTTATGAATTTTTCGGTTCTTTTAATACAATTGTTAATAATGCAGGAATTGCTACAATTGCACCTTTAGTTGATACTACGGAAGATGAAATTAATAAAATTATTCAAATTAATATAAATGGTGTTATATTTGGAATTCAAGCCGCTGCAAAGAAATTTGAACAATTAGGAAATCAACCAGGTAAAATTATTAATGCTTCTTCAATTGTTGCACATGATGCTTTTGAAATGTTGGGTGTTTATTCAGCAACAAAATTCGCAGTTAGAGGTTTAACTCAAGTTGCTGCAAAGGAATTAGCTTCTAAAAAAATCACTGTTAATGCTTATTGTCCAGGTATTGTATTAACACCAATGTGGGATTTAATTGATGAAAAAATGGGTGAATATTCAGGTGTACCAAAAGGTGAAACTGTAAAGAAATATATCAACAATATTGCCCTAGGTAGAGGCTCTCAACCTCAAGATGTTGCAAATCTAGTTAGTTTCCTAGGTAGTGAAAAAAGTGATTATGTTACAGGTCAATCTTTAGTCGTTGATGGAGGTATTGTTTTCACTTAAGCCTCCTCCGGTTAAATAAATGTATCAAGGTAAATAAAACATATTATAAATCTAGTAGTGCCCTCAACTTTTATAATCGATCGGTGGTAAAATTATCGACGGGATTCCCGCTTATGGACGCTCCCGCACGGGGAAAAGTTGAGAAAATAGCCTATTGTACACACAAGTTGCCCCATATTTATATTTTGGTATTCTCCGATCAACAATAAGAATTCCAATTGAATGAATTGGTTTGTTGACCACTAGTTGTAATGTACGTTAAGGAAGATAGTTAAGTTCGGTCGATCATAGATAACTGAACTCTCTGGTTACTTATCAATCATTTTTTCAGTGATTCAAACGGCTTTTCTCTCGCCGTGAACATGCTCTTATGTGACTAAAGAAGGAGTAATAATAACACGGGGCTTGAGTTGATAATTGACCCGAGAAACTGAACTCTTGATCACACCCCAGGTTTCGTGTATCAACTCCTATTTGGATTCGAGGAGTAATCCTATAAAAACTCTCATGAAGAGATTGGGAACCCACTCATAATATCACTGTGGATGGATGAAAACACCCATTAAGCGTCACACCTTTATATAGAAAAGTTGTAATGAATAACTAACCAACTAGTTATTCAACAGATTCGAAAAAAAAACTCCACCATCTTTAAACATTTTACATACTGAAAGGTACCTCAAAGTAGTTTCAAATCTGTGGTTTTTTAAATGATCAGCTGCATCTTGCTAACCATTTAAAAGTGCGCCGCTTTTTCGAAAAATTGTGGGATTTTCCCTATATAAACACCATTTTTCCCTTTCAACAATAAACTCAACTTGAAAACTTGGAACCTACAATTAACATCATAACTACTCAATTAATCTATTCAAGTGATAACCAAGATGGGTGTTGAATTTGACGTTGAAAAAATATTGGATCAATTGACTTTGACCGAGAAAATTGGTCTTACCGCTGGTATTGATTTTTGGCATACTTATCCAGTTGAAAGATTAGGAGTTCCAAGTTTAAGATTTAGTGATGGTCCAAATGGTGTTCGTGGTACGAAATTCTTTAATGGTGTTCCAGCTGCTGTTTTCCCAAATGGTACTGGTCTTGCATCTACTTTTGATAAAGAATTGTTCAAAGAAGCTGGTCAATTGATGGCTAAAGAAGCAAAGCATAAAGGTGCTCATGTCATCTTAGGTCCAACTACAAATATGCAAAGAGGTCCAAATGGTGGTCGTGGGTTTGAATCTTTTAGTGAAGATCCTTATTTGGCTGGGTTAGCATCTGCTGGTATTGTTGCTGGTATTCAAGATGGTCATATTGCCGCTACTATCAAACATTATGTTGGTAATGATTTGGAACATGAACGTAATAGTTCAGATTCAATCATTACTCAAAGAGCTCTAAGAGAAATTTATTTAGAACCTTTCAGATTGGCTGTTAAATATGCTAATCCAAAGGCATTCATGACTGGTTATAACAAGATCAATGGTGAACATGTTTCTCAATCAAAATTCCTTATTGATGATATCTTACGTAAAGAATGGGGTTGGGATGGGTTAGTTATGTCAGATTGGTACGGTACATATACTAATAAGGAATCAATTGAAAACGGTCTTGATATTGAAATGCCAGGTCCACCAAGATTAAGAACAGAAGCTGCTGTTGCTCAACAAATCAGTTCTAGAGAATTACATATCAATGATCTAAATGATAGAGTTAGAAATGTTTTGGAATTGGTTAAATATTCTTTACAAGGTGATGTCCCAGAAAATGGAATTGAGGATACTAAAAATGATACAAAGGAAACTAGAGCTTTATTAAGAAAAATTGCTGGTGAATCAGCTGTATTATTGAAAAATGAAAAAAACTTGTTACCTTTGAAAAAAAATGAATCAATTGCTGTGTTTGGTGCTAATGCCAAATATGCAGCTTATTCAGGTGGTGGTTCTGCATCATTAAAACCATATTATACTGTGACTCCATATGATGCTGTTTCTGAAAAATTAGGTTCTAAACCAGTTTATACCGTGGGTGCTTATGCTCATGATAATTTACCAGGTTTAGCAGAACAAGTTACCAATCCAGAAACTGGTGAAAAAGGTGTTAAAATGTCATTTTATCATCAACCAAGAGGTACTGAAGGTCGTGAAAAATTCGATGAAACTAAATTGAACAGTTCTTATCACATTTTATTTGATTACAAGAATGATAAGATTAGAAATGATTTGTTTTATGCTGATTTTGAAGGGATTTTTGAACCTGAAGATACTGCTGAATATGAATTTGGTGTTACTGTCTTGGGTACCGCTCAAGTATTTGTTGATGATAAATTAGTTGCTGATAATAAGACTAAACAAATTCAAGGTAGAGCATTTTTCAACACTGGTACTATCGAAGTTACAGGTAAAATACAATTAGAAAAAGGTAAGAAATACAATGTTCGTGTTGAATTTGGTTCAGGTTCCACTCGTAATTATGAACAAAATACTGGTGTTGATTTCGTTGGTAATGGTGCTATTTCATTTGGTTTAGCTAAAATTATTGATCCAAAGCAAGAAATCCAAAAAGCTGCTGATTTAGCTAAAACAGTTGATAAGGCAATCATTTTCATTGGTTTGAATGGTGAATGGGAATCTGAAGGTTATGATCGTCCAGATCTTGCCCTACCAGGTTATACTAATGAATTGGTAGAAACCGTCATTGCTGCTAATCCAAACACAATTATTGTTAATCAATCAGGTACTCCAGTGGAATTCCCATGGTTAAAAAAGGCAAATGCTCTTATTCAAGCTTGGTTTGGTGGTAATGAATTGGGTAATGGTATTGCTGATGTTCTTTATGGTGACGTCAATCCAAGTGGTAAATTATCATTATCATTCCCATTGAAATTTGAAGATAATCCAGCTTTCCTTAACTTCCATACTGAAAGAGGTAGAGTTTTATATGGTGAAGATATCTTTGTTGGTTATAGATACTATGAAAAATTACAAAGAAAAGTTGCCTTCCCATTTGGTTATGGTTTATCCTATACTAGTTTTAAATTTTCTGATTTGAAAGCAAAAGTTGATGAATCTAATGACAAATTATCAGTATCAGTTAATGTTTCAAATACAGGCTCATTAAAAGGTAAAGAAGTTGTTCAATTCTATGTTAAAAAAGTTGAAACAGATGTCATTAGACCAGTTAAGGAATTGAAAGGTTTTGAAAAAATTGAATTGGGAGCTGGTAAATCATCTACCGTCTCTACTGAATTATCATTAAAAGATTCTATTTCATTCTTTGATGAGTATCAAAACCAATGGTCTGCTCAAAGCGGTGACTATGAAATCCATGTTGGTTCAAGTAGTGATGATATTGAATTAATTGAAAAATTCACTGTTGAAAAATCAAAATTCTGGACTGGTATCTAGGATTTTTAGTATATTAATTTTATTTCTTAGTTTAATGTGTTGTTGTACTGTAAATGAAATGATTCAAAAAATTTGTTTTATAAGCTCTACATGTAGTCGAGTTTAATTTTTTATCGAAAGGACCATGAATTGACATGAAATTAAAAGGTTCATTAGCTTTAGAAAAAAATTATGAAAGGGCATATATAACATAACGAAGAACTAGTAAAATGAAAGGAAACGTGAAGCACATAAATCTGGAAATTCAAATTAGCACTGAATAAAGCCTTTTTAATCTTTATGAATGTTGAAAACCAACTTTTTAACACTTCTCTCTTCATCAATATCATTCATTGAACAAGATCTCTTAATCCCATTCTCTATTCTTTCAGCACCACCAAAACTAATATACTTGATACGATCATTTCTTGGAGGTGTGACATATGATGGGATCTCTTTTGAATTATTGTTTTTCCATATGGAATCTAATTGATAACGATTTTGTATTCTAGGAGATGCAGTATATTCAATATAACCTGGAAATTGGCGAATATCTTTATCTGCTAAAGGTTTTCTTATGCATTGTTTTTTGTTCGAAGATGTTGTTGTAGAAACATCGGTAAGAATGTTCTTTGGAATGATGTTTTCCCTGTTACCAACGAAATCATTTTCATCATTGATTTTAATACTTGATAGTTGTAGTTCTGTTGAATAATCCTTTGGATCATGAAATATTGTAAATCCTAAAGATGGGGGTTTTTTATTCAATACAGACCTCAAGGATGGTGATTTCGATATCGTAGATCTTGGTCTTGAAGGCGATATTTGACTTTTCAATGGATTCTTAGTTGGAGAGAGCTTTATATTCCCATCTTTAGATGATAGTGCTAGTCTGCTATTTGGTCTACTTGGTGATTTGCTTGGTGAAGGGGTTCTTGAGTTCATAGTTGATGATGGTGATGTGTTGCTGTAGTGTATGGAAATGATGTTTTTATATGGATTGCCAATAAGCTCCAATATATGAGACCCTAAATGAGCTGGAATTGAGCTGCTTTTTATAAAGATCCTATTATCTTCTAATTCCAAGCTGAAGGAGCCAATTCACAAATGTTTATTTAAACCCTTCCAGTCATTCACGTGACATTCCTTTTGTGTTATTCCGTGGTTTTTGTAAAAAGGTCGTGTTTTAGTACTTTTTGTTATTTTCATCACGCGCACCGCGTTGTTTACCGTGGTAACTGACCCTTTCAGATGGCAGAAGCTGCACCAGTTACACGAATTTGAAAGATTGGAAGGGTTTGGATTTTGCATTTAACTATTTAGGGAAGGTCCCACTTAAGGAAGGAAGATTAAATTCATAAGTTTGAAAAATATTCCGGTGGGTGATGTGTATCTTTCGAGATTCTTATTTTGGCTAGTCTCAAAGGATTAAAGGTCACAGGAGGTTTGCGCTTCTTTATACCTTTGGATCGAACAGCTTCTTCGTAAGTAGGTGGTGTTGGTTGATTAACAGCACTGAATGATAATAAGTATATCGGAATCTTCATGAATATGGTGCTCTCCAGAATGGGTCTTGGTTTGAAAACTTCACTTGCGTTGCTTAGCGATGCTGATGGGGAAGATAGTGGTTGGTCGGATAAAGGTGTTACATTGCTGCCAACAACTTGTTCACTAGTTCCAATGGACGATACATTTTGGGATGACAGTGCCTGCTTAACAACTGACTTCACTTTCAATGCCAACTGAATACAATGCGTGATTCTTAATCCTTTTGAGTTGACATAATCAGACAGATGTTTACTGGATATATGAGGATGAGTTGAAAAAGGCATTGATTTTGGTATCTTGACAATTGACGAATGATGATAAATATTGCTTCCTTCCTCTGTTTCCTCAGGCAAGGCTTTTTGCAAGAGAAATCTGTCAGTGATATCAAATGTATCATTATCACCAAATAACTCACTTCTCCTTTCACATTGAGTCTTTTGAATAAAAAATACCTTGATTTCCTCCACTACACAAGTTCTGTCATCAAATAATGGCTTCAGGCTAAAAGTAAATGTGAACTGGTCACCTAACACTAAGTGTTTTGAAGATATCGAGAGATCATAGTGCATATATTCTCTCCAATTACCCAAGGCATGAATGCACTCAAAAAGCTGGAGAGAACCCTCAAGTGGACCTCTAACTAAGAAAATTGGTTTACTCGCGAGTCTCCTAGTGTTTTCCTTATTATCCATTATGGCTTCAATTGCATATTTTCTACTTCCAAGGCAACTAAAGATGGATTCTGGTAAATCTGGATCCAAAACGAAGAGGAAAGGCAATGTATAAGAACCCTTGACCGCCTGTTCAGAATCAAAACCATATTCGTAAATGTCTTCCACAATCGTTCTTGACTCTTGATTTTTTAAATATCGGGCACTTGGACACCTTTTGTATACGATCTCTAGTGCATGGCCCATGAATTTGATTGAGATCTTATCAATATTGTAGCTTTTCCCTCTGGTATTGATCTTCAAAACTCCCCTAACCATGCTAACTGGAGCGCTCACTCTTTCTCTTTCATTCAAGCCTTTCAAATAAATGATCTCTTCATTTAGATGTAATTCAGCTTTCAAGCCGCCACGGAAGGATTTCATACTGGTCTTGACAAACGATAGGAATCTTGATATGTTTATTGGGAAATATCAAATTTCCCCTAATGGTCGACTAAGCGCCGTAACAGAACTTCAATGACAACTGAATAGGCTAACTAATAATCTTCTGGAGGACAAACGATTCATATGAAAATTGAAGCTCTTAATAAACGAACCTACACTCTGTACACTCACCAATATGAAGACAAGGAGAGTCCGCTTATATCCGAAAATCTTACGGGCAAAAAAACAAGCTAGCGCCTCTCGGTTTCGATCCGAGGACATCAGGGTTATGAGCCCTGCGCGCTTCCACTGCGCCAAGGCGCTTGAATTAAAATGAAAAAAAGTAAAAATATAATAGAATGTGTGAAGCTATATTGGTAAGGACACAGAATCACGTGATGAATGATGCGCTATAGCTATATCTTTCTTTCCCCTGTGTTAATCTGACGGCCTAATTAATGTTCTATGGACTATTGACTATTATTAGACGTTCTCGAACATTCTGTAATGTTCTATAATTGGGAATTGTCAAATATGTGATATCAGGCAACATTAACACAAATCCGTGCATCAAATGGTCTATGAGTTCATCATACGATGCAACGATTTTATATGTGTTATTTTCAACAGGTTCATTTCTATAGATCATATACTAATTATGGATCATAATTCAACTTATGTATAGCAGAAGAATTGAGAATCGTTTTACCTAAATTCAGCCTTATATTTATACTTAAATTAGATACTATATCGGTTGATAGGAAATCTACAGATAATCTACTTTCTCGTCTTAATCATTAATAATGTGATATAGAGGTTTTAGTTTAATACATTTTAGCCCTTAAAATTTGAAGCGATCAGTGTGCGAAAGCTCATAATTTTTTTCAATATCCTCAAGAAGTCCAATTTCTTTTGGCTTCCAAGCCAGATCCTTTTGCGACTTTTCAGAGGATGAATAGATATTAGTTGCCAAAATCATTCCAATAAGACCAAGCTTCGAAGCAACTTCATCGAATGGTAGAGACTTAGCTTCCAAGTCCAAAATCTTTCCGACGGCCTCTGCAATCTTCTTACTTTCAATTCCCTCTTCTTGAACTGCATGATATGCTTCACCAGCTTTACCTTTTTCAGCCGCTAATCTATACAAAGTAGCAACATCGTTTTTATGAACAGAGGGCCAAACACTTTTACCTTCATTGACGTAGTAAGAGACCTTATTTTTTGCAGCTAATCGGAACGAAAGCTTCATCGCCAATACCATGAACGCAGGGTGGTAATCTGATCACAATTGATCTGATTCCTTCTTTGGCAGAGTTTTGTGCAATAATTTCAGTTTCTATTCTTGTTTTAACACCAGGAGGTGCCTTGCTTGGATCAACATTGTCAGTCTCATATGACTTGACACCAATATCAGTCTTTAGAGCTCCAAGACCATTTGTGTAAATGAACAATTTGTTTGTTCCTTTCAAAATTCCGATGATAGTATTGGTAACATCCCTGTCGACTTTTGTGGTATATGCCATATTGGTGAAATCATGAATAAAACCTAGATGAATAACACCACCATCAGCATCTTTAACACCTTTTTTGATGGACTCCAAATCTTCCAAATCACCTCTAAGAACCTCAGCACCCTTTTTTTTAATGCTTCAGCTGATTTATCAGATCTCGCTAATCCTAAAACTTGATGACCGTTTGATAATAAGTCAATGACCAATGCAGAACCAATGAATCCGCTAGCACCAGTAATAAAAAACTTTGTCATGATTGCAATTTCTGTATTCGATTTCCTTTAATCGATATTGAAAGGATTTAACATCTAAGTGGCAAATTGATTACACTTTATATATACCATTATTCAGACCAAACGAACGGATGTGGCACAATTTGATATACATCAGAACCTTATATTTCTTCTTACCCTTGTCTATATCAAAAGCAAAGCCCAACTTTATCCATACAAGAATAAGTCATAAAAAATAAATTTGGTGTCAAGCGAGCATTGGCTACCCCAATTCATGATGGAACGCGAAACTGACGCCAAAATGGACCATATAAGTAAGCGCATTGTTTACAATTTGAAACTAATGAAGGTCAACTTTAATCATTCTTGCACGGTCTTTGCTTTGGCACAAAAGCTACATCCCCAAGAAATCTATCCGCGAATAATAGCCAAAACTGGTTTAGAACGTGCGTTTAACCAGTCATGAGTCCAGATACGATTGAAGGATCATGAATTCAGAACCATCGTTCTAGACAGTGATTCTAAGTACCACGACAAGAAGGATAAGACGTATGGAGAGATATTTGGAGTTGATTACCAAGTTCTCCCCTAAATGAGATTATCAGATTGTATCGGAATTTAAATGGAACACACACACTGCGACGATCCGCGAAACGATCCGACTGCACCGGCTTTAAACTATATAGTTTCTCCAGTTAGCTCCTGTTTCTTAGCTTTGCATTTCTTTCTCGATTGAGGTCTCATACTGGACTGATTGTTAAAATCCAAAGGTTGAAATGTTGTCAGTCTCCAAGTTCTCCGATGAGATTGGAGTCTCCACTCTATTAAGATCTAGTTGGGATGTACATTTAATCATCACGTTGCGAATGCTTCGTTTCTATGGATTTACTGGGATTTCATTAGTGCTAGCACTCTTCTTGAAAGAAGATGGTTATAATGAAAAATATATCGGGTTACTGATGAGTTTAACATTTTTTGGTGATTTGGTAACTTCATTTCTCTTATCGTTGGTTGCTGATAAAGTTGGTAGAAAATGCACATACATCATCTCATCATTAATGATGGCCCTTACTGGGTTGTTTTTCATATATTTCCATCAAAATTACATTGTGATCTTTATTGTTGCCTTTGTGGGAATCATAACCCCCCATGGTGGAGAGGTTGGTCCTTTCAGATCGGTGGAGGAAAGTGTAATTGCAGACTTATGCCCATATGATGAAAGATCTGATATTTATGCTTGGGGTTCATTTTTGAGTAATTTTGCTTCTGCTTTTGGATCTGTAACTACGGGTGCTTTGATTGAATATGTTCAAGCTAAATACAATTTAACGAAGATTGATGCTTACTCTACTGTCTTCTGGATCTATATTGCTGTTTCTTTAATTATGGCTATTTTGTCGGCCTTCTTAAGTCATAAAGTCGAGCTTCATGACCATGGTGAATTATTAACACCAAGTGCAGAAGTTACCGTCTCCACTACAACCTCTGAAGTTTCACCATTGATTCAAACTCCACAACAAGCTGCTACAAAGCCCCAAAGTAAGTCTTTCTGGCACAATTTTATCCCAACGTTATCTGGAGAATCAGCATCAGCTGTTGTTATCAAACTAACATTATTGTTTGCTCTTGATGCCTTTGCATCCTCAATCATATCTTTCTCATGGCAATCATACTATATTCAAAAAAAGTTTAACATAACGACAGAGGATCTTGGTGGTGTCTTCTTCTTCACAATGATTATAACTGCGATTACTGCATTGCTAAGTACATCATTCTGTAAAAGATTTGGACCAGTTGTGACAATGGTAGGCACCCATTTACCATCTTCAATTGCATTGGCCTTGATTCCAGTACCTCAGTCACTCAGAGTGACTTTTATAATTTTGATTATTAGAGCAATGACACAACAGATGGATGTTGCACCTAAAAAAGTGTTTTTAACCACTGTGATAAAGCCAACCCAAAGAACAGCAATCATTGGATGGGTAAACGTTGTGAAGACACTTGCACAACTAGCAGGCCCTAGTATCACCGGTATTTTAACGAGCTCTAATTTGCAATGGATCTGCTTCGTCATTGCAGGTTCGCTCAAGACTATATACGATTTGGGGATCTGGATCTCGTTTTTACAGTACAACAGACATAATGAGCATTAAGCCAGTATTAACCAAACAGACCACTTACTAAAAACAATACATAGACATGTACAAACAAAGTAAATACAAATGAGTAAGTCTCACTTGATGATGGTCATAGTAAGCGCAACCCGCGAATGCGATCTGTCGGGCCCTCGAGGCCAAAGGTTTGACACTTGAGCGAGTGGCTCTCTTCGCTTGCGTCTGAGTGTTCACCAATGTCTTGTGAGTCATAACGATGCCTTTCCTCTGGCAGAATGGGCTTATCTCTGCTGTCAACTCTCCATATTCCAACCGATCAACTCTCCGTCTTCAACACCTCAAGCACATCTTCAAGCTATCAAACATAGCTTCAGCAGCAAAAGCGTTACCGGGCCTTGAAACGTTTTCAAATTTTGTGCATGTGAAAAAAATGTTGAAAAAGTCTCGATGGTAAACATGAATCACCAGAGATTGGATCTGATCCTGAGTTTTCGACTACTTATACACTGGTGTATCCTTTACTGAACAGACATTGACTCCAATCAGAATCATAGGAGAGCAGCCACAATGAGAATCTCACACAAGTTGCAACAGAGTCACCAACAGAGCGAGACCCCAACCTTCTCGTTTGAGTTCTTCGTCCCAAAGACTAGTCAAGGTGTCCAGAATCTATACGACAGAATGGATCGGATGTACAACTTGAATCCTCAATTCATTGATGTTACTTGGAATGCTGGTGGGAGACTATCCAATTTGACCACTGATATAGTCCAAACATCGCAGTCTGTTTTAGGTCTAGAAACATGTATGCATTTGACTTGTACCAATATGCCTGTGGATCTCATTGACAATGCCTTGAAAGATGCCTACAATTCTGGTTGTCAAAACATTTTGGCCCTAAGAGGTGATCCACCTGTGGAAGGTGGTGAATGGACTGCCGTGGAAGGCGGTTTCCAACATGCGAAGGATCTTGTCAGTTATATTAGAACAAAATATGGAGATCATTTCGATATCGGTGTTGCCGCTTATCCTGAAGGCCACCCAGAGGAACAAGATGATGATTTAGTCATTGATTATTTGAAAGAAAAAATCGATGCTGGTGCTGACTTCATCATTACACAAATGTTTTATGATGCTGATAACTTTATTGAATGGTGTAAAAAACTCAGAGCTAAAAACATCAATGTTCCAATTATTCCAGGTATTATGCCAATCAGCTCCTATGCTGCTTTCAAAAGAAGAGCTACTTGGTCCGAAATCACCATTCCAGAGCACTTCGAAACTCAATTGGTTGCTGTCAAGGATGATGATCAGTTGGTTAGAAAAATTGGTACCGATTTAGTTACAGAAATGTGTGCAAAATTATTAAATTCAGGGTTTGTCAAGCATTTGCATTTCTATACCATGAATTTAGAAAAATCTTCAGTTATGGTTCTTGAAAAATTGGGTTTAATTACTCAAAATAGTGTTGCTGATGATTTGCCATGGAGAAAATCTTTAAATCCAACAAGAAACAAAGAAACAGTTAGACCAATTTTCTGGAAGAATAGAAAATATAGTTATATCACAAGAACTCAAGACTGGGATGAATTTCCAAATGGTAGATGGGGTGATCCAAATTCCGCTGCATTTGGTGATGTTGAATTATTTACTTCAGGTTTATTACGTCAATCATCCAAAAGATGTATTGAACTATGGGGCGAACCAAAATCCATACAAGATATCGCTCAATTGGTTGTTAAATATTTAGAAGGTAACGTTAACTCGTTACCATGGTCAGACACCCCAATTACTTCTGAAATCAATTCCATCAAAGATGAGTTAATCAAAATTAATCAGAATGGTATTTTGACAATCAATTCACAACCTGGAGTCAACGGTGCGCCTTCAGATGATTCAGCTTTTGGTTGGGGTCCTAAGAATGGGTTTGTTTATCAAAAGCAATACTTGGAATTCCTCATGCCCAAATCAAAACTATCTCAATTGATCACTAAGATCGAATCCTTGAATAAACCATTTAATACTGCTTCAAATACCAAAGATAACTTCAATGTTCTGACTTATTTCACAATTGATAAGAACGATGATTTATCAACAAACTCTAAAGATGATTCAGCAAATGCAGTCACCTGGGGTATTTTCCCAGGTCAAGAAGTTCAACAACCAACAATTGTAGAAAAAGTTTCATTCTTAGCTTGGAAGGATGAAGTTTTCAGAATTGCTGAAGAATGGAGTTCAATTTTTGAACAAGGTACTGAATCCAAATCAATCATTGAACATGTCATCAATGATTATGCCTTGGTTAACATTGTGGATAATGATTATGTTGGTCAAGCAAAGATCTTTGACCTATTGAAGGATTTATAATCATGATGACCCAACAACCATACAACAATTTTATTTTTTAATTCTGTTCTTCATTCTCATTTGAGTAATGAAGAAACATATGACATCAACTGTCTTTATCTAATACTTTTAATACTTTAAACACTTCTGTTTTTACTTTACCTCATCATCATCCACATCCACTTTTTTATACACACATACAAACTTACATCCAACCAACAACCAACTTATGACGCTACTATTATGAAATTAGGGAAAAAGAAAAAGTTTTCATGTTAATTTATTCTAGGGTTTTGAATGATTCCCAGGTTTGCATATAAAATATTACACATATTCAAAGATCATGGGAGATGATCACCAACTACTATATAAATGGCTTGTACTTCAACCGTTCAGCCACTTCAGACTAAGATATATTTTCCAGCTGTTACTGACTCAATACACAAGGATCAATATGCTGAACCCAGCCGTCTTAACTTGTAGCTTCTCGGGCCACCTTCTTGAGTCCTCAATGACCCTCGCGGTGCGCGGTACTCTCGAGAGACTCGTGCGTGTACCAGCTTCGATCTTTTGACACTTCCGCTTTCATCGATTGATGAAGTGTCGAGATCCAACCATCAAGAAACATTTGCTCAAATTGGAGAAGAGTAAGAGAAAGGAATCATGTTGGGCGTGATATCTGGAATCCTGGTGCTTGTATCACTTGTACTGGCTCAGATCGATATCCAACTACAGGCCAATTGGGAAAATCCGCCATTTGCGCTACGATTATTGTGAGTACAGTTCATAACCTTCTCAAAACTGTCTACTAACTAAAGACAATAGGGAAACTGTCTCCTCTGAAAATGAGTCTTATTACTTGGAAGCACTTTCTAAAGTTGCTTCATTAAATGTCAACGATGAGGATTCCGAAATCATTGGAACAACTACTGATGAAGAGTTATATGATCAAGTTTTCTCACTTCTCACTCCAAAAGAACGTTCGTTATATGATGTCCCATTAGCGAACAAATACTATTCACCAAGAGTCATTGCTCATTACCACTATTTCAACAACATTGTCCTACCTGAATTTCAATCCAAATTGATCAAGAAGTGTGGTAGTGTTCCGAAGACTTGGTTGAAATTCAACGACGTGGTGTACTGCAATCCTGATGATGTTTTTGCCCTAATGACTGACTCTCAAGATGATCAAGAGGAAGTATTGTTAGATTTTGATAGAGTTATTGGTAGTGATGGTCCCTTATTAGTGCTTTATGGTGATATCAGTGATCCTCATTTCAAAGAGTTTATTAACAATCTTTATGAGAATTCCAAATTCGGCAAACTACGCTTTATCTGGAGATATGTTCCTCAAAACATTGAGCAAAGAGAAATCCTTGCCGGTTTTGGTGTTGACTTGACTTTAAAAAGAACTGATTATATCGTTATTGATGACAGGGATACCAAACAGAATGCTAAAAGAGATCAAATAAAACAAGAAGCCCAACAAGTATTAAAGGACCAAGCGTCTTCAGGCTCTTTTCTGAATATATATGCTGATGACATCAAAAGTGTCTCCAAGGAGGATTTGAAAGATGTTGCTTTAAAAATCGCAAGCTTTGCTGTGTCTTCCAACAATGCCACAGAAAATTATCATAATTTGATTCAAGTTATTCAAGATTTGCCAAAATTCACGTCATATTTATCAGAATTGGAAGTGAATCAAGATTTCGTTGAAAAATCAGACTTTAACCAGAGATTGGGGTTGACATCAGACTCATCTGCTATTTTCTTGAATGGCTTACCTGTTGATGATGCTGATCTAAATGTCTTTGGATTATACAAGGCCATCAAAAAGGAGTTATCATTAGTTGAAGGACTCAATGACTTGGATCTAGACTCTAAAGTGGCCAGAGATCTTATTGGAAAATTCGCATTGTTATCAATGGTTAAAAATAGAAGATCTTTGAAGACGAGATATGATATAGAATCAGGTGAACATAATCCTGTCATCTTTGTTAATAATGTTGAGAACGACCCTACCTATGATGATTTACCAAAAGATTTGAACGTTTTCCTACAAAGACATCAATTTGGCCAAATTCCGGCTTATAGAGAAAACATCCATGATGTCGTCTTTGCCATGGATTTTTCAGATGAAGATCAATTGGTTGTTTTAAAAAAAATCTTCCAAGCCATTATTCAACGTGGAATCCCTCAGAGAGTTGGATTCATCCCTTTGATTGGTTCAAAAGAAGCGTACACAATTGCGAATAACATTTATTACTTACTTGAAACAAATGGTGTCAAGAGGGCTTTCAGATATATCAATAAGCTTGGTGGTTCTGAACTACAGAACTTGACCGACATTGATTATGCCTCCAAATATGTTCTACCATTTTCAAAGACGTTTGACGTTTCAGAACCAGTTTTGATTGTTAATGGTGCATTTTATCCATTTGACACAAACTGGCCATATGCTTTGACTAGACAAGTTACTGAAGATGTGAATTTCATCTCAAGTGCTGTTTATAGTGGTGGTGTTACTGCTGATGATTCCATTAGAAAATTACTATATGAAAACGCTGCAACCTTTAGAAACACTTTAGTTGTCCCAGAAAGTAAAAGTGCTTTTCAATATAGAGTTATCACTCCAGAATTCCGTGAAGCTGCTAAGTCGTCCAGAAATTACATTTTTGAGTTCACAAACACTAATGAAAACCCTGAAAAAGCTGCCACTTTAACTATCGGTGGTAATCTAGGCTCTGAATTTGTCTTGAAGCAGTTTTTGGAAGTGTTGAGATTTTCTCAGTCAACAAGCTTAAACCTGAGGATAAGGGTTATCAATAATTCTGATGAGGCAACCTTTATTGGTAAGATTAGACAATCACTGAATAAATCTGTTGATCATGCTATTGAAGTGGTAGAAGAGGTTATTAAACAAGGTATCTTCACTGAATTAGACTTTGATCCAGCTATTAAAAACTTGTTGAAATCTATTGATATTGAGGCTTCAAAATTCTTATTATTGAACGGTCGTTACATCGAACTAAACAACAAAGTCATTGACCAAAAATCTCTTGAATTTTTCGCTGATTACGAATTCGATAACAGGTTATCATTAGCTTCCCAAGTTCTGAAAAACCATAAAGCCGTCGCTAACACTGTCACAAATGAGTGGTTTGAAAGCTTTTCAAGTTTGATTACAAAGACGTTCTATATCGAATCCGGATTATTCACACCAGCACCATTACCACGATTTGACTTCAGTGCCATTAACACCGAATATGCCATTTCATTTGGTGATAAGGAGACAAGTGATATCCATGTTCTTCTGGTTATTGATCCAGTTGAAGAAATTTCACAAAAATTGATATATTTGACTCAATCTATTAAAGATCTTTCATTTATCTCACTGGATATCTTGATCCAACCTTCGAAAAATCTTGAGGAATTACCAACAACGAGATTCTTCAAAGGTAATTATAAATCAGCCGTTGAGTTTGATTCTAATGGTCTAATATCTGAAGCACCATTCGTCAAGTTCGAAAAGGTCCCTGAAAAGACCTTGTTTACTTTAGACCTAGATCACCCATCTCCATGGATTGTCGTCACTAAAGATAGTGTTAGTGATCTCGATAATGTTATTTTGGAACAATCTGGACCTGTCACTGGTATTTATGAATTGAAGAATATTGCAGTGGAAGGTAATTCTTTCGATGCTGATACTTTAGAACCACCAACTGGGCTATCTGTTCAGATTGAAAATTCAGATACAAATGTGATGACTAACTATGGTTATTTACAACTAAAAGGGAATCCAGGTGTTTGGAACTTTGAAATCAAGCAAGGAAGATCTAGTGATATTTACTCACTTTTAAGTATTGATGATTTTGATAGTGAAAGTCGTGAAGCTCATGATAAAATCCAATTAAGTGTTTTGACTCTCGATGGTGTTAGGATCTTCCCAAGAGTTGTTAAGAAAGAAGGAAAAGAAGATGAATCATTGGTATCATTAAATCAACTTGAGAATGCCACTGTTGAAGAAGAAAAACCAGGATTCTTCCAGAAGTGGTTCGGTAAGAAAAAGAAACATGCGGATATCAATATTTTTACTATTGCGAGTGGTCATTTATATGAAAGATTCTTGGGTATAATGACAGCTTCAGTTATGCGTCATACGAATCACACAGTTAAGTTTTGGCTGATTGAAAACTATATGTCACCAAGCTTTAGAAAATTCTTACCTCATTTAGCTGCAAAATATGGATTTGAATATGAACTGATTACTTATAATTGGCCATCATGGTTGAGAGGTCAAAGAGAAAAACAGAGAACATTTTGGGGTTATAAGGTTCTATTTTTGGATGTGTTGTTTCCTCAAGACTTGGAAAAGGTTATCTTTGTTGACTCAGACCAAATTGTTCGAACTGATTTGAAAGAACTTGTTGATTTAGATCTTGAAGGTGCTCCTTATGGGTACACACCAATGGGAGATTCCAGGGAAGAAATGGAAGGCTTTAGATTTTGGAAACAAGGTTACTGGGCAAAATTCTTGGGTGATGAATTCAAATATCATATCAGTGCACTTTATGTGATTGATTTGAAAAGGTTTAGAGAAATGGCTGCTGGTGACACTTTAAGACAACATTATCAAGCATTGTCCAAAGATCCTGGGTCTTTATCCAATTTGGACCAAGATTTACCCAACAACCTACAAACAAAATTGAAGATCTTTTCATTACCTCAGGAATGGTTATGGTGTGAAACTTGGTGTGATGATGAAAGTTTAAAGACTGCAAAGACCATTGATCTTTGTAACAATCCGCTGACTAAAGAGCCAAAACTAGATAGAGCACGCCGTCAAATTCCAGAATGGACAGAATATGATGATGCAATCGCAGCTTTGAGAGAAGAAGTTCAAAGACTGGAGACATTAGAAGATGGCGTTAAAACTCTTGAAGATATGGTGAAGACCGAGACAACGAAAGAAGAGTCGCCGAGCGCTCCAAAGGAATTAGAGCACGACGAGTTGTAATTCAGCTTAAAGAATGTACGGTAGTTAGAATTTTTCTCTGCGGCTTTTTGCTCGATTTGTAGATTTTTGGTATATTTCTCCAGAATTCCTTGAGCTTTATCTTCATTTTGTGTATTGAGTCATGGAATGAATCGTTGGTGTCTTGGTGGTGATTGCGAAAAAAAGATCCGAGAGATTATCAACAAAATGAACAAAAGCACCACTCAAGGTCCTTTGAAAAATTATTTGTAAAAGGGTTAGAATTCCACTCAACAAAGACTAGAAACACAATGCTGAGAGCTGGTGGCTATTCGGTGCTCAGGTTATCCCGCTCCCAATTGGTTTTCACCTTGGCCAGGCGCTACTCTTCAAACGGATCTTCTCAGACGAATGGGAACCAACCAACTGAGACAGATCTATCTAAGGAACCAGATCAAAGAGCTTCAAAAGAGAGGCAATTTTCACATGATAAACTTATTAAGGATCTGAATAATTCTATAGTGAAGGTTCCCTCACCTAGGAAGCTGAAAAAATATTTGGATAACTATATCATTGGACAAGCGACAGGGAAGAAAATTATGTCTGTTGCGGTATACAACCATTATTTAAGAATCAATGATAAGGCTAAGAAAATGGCCAAGAAGCTAGAAGATGAGAGACAAAAAGAAGACGACTCTTTGTATTCGTTTAGTGATAATATCAAGCCAACAAATCAAACTCCAGAACAAATGAGTTTTTCTTTAGATACAGACGATCAAGATTTAGAATTGAGTAAATCAAATATCCTGTTGTTAGGGCCTTCAGGTTCAGGAAAGACATTGATTGCTAAGACCTTAGCAAAGGTCATTAATGTTCCATTTTCTATCACAGACTGTACACAATTGACCCAAGCTGGTTATATTGGTGAGGATGTTGAATTATGTATTGAGAGATTATTGATTAATAGTAATTATGATGTTGAGAAGGCAGAGAAGGGTATCGTTGTATTGGATGAAGTTGACAAGCTATCTAAACCTTCCATGGCAAATGGTACTAAGGATGTTGCAGGTGAAGGGGTTCAACAAGCTCTTTTGAAACTGATTGAAGGTACCACTGTGCAAGTTCAAGTTAAAAAGCCAGTTAATAAGGAAAAAGATAATCAAAACAACAATACCGTTGCGAAAAGAAATGAAACATATCATATCGATACAAGTAATATATTATTTGTGCTGATGGGTGCATTCATTGGGCTGGATGAACATATTGCAGCAAGATTAGCCAAATCATCAATTGGATTTGAAGCAGATATATCGGATCAGTCCGATGATCAGAAAAAGCATACATTGAAACAAATCAAATTAGAAGATGGTCGGAAAGTCTCAGCTTTGGACTTGATCACCCCTCAAGATTTAACTGCATATGGTATGATTCCAGAATTAATTGGGAGAGTTCCAATAATCACTGGATTAGATTCATTGAATGAAACTGATCTTTTGTCAATTTTAACGGAACCTAAAAATGCACTTTTGACACAATATGAGTACATTTTTGAACAATTTGGAGTTAATTTAAAAATCACACAACCAGCTTTGAGCAAAATTGCAGATTTAGCACTAAGGGAAGGCACCGGTGCAAGAGGGTTACGTGGTATTATGGAAAGATTACTACTTACAGTTAATTATGAATGCCCTGATTCTGGTATTCAATTTGTCTTGATAAACTCTGGAACTGTGGAAAGTATCAACTCGGGGAAAGTGGAAGCACTATATTATGCTCGTGGTGATTTATTTAGATTTGTTGAAGATATATTGAAGGAAGATTTAGAATTAGGGAAGGAATTACAAGAGAAATTCAAGATAACTCCTGCCTCTGTTTCTGAGCATGATTCTATAGCTGCATCTGGCTAGGATTTAATTTTAAATACGACTACATATAGATGGAAACATACAACGTGCATGGGGGCGTTTTAATGATACGATTTATGACATTTACAACAACTGTAGTGAAAACTACACGTGTGAAGAGTCGGACTAATATGTTCTTGGTAGATTAAATCGGGGACAGTTCTGTACTATTCATTCTGAAAGCTGAAGGTCGGATATTTTCATCGTGTATTGATTGGCTAAGGTGTTCTCAGACTCGTGTGATCTAAATTGTAGACCAAGAAATAATTGACAAATTCACCGAGACTGGACTTAATAATCATCTTATCTCTAGTGCCAGATATGACACTAAATTAGTAATTTGTCTGCTTTTATGATAGTCACTTCCTTTATTGTTGCCACTACTATTCGAATCCCCAGTCCGCAACCTCACACGATGGCAAACTACTCACAGTTCCGCCATGGCTATACTTCACAGTCAGTGCTGACGTAATACCTTCCTATCGGGGCAAATGCCGATAAGAATTGCGGGTCAGAATTTTCAGCAACAACAAAGCTGTCATTAAATTTGAAGCGAACCTTGATGTAAAAAGGTACATTCTTCCACTATTTGCCATCTTTAAATTTCTAATATTCCCATTTCTCATAAGACAAAAGCATTTTGAGAAGAAACAGATCCCAGTTGACTGATTTTTCAAAGGAAAGGTCAATCAAAACAGTCAAGAGTTGGTCTCACCCAGGCGTCTGCAATTCGGCTTTCATACAGCACACACAAGCACATTCTCCAGAAACAACAAAGTGCCAAAATTCGTAAAACTTGAATGTCAAAATAGTGAAAAAAAGTCATTCCACACTGTACTTTGCAACTGTTGGCTACTATCACCATGGATAATCCACAAATTTCAAAGAGCTCTTCGTTGTTTGGATTGAAAAAGAAGCCATCAATGGTGCGTTCAAACTCCAACGTGGATAGCTCCTCGATATACTCCCAGACTCCATCATCCACAACTTCTTTGAATAAAAAGAAGACAAATATTCCAACTGGTGAACATCAACAACATCCAAGATCAGCTTTCTCCCAATTCTTCACAGCTAGTACCAAAGACCAACAAGAGGAGCGGACCAGGAAATATAGGGAGAGAAAATCTCAGTCTGATGCAATTAAAAACCAATACAAACAAGATTCAATCAAATGGTTCTCTCTAAGGAAATTAAGTGATGTGTCGAGAGAAAATGACCCATTGACTTACTCACCAGCTAGATTGAACTCATTTCTGCAATTTTATGACACATACATTCAACAAAATTCTATTGAAAACATGAGAAATGTAATAAACTTGGTTGATTTTTGGTCAATAAGTGCAATAAAATTTTTATCAGGTGTTGATCAATTAGTTACAAAGAAACTACTGGCAAGATATTCGAGTTCAGACTTGAAAGAAGATCAAAAATTGAAGATTTTAAAAATTAATGACGAATATTTTGGTGTCTCATGGTCTTGGTTATTAGCTATGGATAATTGGAACTGTGATGTCTACTGTTTAACAACAGCCCCAATATTGCATACATCATCAAGTGATTATAGATCAAACATCGGACCGAAGAACCATCATATTGTTCATGGCAAATCTTTGAACAACATGCCATTCAAAAAAAATTCTTACCCCCTTGCAATAGCTTATGAATTATGGTTTCAACTGAAAACTGAAGAATGGGTCCCAGTATTAACAGACCTTTATAGAGTCATTGCTCCTGGTGGAACTTTACACATGTTTTTAATGGACTACACCATTATAAATTGTAAAAGTGATATCTATAATGATTTTTTCAAAAAAATTCAAAAAGTTGTTAGAAAAGAAGGTATGGATCCATACCCATGTAAAAACATTTTGAGTAGAACCAAAGAAGCCGGTTTTCAAGAAGTTAAATATTCAATAGTTTCAGTTAAGAAAGGTATTCCTAATAGAATGGGGAACTTGATGGAATTTATTCAGAGTTTTTTCGAATTGGCTATTTTCTCAAAATTTGCAAGAAATTTTTTCACTCCTGAAGATTTGAGATTATTCAAAGAATTGAGATTACAATATAATCAAGATATGAAAAATGGGAGATTACTTGATGAATTTGGTGATTGTTATTTTATGTTTGTTACTGCTAAAAAATGTGATGAATGATTAATCTTGTTATGAAGGATGTATTTATATTATTCCCAAGTTTAATGATTTAACCACTTGTTGCTTTATATATTGATTTAGTGCTCTGCTATCATGAGAGTACCTTAAAAAGTTATTTGTGTTTTTATTTACGAATGGTTACAAAAACCATAATTTTAATGGCTATTATTATTTGCTTATTTGCTTTCCCTATTATTTGATTTGATATTTAATTCTACTGTGGTTCAAAATCAAATATTAGTATTTATACGAACTAATATATTAATATATACAGTTTTTTTGAAAGTAGTGTACAATGATTATCCGTAAAACCATTACCTGGAGCTTTGCCTGCCTCAATAGTACCAGTTCTCAAACATCTTTAATCCAACCACTAAGGAAAAGGGCATAATCGGTGAACTCTCGTGCTCTATTTTACACAGCTTTCAGCCGAGTCCTTCATGTAAATATCATCCCTAACAAAAAATTTCAACCCGTACTGCCATTATTTCCCGTGCCATTGATTTTTTCTGGTTGATCAACAAAAAAAATTGAAAGAGATCTTTGAACGTAGAAATTTCGTATATATTAAAGTACACTTTTATGTCCATTTCTTCTCTTTTCAAAGCCAATAATTGTTTGAGTCTGATAAGGAATTGTACTGCAAGTTTAAACAGTATTGGAGTAAGAAAAATGGCTACTCAAACCGAATGGACTGCCCAAAAGGTATGTACAAAATTTATGGGTTTCCAATTGTTGGCGCTTAATCTCTTGTGATATATAGTCGCCATCGCGAGAAACGCCAAATTAGACAGCACTTGACGTGTTTTATAATGACAATTGGATTACTAACTACTTCAATTAATTACAGGTCCGTAATACTTTCCTAGAGTATTTCAAAGAACGTGGACACACCTTCGTTCCATCATCTTCTGTTATCCCATATGATGATCCAACCTTGTTATTTGCCAATGCTGGTATGAATCAATACAAACCAATCTTCTTAGGTACCGTTGACCCAGCCTCTGACTTTTACAACTTGAAAAGAGCTGTCAATTCCCAAAAATGTATCAGAGCCGGTGGTAAACATAACGATTTAGAAGACGTTGGTAGAGATTCTTATCATCATACTTTCTTCGAAATGTTAGGTAACTGGTCTTTTGGCGATTATTTCAAAGAAGAAGCTATTCAATATTCTTGGGAACTCTTAACCAAGGTTTATGGCTTACCTAAGGATAGATTATACGTTACTTACTTTGGTGGTGATGAAGCTAGTGGTTTAGAACCAGATCTTGAAGCTAAACAATTATGGAAAGATGTTGGTGTTGAAGAAGATCATATCTTACCAGGTTCAGTGCAAGATAACTTCTGGGAAATGGGTGACCAAGGTCCATGTGGTCCATGTTCAGAAATTCATTATGATAGAATTGGTGGTAGAAATGCTGCTCATTTGGTTAACGAAGATGATCCAAACGTTCTTGAAATCTGGAACAACGTTTTCATGCAATACAACAGAGAAGCCGATCGTTCTCTGAGACCATTGCCAAATAAGCACATCGATACTGGTTTAGGTTTTGAAAGATTAGTATCTATTCTACAAAATGTTTACTCAAATTATGATACTGATGTTTTCCAACCTTTATTCAAAAAAATCCAAGAAATCACCGGTGCTCGTGAATACACTGGTAAATTTGGTGAAGAAGACACTGATGGTCTTGACACTGCTTACAGAGTCTTAGCTGATCATGTTCGTACTTTAACTTTCGCCATTGCTGATGGTGGTGTTCCAAACAATGAAGGTAGAGGTTACGTTTTAAGAAGAATATTGAGAAGAGGTGCTCGTTATGCACGTAAATATTTCAACTACCCAATTGGTAAATTCTTTTCGCAACTTTCACCAACTTTAATTGGTCAAGTTAAAGACATTTTCCCTGAATTAACTAAAGATCCATCGACCATTTTTGAAATCTTAGACGAAGAAGAAGCTTCATTCTCAAAGACTTTGGATCGTGGTGAAAAATTATTTCAACAATACGCTACTGCTGCCTCCAAATCTGATAAGACTTTGAATGGTAAAGATGTCTGGAGATTATATGATACTTATGGTTTCCCAATTGATTTAACCACCTTGATGGCTGAAGAAGCTGGTTTAAAGATTGATCATGAAGGTTTTGAAAAAGCTAGAATTGCAAGTTACGAAGCCTCTAAGGCCGGTGGTAAATCAAAGGGTGTCGATTTAATCAAATTAGATGTCCATGCTTTAGGCCAATTGAGTGATCAGTCATTACCAAAGACAGATGATTCATCTAAATTCGGTTTTGAAAACATTGAAGCCAAAATCTTGGCTATCTATGATGGTTCTGAATTCGTTAACGAAATCACAGATTTAACTAAGCAATACGGTATTATTTTAAACAAAACTCCATTCTATGCTGAACAAGGTGGTCAAGAATTTGATACCGGTAAGATTGTGATTGACGGTTCATCAGAATTCAACGTTGAGAACACTCAACAATATGCTGGTTATATTTTCCATACAGGTAGATTAGCTGAAGGCCAACTGAAAGTTAATGATCAAGTTATCGCTGGTTATGATGAATTGCGTCGTTGGCCAATAAGAAATAACCACACTGGTACACATATCTTGAACTTAGCTCTAAGAGAAGTATTAGGTGATGATGTTAACCAAAGGGGATCATTAGTTGCTCCAGAAAAATTAAGATTTGATTTCTCAAACAAACAAGCCTTAACTTTAGATCAAGTTGCTAAAGTTGAAGAAATCTCAAACTCTGAAATTAAAAAAGCTCAAGTTGTGTACTCTAAGGAGGTTGCTTTAGATACTGCAAAATCGATTTTTGCTGTTAGAGCCGTCTTTGGTGAAACATATCCAGATCCAGTTAGAGTTGTTTCCATCGGTCATCCAGTTGAAGATTTATTGAGTGACCCAGAAAATCACAAGTGGCACAGTGTTTCAATTGAGTTCTGTGGTGGTACTCATGTGGCCAAAACAAGTGACATTAAAGATTTCGTCATCGTTGAAGAATCTGGTATTGCAAAGGGTATTAGACGTATTATTGCCGTTACTGGTACTGAAGCTCATGAGGTTCAAAGAATTGCTTCCGAATATGAACATGAACTTGAAAATGTTGGCAAATTAGAATTCGGCCCACTGAAAGAAAAGAAACTGAAGGAATTGGGTGTTCAATTAGGTCAATTAAATATCTCAATCTTGACCAAGAATGCTTTAAAAGCTAAATTCACTGCTTTTGATAAAGCTGTCAAAGATGAACAAAAGGCCCGTCAAAAAGCTGAAAGTAAGAAAACTTTAGATACTGTCAAGGAATTCTTCGAAAACAAAGAAAACGCTTCAGATTTCCTGGTTACTCGTGTTGACATTGGCTCAAACGCCAAAGCTATCACAGAAGCCATCAACTACGTCAAGAGTAAACAGCAGGGTAAATCTTTATACGTCTTCACCGGTAACGAAGATAAAGTTGCCCATGGTTGTTTCATTTCCGACGCTGCTATTGCTAAAGGTGTTGTTGCGAAGGATCTGGCCGATCAAGCCACCAAACATATTGGTGGTAAAGCTGGTGGTAAAGGTAACGTCAGTCAAGGTATGGGTGATAACATTAGTGGTATTGACCAAGCCGTTAAAGATGTTGAAAAATTATTCAGTGAAAAATTGTCAATTTAAAGTGAATGTTTTTTTCCCTTTGAATTCTCTCAATTATTTATGTCCTTTTTTCTCGCTTTTATTGGCTCTTCTCCTGTTCTCACTTCAATTTGCATGTTGCTTTCATAATAATATCTATGTACTTTACTAAATTTATAAATAGCTTCTCATCATTAGTTTTCCCTGTCGTTGATAGTTGAGTTTCTCGTAGCCTATTTTCTTTTGGATTTCCACTCGTCATCCTCATATCCCAAACTGGTGGGATTTTGAGAACTTTTCATCCTGAACAAAAACAGAACTTTCAATACACTCGTTATAATACCAGAATATTGACTGATTTCTTTTGCTTCAAGAGTCGTTTAGCTAATTATCCAGTATTAATGACACAACCAGAGGACTACTTATCAAGTTTCCCTGAGGAAATATTACAAGTTATAGGTGAGCTTATAATAAACAATGGGAACCCAAAGAACTTAATGCCACTTTTCTTCACTTGCCGCGCATTCTATACTGCTTTCAAATCATTGGTTTATAGAGATATAACCTTCATAATATTCCATTCTTATTATGAACAAGATGATGGTGCGTTTAAGCTTGAGAACATGGTTCACCATTCAAAGGCCATCTTGAATCACCAGCTCATCAAATGCAATTATCGTGGAAGAACATTGATCACAGAACCTAAAGAAGCTCAGCTTCTTTTGAGGAAACTTTGTGAAAGAAAGGATTTAAAGGCATTTGTCAAGCATTTTCATGTAACGGGATTAAACTTTGAATTCGATAATCAGAAATACTCCGATTCCATAAGAGATTTGTTCACGAATCATGCAATTTATCTTCTTTCGAATAAAAACCATAGTTCCAAGGATCTATTGAAGACAAAAGTGGAAAAATTTTATCTATATAAGTATCTAATGAAAATGGTGACTTATGATATTTTTGAAACTGTGACAATGGATTTTTTAACTTCACCAAATCGCGTACCAACTCTTGAAACATCCACGAAAACGATGAGAAATTACAGAACCACTTTTGAATTCAGAACCATGAGTGACTCTGCAGACAACCTGTATCATACTAGAGTGATCCGAGAAGCGGCAAATAGTCCTTTCTTGTTTTCACCAATGATTTCAAAAGTTCCTCCCCTGAAACCAAGACCTAGCTTACTAGAAGTTCTAAGACTTGCAATGGTTCTGATCTCTGAGAGTGATCTCCAAACTTGTTCAATTGCAGTTTTGAATAGCGTTAAGGTGATGGTTGAATCAAATGCTCAAATTGAATATCCCTTGGCTTGCTTGACATTCCAAAATTATTTGATTAATATTTCGAAGAATCAATAAGTTTAATCCATCTTGGTCGACCTCTCGATCATCTCATTTAAATGTTTTGACTAATGATTATGATCAATAGGCTACAGCTAGCTTACAAAGTATGACACAGCAATCCAATAGGAATTTGAAATCTCTTTCTACGCTCACAATGTTTGTATGATCCAAGTCAAGGATTTAAAAAGTCAGGAAATGAATGAATCAAGTGTACAATGAACCTGAAGATAGTCTATCTATATAAGGATTGAGTTGAAAATAACCAAGAATCAATTCTGTCAAATATTCAAACATATCATTAAAGGGGAGTAACGAACAATCTTGATCAGTAATTACCTAAAATAACTCTTACCTCTGAGCGTTGACTTCCTTAAAAGTTTCAAGAATCAAATCAAGAACCCTATAGTGAGTTGACGGAATTTGGTTCTCCATATTCTCATCATTTATATAACGGTTTAGAGGTTTTCTTAGATCGTTAGATTTGTTAGGCTTTAGCAATTGCAATTTTGTTTTGAATTTTCTTGAGCTCAGCTTGTAGTTCCAGTTGAGTCTCTTCTAGTTGTTTGAGTGAATTACCAGAAGGAGAATCTGGCACATCTGAGTGCTTTGGAGCTGACTGAGAATCAACATTGGGTTCATCATATTGATTTACCAGGGTGTCATCACCATCAAACATTGATTGCAAAAAAGGGTCTTGTTCCCCAACGACCACATTGTCTTCTAAGTGACTGGTTTGGTTATAAAAACCAACAATCTGAACCACATCTTGGTCAGCTTGAGAAAAATTCTCTAGTGGTTGTTTTGTATGCATAGGTGATTCTGATAAACCATCAAAATTGAAAAAATTATCCATAAACTGTAGATCTCCTAAAGCATCTGGTGAAACATTTCCATTGTTAATAGTGGAAGCAGTCTCAATGTTTGGTTGTGCTTCAGGTTCCGGAGTTTTCTCAGCATGAAGACTTCTTTTCTTTCTAGGAGCCCTAGGCTTTTCAACTTCCCGTTCATAACGTGGATGAAGAAGCGAGCGTTCATGATAATTTACGTTTGGAGTGAAGACTGTACTGGGTAATGACACAAGAGGTACAGATGGATAATGAGTTCCATTTGATTTATGCTGACATCTAAGATGAAGCGACTGAGTACCAACTAACTCGACAAAGATCCTTCTGCCAACAACTATTTGGTTGTGTTTATTTAAGATCTCGCTGCAGCATTCCTCTTTGCAACAAGCCCTGAGTACACTTGTATTCATTGGGCAGAGAGTATTGAGTTCTGGTACTAATCTCAAGTTACAACGGTTAACATAGTACAATCTTTCCCTGTCATCAGCTTCCCTATTCTCAAGTAGAAGGAGTTCCTCTTTTTCTGATAACAACAAATTCTTCATTGCCTTTGTTGAAGAGATGGGAACACGTTGGGTCTCTATGTCCCCTGTGGCAATTCTTGCATGACATGGCAATGTGTTCACTGTAGATCATTTTTGTTTTTGGTAGTTGTTGATTAGCTGTGGTTGTATATGGTGCAATTGCGATATAATTATAATAGAAGGGAAGAAGGAAAGGAAGAAAATTCAGAAAGTTGTGAATTCTTCTGAAGTTATAGTAAGTTTATCTTTGTGGCAGAGCAAAACACAGAGTAAATATGCTGGAGTGATCATTATAATTCTCATATCGATTGTGTAATCTATGTATTCTCTCATCATCATAACCCAAGTTGGGTTGGTTTATATCTCAAATCTCAAACTCCATGAGCCTCAGAAACTGAGAGCTCGCTCACGGTCCGATCATAAACAAATGTCAACTACCACTATCTTGTAAGATTTCAATGTTAACTAAAAACAATGTGTTCTTTGGATTCACTAAGAACAGACTAAACTTTATCGATCTTTTCTGTAAAAGATGAAAGAGTCCTGTATGGTCAAGTGTCCCTGCATAATCTCAAACGTTTTCCTTTTCGCGGGCGAAATATAAAATTTCGACAATTACGGTAAAACTTAAGTAGCTGAAATTTTCCAAGCTTAGAGTATTCATATGGGGTTGTTCTAATTAGAAGAAGAAGTTATATTAAGCTCATTTTCAGTACCAGGGCAACCCTCAAAATTATAAATGTCCAGTAGTAAGTTGGATTTGAGGCATATTAAACGTTTTCCGAGACGAGAATCTTAATGTAGTGACTGATGCTTCGCAGCTTGTGATTTTTTGACTCTCAAATAAGATCTTCAAATATCTCCTTTTATCAATTTCAAAGATTGATCCAAGCTTCAATGTTTTTTTTTTCGATGTTCCAGTCTATAGTTGTGAGTCGTGGGACTACTTATAGCTTATATACGATACGTGATTATACTAAGATCTCAAGATCCTTCCAATGAACTTTTGAAATCTTTCATGATAGATAAAATACATCACGAATTATGACCAGAATGTTTTTCAGTTGAAATTAAGTATTTTTCGAGATTTTGGAAACTTATTATTTTACCATATAGCTTAGTTTTGAAATTCAGTAAAAGATTTAAAGTTGATAATTAATTGAATTTAATATTTTGAAATTCGAGATATATCGAAATAATTCTTTACTCTTGTATATTGAATTGAATAATGATTGTATTAATTATTTTTCACTCTCATCCCTATGAAATTGATAAACACTAGCGAAGTTTACTCGATATTTAACACTTTTAAATTTCAGTGCGTATACACGTTAGTGGCCCAACCAGATGGAATAGATCTATAATTTTTTTTCTTCACTCATTTAACAAGACACAAAAGGGCACAAAATAACAATAGAAAGACATAGTTTAAGATGGTCCGTTTAAAAGCTAGATATGTCTTATTCGATGTGATATATCCAAATGTTGAAAAAGAGCAAGAAAGTTATTCCAAAAAATCATCGTTGATGAAATTACATAGTACTTCACAGAATGTAAATCTACGATCAATAGCAGAACTTGTCAAGAAAAACATTCAATTGTTATTTGGGGACCAAGGGTATGGTACTGCAGCTATCTCAATGATTGTGAAATATTTCTCTCAAAAGACTTCGACAGGGATTATCAGATGTGCAAGGGAATATTATAAATTAGTCGTTGCTGCGTTAACAATAATCAATAGATTGAATGGGAAAGATGTCATTATTAGGGTCATAAGAATTAGTGGGACAATAAGGAAATGTGAACAGGCTGCAATCGATAGAAACAAGAGATTAGTTAAGGAATTGAAGTTGAAAGATTTTGAGGATGAAGATTATTCCAAGATTACAGATGACGAAGAGGAGGATTGAAGATTTTTACATGAAGAACAAATTCAAATTCAAAAGAAAATCATATCATTCATTAGAAGTGTTTTGACAGGAAAGGAATCTCATTCAGTTTTTTGTCTCTTGGTTTGAAGACCGTATTCCGAATCATCAATTTTAGATTCTAAAGTTGAATCATCCTTTTGAAATTCCACAGGACCTTGATTAGTTTTTTGATCTAAACCTTCAAATCTTTTTTCATTTTGTAATTTTTCCAATTGAGCATCAGGATCATTCCCAGCGCCCACAGAGCCCATGGAATCGGAAACTTTATAAATACTATTTACAGCTTGTTGAACAAATAATGGATTATCATAAACTTGATCCTCACTGTTTGTGACTTGTGTCGAATTTGTGAATAATCTTGAATCAAATTGATTCTCCACTGAATTTGTAGGTTTGGCGAGTCCTAATTGAGTTCTTTCAGAAATATCACGGTCACCTCCAAGAGATTTAACCATTGTTTTCATACGTTGTTCATTGCCCATTCTGGACATTCTTAACTCCTTTTCAGCCTTCTTACGTCTTTCTTCTCTAATCAAAGCCCTTTTCTTTGCATCTTCGTTTTCATAATCTAGATATGAAGATGAAGCAATACCACCGCTTCTTTCTTCTCTTGCTCTTTGTGCCAATAATCTTAATTTTTCTTCCTTTTCTCTATTTTCCTTTTCTGCTAGTTTCTTCTTTAGGGCATTCCTTATTTTAATATCTTCTCTTGCTTTTTTATCAGCGTCATCTAATGCATTTGCCAAATTTGTAAAATTTTGATTGATTTCTCCCTCGGTATCATCACGATTTGGATCGCGACCATCAACAGCTAGTCTTTTATCTAATGCAATAGTGAACCCATTTGGGTTTTTCCAGTTTGAAATTGCAGGTGGAATGTACCATTGTTTTTGTTCTTCAGCTGTGGCTTTCCTTGTTGGTGCATGTAGAACTGGAGCTGGAGGCGATGGAGGTCTGGCCATTTGCTTCTTTTGTTTGAATTTTATTGGGGCCATTGGATCTTCTTGAACGTCCACAATCTTGATAATTCTTGAGGATGTCGGATTATCATCTAAAACATTTGAAGATGTATATCTAACATATTCAGCTTTGTTTTTATCACTTGATTTGACAGCTTTACCCAATTTCTTTTGAAGAACGGCATCTAACGCTTTACGAGTTCTCTCAGTGGTGGCATCAACTTCTTCTTGGGTTGGTTTGGCCAATGAAATATTCTTCTGGCGTTGTCTCAAAGGTATCACGTCATCCAACGTCGATTTTATATCTCTATCTTTGTTTGAACCATCTCTCAAGATCATTGTATAATCGGTCTTGTTACTACTTGGTCTTTCTGGTTGTGGAGCCAGCACCACCTGTTGTTCTTGATTCACCTGACCAGTATTATGACTATTGGACGCATTTTTCACCTGTGGGAGAACAGAGCCGATAGAAAACATATTTACCAGCTGTTTGTAGATACAAAATGGGTTATTTCTGTAGAAAACAGTACAAAGTTGAATAAAAGTTTATAGATTTTCTGGGTTTTAAAAATATATGACCAATCAATTACATAATCAAACCACAAAGCTATGGAGCCTTCTACTACTCAAGCTACCAATATCAGCTACTTATGATAGTAATAGGAGTCATTATTGTGCGCCACTACCTCTGATGAAAAATAATTTTGGGTAAAATAAATTCCTGGAAATAAATTCCTGGAGTGGTTCGGGTTTTGTGTCTTGGTAATTTCTGTGGTAACTACATTCTTCTCATTTTTGTGGATTGGTATTTAGATAACTGAGAAGATTACCTCAATGGATTTTTGGTCTTTTGACATCAAGCTTAGCTATGGTGAATTATCGAGCTAAATATCAACTAGGCAACTTCTGGCTCATTGAAAAGACAAGTCAAATCGTCTAATTTCAAAATGGACGTCGTTCCAGCATTGCCTCTCCCATTATCCTGTGATTTTTTTGATGCTCTGTCAAATGAACCTCAAAGTGATATTGAATTGCTCATAAGAAACTTTAGCATCTCGATAAAGAATCTTGATCTTTTATCATCTGTTTCAAATGATGAGATCCAATTCACAAGGATTTATAAAGAATGCAACAATGATTTAATGGTAGTTCTTCGAAATATCAATAGCTCTGATACCTTGACTGGTAAGAAACAGAAGAATGGAATGCCAGCAAGACATTATCTTTTATTTCTTCACTTACTCACAAGGTTTGATGTTCCAATAAAGCTTGATGGCTCCTTCTTCATGAAACACAATAAAGCTGGTCAAAATGAGTGGGATTATATTAAAAGTGCTCAAGTTTTCATGGAACACTTTCAAGACAATTTGGTTGATTGTCTCTGCTTCTGTCACGTTTTAACAGAAGAGATTAAGTCCTGTTTGGATTTGAGCTCACCTGAAGATACTTCAAACAATATCTGGTTGTTTGGATTAATTAAAAATATTGGTACAACTAAAAAAGTAAGGGACAAAAAGCTAAGACTGTTGTTATGCTCAGTCAGTTACTGGTTCAATTTCAATCAGTGGTCTGTTTCGAAGGATATACTATTGACTACAGTCTCAAATATTATTGAGCCGCAAAATGACTCAATCAAATCATTAGATATTGATGACACTTTCTTAAGGAATACGTGGAGCAGTTTTGCTTATTCGGATAGCATTTCTGAAAATGTCAGTGCAGTCTCTTCTGGAAACAAGAGAAAAAACAGGTCATACATAGAGTATGGTATGATAAATCCAGAACTTGAGAGTACGGTTGAGGGAAATTGCCACACTGAAGAGTTATATGTCAAGGTACAGATCATGAAAACACTAGTCTCCCGTACTTTCGAAACAGGGACCGAAGACGTCAGTTCTCCCAATGTTTTCCCCTTACTCTCTGAGGTCAATCATAAACCTTTGAATCAGGGTGAAGAACCTGGCAAACATCTGGAAAATGATTGGAAAGAGTCTTCGCATGCTATTCTTTACAACTTCATTATTAGGGTGGACGTCCAGTTTTTGGAGGCTTGTTATGGTACAACAGATAGGATTCAGGTACGCTCAGAACAGCTGTCAGTGTTACAGCTACCTACGTATCCTGATATCACAAGCCACCAAAAAGCTGGATTAGGGTCCCAGTCCCAGTCAGAGATCATCTACAAAACTTACAGACAAATTTCTGATTCTCATGTAATTGATGGAAGATATCAATTTACATTGATCAACGCGGAATTGAAAAAGACCAAATATCTTCAGCCAGTGATCTCAGATATTCGGTCGATGGAGGATAGCAGTGGAAGCTTGAAGCATCTATTCACTCAGTTATTTTTCCAAATGGTCTTCTCTTCGGCCAATTATGGAATCAATACAGATGGTTTGACAATAATCTCTTTCGAAGTTAAAGACTGGGAGAAGGTTGGAAATAGAGAATTTTGTACGATAAATGATAGCGAAGACAGCACATCCCTACAAAAGGTATTCTCTAATATAGACCCTCAAAACAAGGTTTTGAAAATAATGATAAAAAAGCATTCTGAAGCATACGAGGGATTACTTTTCCATCTGATCGAATACCTAGAGCAGGATACTAAATTTGGTTGTTCAGAACTAATTCTTTCAGATGAGCAAAAAAGGGGTATCATGAATCTTTTTAGATTCCACAGTGATAGAATCGTTGAAAACCAAAAGAGTTTAAGGTTAAATACCAATGACATTATGAAATATTGTTTCACGGACCAGCTGCCAATCCCCAGATTAAATAAAAGCATTAGGCGGTCAATTGGTCCAGAAATTTATTCCATCAAAAGAAACATTCAAAAATTGGTCTTTAATCATAATTTCAGAAAAACTACTAGTTCAGGCCATTATCAGGTCTGTACATCTGATAGCGATTCCCAGAAATTGAGGTCTTTGAAAATTGTGAGAGTTGTGAAGAACCGCACACCGAAAACATCGGTAACTACTATCTTCAGTGGAGTCAGCGAAAAGTTGGATGTATTTGCTAAATGTTATGACTTCAGACGCTCTGTTGATGTACTTCTTACGGAAACATCTAACAAGCTGTCACGAATGATAAATATCCTAGTTTTGAACTACGAATATGAAAGCTTATCTGAATTTGGGGTAAAGGTCAATTTGCACTTTGGCTTAGAGTGTTTGGAACTTTCAATTGTACTATTCTCTAAGGAGTTGAGAACGTTAGCTCTTTTGAAAGGTATAAGTGGAGTTCCGGAAATCATAACCACCGGATTCAAACCCTACCAAATTGAAGAGTCACCAAGCCAAACGACAAAGATGAGAAAGCTGAATGTTTACGATAAATCATATTGTAAGGTGGAGGACTATGAAGCTGCTGAGGTCGGTGTATCATTATCGGAAATAAATGAAGGTGCTGAAATGAAGTTTCTGCCCCGTGAAGGAGACTCAGACCTAGAAGTGAATATCTCTGGTCCATACATCATTATGGAAAATATTTGGAAAAATGGAGCTACGGATGTAACAAGCTCAATATTAATAGATGATGGTATGAGTTCTCCTATTTGTGATATACATTATAATGATGAGTTCAAAATTCTCGTTTTCAAAAAATTGATGAACATCCTCGACAGCATTCATGAGAGAGGGGTTGTTCACCAAGACCTCCATGCAGGGAATGTGATTATCACCCGATCAAACTCTCATGACTCAGGTGCTTCTTCTATTGAGGGAAATAACTGGGTTGATCGGAAACATCAAGTTTATATTGTTGATTTTGGTTATAGCGTGCTTTTCAATCAGAAGAAAAAACACAGTGGTGATTCAAACCAGAAACTCAGGGCCTCAAATGGATATTACACGAAGATAACATCAGCTGATAATACAGATATTGAAGAATTAAAGGACAAAGACAGAAGAGACTTACGAGACCTTTTCCCAGTACATCTTTGGAGATAATGTTTCATAACATTTACTCTCATGTATATGACATTTTAGAATAATTAAAGTATTCTATAGTTATAGTATCTGAAATGTTTCAACAGCATAGCGTGTAGTCTTTGAAAGTGATCATCCAATCGATCAGTTAATGTTTTGAAAAACGCTGGATTATTGAAAAAGATACTTCCATCACTTGCACTCATGGAAATTGTGAAACTACAGGCGAATCACTTCGAATTTACATTTTTCACTACTTTCAAAGATTCAAATATTAGAACTAAACCAAGCAGTTCGACTGGTAGTATTGGTGATTTAAATAAAGGAAATGAAGAGTATGCAATATGAATCCCTGTTTGTCGAGAAACCACTAGTTTTGGACTAATAGCATTGAGTTATCTTGTACAAGATATCAATCTTCATCTACGCTGTACTAAACAAACAAAAGAATGCACTCAACAATATGCAATGATCTGTTTTATACTACGCCTCTAATTTAGTTGAAGCCAAATTTAAGACGTGTTTTGGTATCGATGAAAGCGTGCTTATCTGGTGGTAATTAATATCAGTGTGTATCATCTCCCAAAGAGCGCCTACTGATACCAGCAGAAGAGATTCTTCTATAAATATGAATCCATTAGCCACTGGGACAGAGAGTCAATTGTAGTATTCTGAGAACAAAACAAAGGGACAATGTAAAATTCTGGTTCTCCTGGAATCAAATGTGAGGCTTACGACTACTGCTAAAACCAAGCGCAGAAATGATGTCACTGATAACTTAGTTCATAGAGAACAAGAATAGTTTAATGTTAAGGTTAATAGTTGTGGGAATACATACTGCTTTACTCATTCCACGATAGACTATAAGATTGGAGAATACCTAGCCAAAGAGTTGAAATCAAATCACATCGACGGTTGACACAAAACGAGGTGAGGTTCAATCGGGGGAGATTATGGGTACATAGACAACGCTTTCAATGAACCCTGTACCTTAGATGATTCACTGTTATGTCATATGATTCAATTAAAAGGAAAAGATTTGCTTTAGTTAGTATTTCAAGGAGGTATCTTGAAGCTGAACTGAATGGGGGATCATATATCTGCTGTTTAAAGGTTTGAATCTTGAGGAATTACCAGTGATCCCTCGTGATCGCTTAAAGCGAGCACATGCTGTTGACGAACCGGACAGATCTTGGATTTTCAGTAGTAAAATAAACTCTAACTTTTTCATATCAACATCAACTTTTCCTTTGTGTCAAGTTGATTGTTTCGAAATATTCCCAACCGTTGAAGACCAAAAGTGTGGTTCGGGCTGAAAAATCGGAGACGTTCTCGATCCAATAGAAATCTTGAATTTTGTCATCAAAAAGATCAGATTCTATGAGCTTGCTATCAACTACAACGAACTCAAGTACAGGTTCGAGTCCATAATATCGAGACTTGGTGTGAATCATGAGCTTAAGAAGGTCCACGAGAAACATCGCTGGGAAATTACCTACTCCAACATCTCCTACCAGATCACAATATTTCCCCATAAAAAACCATATAGTGATAAAGACAGAGGAAGAAGCTGAACCAATAATACCACTACAGGGATCTTCAAGCAATGATGTGTTAGTGAAGAGTGAAATCAAAGAGGAAGAAGAATTAGAAGTACAGATACCCGACCCGGAACCAAGTGCCAAACGTCGTAAGAAGAACATCTCAATTAAACCAGAAGATGGTTCCAAACCAATACCCAAGAATTTCCATGATATTTATTCCCATATCAAGACGATGAGATCAAAGATTATAACACCAGTTGATACTATGGGGTGTGCTAATATTCCAAAGACAATCAATGAAGAATCGCCATTAACGCAGAAGAATTATAGGTTTCAATTATTAGTTTCTCTTATGCTTTCATCTCAAACAAAGGATGAAGTTAATTTCCAAGCTATGAAGAAGATGCGTACATATTTCAAATCTGAAGGATTTGAAGATGGTATCACATTAGAGGCTATGGAATGGATTGATGAGAAAAAATTGGATCAGTTGATATTTAGTGTTGGGTTCCATAATAGGAAAGCTGGGTATTTGAAGAAAGCTAGTTCAATACTTCGAGAGAAATTTGATGGTGATATTCCTAATACATTAGAAGGACTTGTCAGTTTACCTGGTGTTGGTCATAAAATGGGGTTTTTAACATTACAAGAGGGATGGGGGTTAAACCTTGGTATTGGTGTTGATACACATGTTCATCGGTTGAGTAAACAATTTGGATGGGTTTCGAAGAATGCCAAAGATCCAGAAGTTACACGTTCAGAATTGGAGAGTTGGTTACCGAAAGAGTATTGGAGAGATATAAATCCTGTGCTAGTTGGATTTGGACAAACGATTTGTCTTCCAAGAGGTCGAAGATGTGATTTATGTACGTTGAGTACAACAAGACTATGTTCAAATGTTGATCGAGCACTATTGAAAAAAGTTGGGAAATTAACACCTGAAGAATTGCAAGTTATGAATAAGAGTATACGTGGTGATATTACAGGTTTGAAAGATATCGAAGATTTAGCATGAATTAATTATTTGTCATGTAAATAATTATAAATAAATGAAGGTATATAATAAATAAGTCTAGCGTTAAATGTAAAAATTAACAAAAATGTGCAAAATATCAGCAACCAGTGCATGATGGGAATCAGTAATTAGTCAGAGGGGGAAGTATATATCATACTTTGATTTGAAATTCAGCAACTAATGGGATATGATCACTTGGGAATTCATCATTAGGTAAACCTTTTATACTTTGAATATAATCTTTATTAACTCCACTTAGGAATTTTATCAATTTAAAATCTTGATCATTGAACCAAATGTAATCAAAGATTCCGAAAAGATGTTGAGTGAAACAAGTGAATAATTCTCGATCTTCATCTTCTTGTATACTTAGTGCTTGTTGATGAGGTTCCTGGGTGATGATTTTTTCAAAAACGTTATTTCGTAAAGTGACTGGATTTAAAATGAATTTCTTTGTACGTTCTGTTAAATATTTGGAAATATCTGGGTCTCTTGTATCAATTTTTTCATTCATAAAGAATTTATAAACTGATGAATTTGGTCTTGAATTGAAATCACCACTAAATAAGATCTTTGCAGATGATGAGAATTTTGATTTGAAACTTTCCAAGGCTTCTAATAATACCATGACTTGTAATAATTTGACGTCATTAAATTTCCAATAAAGATGAGTATTCACCACGATTATGATTTCATTTGTTTCCTTATGCCTTAGGGCCATTATTAAAGCAACTTGATTTCTTGTTTGGAAAATTGTACTGATTTGATCTTGATTTAATTTTAAATCATAAAGATTTTTGAATTCATTTTGGAAATAATTTGAAATTTGAAATTTCTTAATATCTAACATTTCAAATTTTAATGAATTATAAAAAATTGAAACTCCATCAATATCATCACAATCTTTTTCTTTACTCCAATAAACTGGTCTAGTCTTTTGAATATATTCACTTTCAAACCCTTGCTTTCTTAAAAGTGGGCCCCAATATTCCCTATAGTTCCTAGCACCCATTTCTTGGAAACACATCAAATCACTTTTAATCTCCTTGTTACTTATTATAGCTTTGAGTAAGTTGACTCTATATTCCCACGATTGGTATTGTGGGGGCACATACGAGTCATAAACTTGTGGCCACATATAAGATTGATTCAACATGTTGAAACTCATCATCTTGAACGTGTGCGGTTGGTATTGACTTGCCATTGAGCCCGGGTATAGATCTATCCATTTTCTATGTTTCAAAGGATTGAACTTATTGGCAATACTAGCAGTGGGGATCGATTTCAGGATACTCTTATTCATTGTTTCTTCTTGATATGTCTCTAGTCTTTTATTCGCTCTATGAACTCTGAGCTCAACAGCAGCAGCTTGTCCACCTTATATAGAAATCTAGGAACCAATTATCAGAACCTCCCTCACTTTTATCAAACGAACGGGCACTTTTGTTTATAAACCGTTATAACCAAATTGTTTTTTTCCCTGATGATCTTAAAAGCGAACGGCTGAATTTCCACTGAGCTTCGCCCGGTACGAGCACTCAACAAGGGCCCGCTTTGTGGCTTTTGGCGGTAATCTAAACTCCTTTTGAACTTTGATGCGTTTTTAGACATTTTGGAAGGGAAATGGGAAAAAGCCTTGATAGCCAATTGGGGGAGGGCTGAAGTTCGAATGTGTTGGCAGTGGAGTTTAGCTTCACCTCATTTGAATGTATATCCCCAAGCGCACACCACAGTGAATTAAGGATAAACAGGGATCCTTATCTCCAAATCTACAACGTGCAAGTGTATATATAATTTGATTTATTGAACGAGCGTATCTAAAACAGGAAATCAGAACTTAAACTATAATTTACAAAATAATATAATAATATACAAAAGATCAACCTTTCCTTCATCTTCTTTAAGAAATGGCTGCCTCAACTTTAAATCACGCATACAGACGTAACCCTTGTTCATGTCTTTCTTGAAGTTCTAAACTCAGGCTTGTGTGATTTATGGCCTCCTCCTTGTTTACCGGTGGTCTTAACCCTTGGTTTGATTTCAAGCTCAGCCAATAATGGAATATGATCTGATGGTAAATGGGCATTTGGTAATCCAATATAATGCCCAACGTATTCTTCATCAATCTTACCTAATAACCCACGAACTGATAATGTATTTGGGGTATACCAAATATAATCTAAAACATCTGTAAAACTTGGTGAGAAATTTGTAAATGGTAATTCACCAATATTTGAATATGTAGATTTCAAATTAAATGGATGTTGGAATCCACTTTGAGTTAATTTACCATAGTCTCTACCTTCCATATCTTCATGAGTTTTAACATAACCTTCTGAAAGAAATTGATAAACAGCAGAGTGTAATTGAGAGTTAAAATCACCACAAATAAACATTGGGAAATTTTTCAAAGTAACTGGTTCATCTCCACTATTCTCATCATCTGAAAGATGTCTATTAACAACATTTTCAATCTCATGTAAAAGAACACCAGTTTGAACAGTTTTAACATCATTTAATAATGGATCCCAATGTAAATGAGTATTTGCAACTAAAACTTTTTGATTAGTTTCAATATGTCTTAAAACGGCGATAATGGCAACATTATCTCTATTTTGAAATCTATTGAAAATATCTGTTGTTTTTTGATAAGAATTCGAACTCATGACAGTTTTAGCATATTCAATATCGACATATTCAACCAATTGAAATTTACTACTTCTCCAAAAGATAACACAACCATCAACTTTTGAAGCTTGAGCAGCAGCAAATCTTTTAGCTCTCATTTTAACAAGAAATTTACATTCATAACCTTTAGATTTCATATATCCTAACCAAAAGTTCTTAAAAGAATCTTGTTCGACTTCTTGTAAACAAACAACATCAGCATTGAATTCATCAATTTGCTTCTTGATTAATCCTCTTCTATAGTCCCAATTTAATGCCCAAGAAGGTGAAAAATTGAATAATTTTGAAGTAGCATAATGATGACATAACAAATTGAAAGTTAATGCAGTAAATGTTGTTTTTTTCTCCTTTTCTTCATCTTCATTATTTGAACTTGAAATTTCATCAGCAGATGATGAATCTTTTAATTTTTCTTTATTTTGATCATCTTCAATTTCACCATCTTCTCTTAATGAAATCCATTGTCTATTTGGACTTAATTCTGTCTTTGGAGCATTATCTCTTAAATGAATAATTAAAGATCTTGTACCCTTTTGAGCCAAAATTTTAATGAATTCTGGATTAAACGTTGAATTACCTTCAAGACCTAAGAAATGCAATTCAAACAAATTCCCCAATTCATAAGGTAAAGTTTTCAAATTGTTATCGAAAAGATAAAGATATTTCAAATTAAATAATAATCCCAATTCATAAGGCAATTCAGTCAATTGATTATTTGATAAATCTAAAATTTTCAAATTTTTCAAATTTTTGATTTTTTTAGGTAAATGAGTCAACTTATTCCCATTAAGATATAATCTTGTTAAAAAGGTATAATTGAACAATTTGTCAGATAAATTTGGAATTGATTGCCCACTAAGATCTAAAGAAGCCCAAAGTTGTTTCGAATTTGATTGTAGTTTAACTCTTTGTTGTTCTCCATAGTGCTCATTATTATCATTATCATTACTTATAGTGTCATCGTCATCATCATCATCATCCTCATTGATATTGTTGCTTGGTGCATGTGACAGTTTTCTATTTTGTAATAGAGGGTCATTTGTCGTTGTGTTTGAATTTGAATCTATATTTGTTGTCAATATTTGTTTTGTCAATTCAACCAATGTTTGAGCTTTTGACGAGGTATTGTTGTTATTGGGAGTGTTTGCCCCACCACCATTCTCAGCTGCTTGTTTTAGTCTTCTTGACTGAACAGCAGCATGTCTTGCATAGAAATGAGAAATGTTTGATTTTCTTGAAACTTCAACTAGTTTCAATTGGTCTTGCCAAAATGGAGATGCAGACAAGGAGGGATCCAAATCAATCGAATGTAGAGGTTGTCCTTGTAGTTGTAGATGCTGAGGTTGTTGTAATTGTTGTAATTGTTGAAGCTGGGCCTGTTGTTGTTGTTGTTGTTGTTGCTGTTGTTGCTGCTGCTGTTGTTGTTGTTGTTGTTGAACTTGTTGAGGAATGTTCAGTGTTCTTTGTTGTTGTTGAGGCGTGTGTACCTTGTAGTTCCCCTGGTAAAGGGTTTGTGCCAGCAATTGGGAAGGGTTGATGTTTGAAGAATCATTCATCATGAGTGAACCAGCACCGGCACCGTTTCCAGATTGGGCAGCACCCAAGTTCATGGCGTTTGGGTTGGAGGCATTGTTGTTGGGGATCGACTGGGTGGAGTTGATGCCATGGAACAGATCGTTGAACTGCAATGGGGCGGCCTTCTGCTGCTGCTGCTGTTGTTGTTGTTGTTGTAGATATTGGGCCTGATTAGGCTGCAATGGCTGTTGTTGGTAGTTTTGTATGTTCATGGGGCGACATGTAATCCGAGCAAAGCCTGTGGTGGGTGTTCCAAAGTCTGTGTAGCTGTTTCTAGATGGTCTTGTCCGTTTCCAATCGTTCTCGTGGTGGTATTTGTTGTTGAATTTGGTCAGTTTGATTGTCTTTTGAGCTCATTTGTGTTGATTTTTGTTTTTGTTGCCGCCATCACCAAATTTTCATGTTCGAGTCGCGACTGTTGACCCTCTTTCGAGAACATTCAGCAGCTAAATGCTTATGAGAGAAAATAGTGGTTGTTATTATTATTATTATCATTATTATTATTATTATTACTACTATTATAATTTGTCAGAGTCTATGGTGAATTTATTGTTTATTATTCCCCCTTTTCTCCTGGTGTCGTTTATTTATAAATATATACTATTAAAGCTTTTCCAGAATTCCAACCGTTATCGAAATCATCACCAGCACTCGAAATTGATCAAGACTTGGCTAAAACTGCACTAAACAGAGGAAAACAATCCGGATGGAAACAACTGTTTATATATCAATCTAATCCTTTAATACACACAAGCCCCATATACACACTTATATATATCATATATATATATATAACTGTCAAAGGGTCACCCGCCCGTCCCGCACTAACAAATATTCAAATCTTATCGTGAAAAAAGTGAGCTTATTCAACTTTGACATCCTTCAAACTGATAATTTTTGGCACAATAACTCCACCGTCCATAGCTCCAAAGAACCACAAGATAGAAAGCTCTGCCAAGGCCCAAAGAGAAGCACCAAGAACACAATGCCACTCCTCCCAAAGCTAAGCTCAACGCTTTCCTCCAACTCGGTCCTCTCCCCTTCGTCATCTCATCATAGACCAGCACTGGGAAATCACACCTCATCTACAAACTCGAACCAAACAAATGTGAATAATAACATCGATAAACACGCCCAACACCCCCTGAGCTTGGCCATAGACTTAGAATCCCCTCCAAATATCCTGTATGGTCCTCCAAATGAATCCTCAGGATCTTTGATCTCAGGTCAATTACATATTGAGATCCCCAAAGATGCATTCCAAACACCAAATTCAACTCATCATAATTCTTCTTCAAATACTCCAAGACCTTCGGCAAAGAGAACTCATTCTCAAAACGCTCTACATAACACGTTGGCAAACACTTTACAAAACTTGAGTTTGAGTCCTTCCCATTCAAGAGATATCTCTCCAGTTCATTCAAATAATAATTCTTACACAAATCTTGCAGGACTAATGAATATCAAAGATCATGTGCTTGTTAATTCCGTGCATTTATCATTGGTGCAAAAAGTATCTTATGCTAAACCTTTCCTACCTCCTTCAAACACGTTGGCTAATTGTTCAAGTTGTAAGAAAAAAACCGTTGAATTGGCAAGATGGGAAGTTTTAACTCAAGCTCATAATTTACCAGTGGGTAAACATTCTTATCCCTTTAGTCATTTATTACCAGGTGAATTACCAGCTACTACAACTTTAGGCTCAAGCTCTTTAACTTCAATCAAATATGAACTTGTTGCTCTTTGTTCATATAATAATCATTCGAATCATCAACAAATTTTAAAAGTTGTCCTACCTTTAAACATTTCAAGATCTATCCTAAGAGGTCCAGATAGAAACTCTTTAAGAGTATTCCCTCCAACAGATGTTACTGCGACCGCAGTATTACCTAATGTGATTTACCCGAAATCTTCATTTGCATTAGAATTAAAATTAGATGGTGTTGCTGTTAATGATCGAAGATGGAGAATGAGAAGAGTAGGTTGGAGAATTGAGGAAAATATCAAGATTAAGGCCAATTCGTGTATTAATCACAAGGCAAAATTAAAAGTTGTGGAAGAACATGTTCGTAAAACTCATTTATCAAACAAACCGGCTCAAATTAAAAGAAACCAAACTTCAGGTCCAACAACTTCAGTTTCAGTTTCAAATACTCCTCAATTATCACCAACTTTAACCCCATCACAATCAAATGCAAATTTACAATCACAATCAGCAACTCAGGCAAATGCATCAGGACCTACGGCAACTGGTACAAATGCTTCAGATTCTTTGACAACTTCAAATTCAAATGATGATTTATCAAGTTTAAATACAACAAATCCAAACTTACATCCAAGTGATCATGCTAATGAAGAAATACGACAACAAGCACAACAAAATGAACAACAAAGAAATAAAGATGATTATGCCCTATATTCTGAAGAAACTAGAACTGTCGCTAGTGGAGATTTAAGAAATGGTTGGAAATCAGATTTCACAGGGAAGGGGAAAATTGAATTAATTGCAGATATTTCATGTTTCAATTTAACAAGTGCAGCTGGTCCTCATCATACTCATGTTTCAACGAAAAATCCAATCGATGTTCAACATCCTCATCATCATTCAAATGTTAGTTGTGATGTTGATGATCCTGTATTGGGTGTTAACGTTAACCATGTCCTAATTGTGGAAGTTGTCGTTGCTGAAGAATTGTTACAAAATTCTTCATCAAATTCATTGGCAACTTCTCATTCACATAGCTCAACAGATAAACCATCTTCAAAACCTGATCAAAGATTAGCTGAATTATCCCCAATGTTTGCCAATCATCATCAACAACCTTCACAACAACAATCATCTTCCTCCCACACTTCACAGGCGCAAAATAATTTACACCCTTCAACTTCAAACACATTATCCCCTTCATCTTCAAGAACCACCTCCCAGATAGGGGTTCCAACAGGTGCAGCCCGTGTACTTAGAATGCAATTTAAAATCATCATCACTGAACGTTCAGGTTTAGGTATTGCATGGGATGATGAAGTACCACCAACTTATGAAGATGTATCAACACTTTCTCCACCAACTTATGATAGGGCCTTTAATGACCAACCAAATTCCCCAGTGATCAATAGTGCAGATGGTGTTCAACCCCCATTATATCCATTAAATTTTGCCCCAGCTCATACTCATACTTCTCATACCCATGTCGGTGGGATTGGTACCCCTGGTGTGATTAATGGGATTGGGAATACCCCAGTGGTGACTCCAAGACCAAGTGGTCAATATCATAGTATTAATGGTGCCTTGGATATGGACGATTTTACACTGACTTAGAAGAGTATATAGATTCTAAGTCTTAATGGAGTTTTAATTCAGTTCTTTCCAATTTTTTTGTAGAAACTACGCTGATAGAATGGTGAATGATCTTGATATTGATTATAACTTGGATAACTCAAATCACACCGCTAGTAGTGAAATGACACACCTCCCTCAATTATATGAAATAATGCGAGGTGTTTCAGAATGAAGCATATCAATATATTCTTCATATCTTTTATTAATTCTTTCAATGAGTTGTTCTTGAGTTTCTCCATTTGCATCATTATTATAAGCATCAATTTCAACAAGTGAGATGAATCCTCTTTTCCAATTTTCTAATCTTTTAATATATTCTATATCTTCAAAAGTGTCCCTCTCACTACTATACAAAATTTTCACAATGGTATCTTTATTCTTGGGATAAACCATTGAATTTAATAAATGATTGGGGAATTTCGTTTCATCAATTGGTATTTTGGAAGTTCTAATATTGATTTTATCAATTTCATTAAAACTTGCAATTTGATTTTGTAAATTTGCAGTTGGAAGTATAAAGGATGAACCAAGAGAGAAAAGGAAATTGAAATAAACAAACTTTTGCATTATTTTGTGACTTAAATTATTTTTAAAAGTTATTCTTCTTGACGTATAGAGATAATATAACGTTTGAAGAAGAAAATAAGTAGAGTAGTTTTTTTTTTATAACAAGAGAGTTCCTGCTATTTCTGGCTAATGTTCTAAAATGAAGCCATTATACACTGGGATAAACAAATAAGCCCATAAAATTTGTGACTCTGTATATGTTATATTCCATCTTGAAGATTAAAAGTTATAACAATATATCCCAGTGGCTGTTAGCTCTTTTATTGTTGACCTTGAAGAGTAGAACTTATGGACCTATTGAAGGATCGAGAGAATTTCCTGGGGCCGTTAGATTCTGCCATTTCCTTTTTCCTAGTTTATCTCATCTTGTCAATGTAATTCAAACCTGACAAAATCTAGAATATCATACAATTCAAGAGAATCCTTATTAAAATCTATGGAGAAGTGAAAGACATCAAAACATAAATTGACCTGACCCTTGCTTAATTTCTATATTGAAAACCCATATAGTTAATTTGGAACATCAAATGTGAATATCAATTTTAAAATTCTCAGTCAAGTTTTGTGAGGTTTACTTGATGTCTGAGTTGAAGTGTCTATCTTTCAAATCGTTTATGCTCATAAGAAATGAAACGGATATGTACGGACTTGGTACGGCTTTAAATTATGTGTCAAAGATTGGAGGTACAACAATGTCTGTTTTAGCTCCTCAACGGAAGCATGTGATAGAAGTGACATTGAATAGTATTTACGAATTCAAATCCCCTGCGGAGAAACTAAGTTAAAGGTCCAATACTCCAAGAATTACCCTTTATTGAGTTATTAAGACATCCACCACCAACAAAAGAGAATTATTCTCAAAAAGGTCAAGCTGATTAAACATATTTTTCTCTTTAAAATGCAACAAATTGTTTTCAAACGACTAAAAAAGTGTCTGATAACGTGTGTTAGACGTTTCTTGTACCAGATCAATCTATTTATCTTATCAATTTAATGCTCAATAAACCGAGTTCAATATCACACCACTGATACCACTATAACCAAAAATGCGTACAGAAGTACCAGTACCTCCAAAGAAGAAACTCAATTTTCCCCAAACAAGCTGTTTATGCCTACCAGAATCTAACCCATTAATCAAGAAGAAGTCTGGGCTATCAAAGGAACCTAGAAAGTTGGAGATGAACCCATCTCAAAGGATCGGATAATTATAATACACTAAAAAAGAAGTGTCAAAAATCCTTATTTAGATGGTAGTTTGATTGTACCATGGCAAACTAGAAGCTATAAGATTACCGAAGGAATTAGCCTTGAAAATCATGGATGTATCAATTACATCAAAGAGAAACTGAACAGGCAAATGTGGATTGTTGAGTCTTCCTCAAAAAATAATTATTTTAATATTAAGGACTCAGATACATATCGTTTCTAATTTGCCTTCAATGGAACGCCACTAGTCTTGTTCCAGTTACAAATATTTCAACAGTAAGTCATACAGAAAATGGTATCATTAATATTTCATTTATTTTCAGGTTTGATTTTTTTTTTAGTTATAATATATAACAACCTCTATAGGAAGTTTTATGCACTTATTTCATATCTCAACTCTTGGAAAACTAGGTTCCTTGAGGATAGAATACAAGAACTAATTAAGCGACCCTCCAGGTTGATAACCAGTTCAAGTAACTGAATTCTGAAGCTGGACCTTCCATACCGAATGAAATATGTCTAAAATGCCAAAAAGTCCCGATGACCACACTATATAAAGCCAAATAAACAATGAATTTGATTGGGGTTCTTGAACCACCAATACCAAGTTCAATCAAGTAAGTGAAGATCAACATTGCAAAGTATAACGCTGGCAAATAATGATGAACATAAGTGACACGAGCCATGATTAAGAAAGGAACATAATGTAAACCCCAACCAAACATTGGATAAACACCACCAATTAAAAACAAGTTTAATTTTTTCTGATCAACAAAATCTTTAAATTGTCTTTGCCATCTGATCAAATAATATAAAACTAATAATGCAAAGAAGATTAATCCAACTGATGAAGTCCATGTTGTTGCAGGAGAACCAATCAAGAAATATTTTGGATTACCATCACCCCAACCACATAATCTAATACCAACATTCAAAGTTGGCCATTGCCATGCTTGAGAGGCCAAATCATCTTGTTTATCTGAATCTGGGACAAGTGCGTTATTAGTTGCCATCATTGCCAAATTTAATTGGATGAAATCTTTGAAGAAGTTTGTTTTTGGTAATTTGAAATCTGGAGAAGGGTCTGGTAATGTTGGATTAGAATGATGTTCAATATTCCACCAAGTTCTTTTATCTCTTGTGAAAGGGTTTTTGGTACAAGAAACTTCACCTTGACGGAACCCCCATGCAGGTAAGTTATTACCAGTTTGAGTCAAATAACAACCCATTAATTTATGTTTCAGTCTGAAAGAAGTTGTTAATGGATGAATTCTTAATTTATCTTCATTACCATATTGATGAGCAACCTCAACGATCCAATCATCTTTTTCATCACCTTGAGTCAAATCACCATAACCGGAAACTTCAAAATCTTGTCTTGAAATTGGAGCAGGAATTTCATGAGAATGTAAGTTTCTAGTGGTCATATGATGCCATAATCTTACAACCATACCATCAACAAGATATTCTTGAACATCTCTTGTTTGATTGAAAACAGGTCTTGATCTTTCTCTATGGAATACCCATTCATTATTAGCATCTTTATGACTATAAGTGGTGACTTGTTGTTGATTTGAACCTTCAGGAATAGTTTGGATATGAGAATGCAATAACCCACCACCAAGACCTTGATTTTTAATGGTCACAGTGGAAGTACCAATTGTGATATCTCTTGGCCCGCCACCAACATCTGAACCGACTAAATTAGCTTGGAAAAGAGAAGACATGTTTGCGTCACCAGTACCTGATCCAGTCAATAATTCAAAATGAATCTTGAAAGAAATTAAGAAAACAATGAATGGGATAATGATTAATGCAAACCCACGAGCACCCCAATGAGCCAAATATCTTGTTCTTGAGAGGGATTTATCACCATACATATTCCATAGGTCAACAACGGTATAGATACCAACTAAAGTTGTAACGAAAAGACCAACCATCTTAACGGAACAAGTACAACCAATGGAAATACCAGTTAATAATAACCATTTCCACCATTTTCTACCAAATTGATTGAATCTTTCATTATGGAAACGAACAAATGAAAAAACAGTTGCAACGGTAAAGAATAATAACATTGAATCCAACAAGATAAATTTACCTAAAGTAACGTAGGATGACTCGAAAATGACCATGATTGTAAATAACCAAACACTTGGTAAAGAGAATCCAATAGATTTAGCTGTATAATAAGCTAATGGAACACAAAGAGCACTGAAAGTAGCATTAAAAATTCTCATTTTAACATAATCGATGTAATCTGGGTATTGTTGACCAGAAGGGAAATCCCATGAACCATTATAACCAGCGATATAACCACTTAGACCAACAAGCATTTTCCCCAAAGGAGGATGAACATCATGATAAAATTCATGACGTAAATAATAGGAACCAAATTTACCAAAATGAGCTTCATCCCAAACAACATTATTATTGACACCAATTCTGTACATACGGGTTAAAAACCCCAATGCAGTGAAGATGATTGGCGCTAGGATGGATTCCAAAGTGTATAATGAGGACTTGAAATCATCCAATTCTTTAGCAGCCTGTTTATTTGGATCATCGAGGGTGATTTTTTCACCTTGGACAGGTTCTGGAGTGACTTCATCTCTTTGGGCACCACGCAGTCTGTTTGCGATGGAGTCGTGGGAGTCGACACCTGTGGATGACATTGTGCACTATACCAGCAATATGAAGAGCAACAGAAGCAGCAAAAGAACAATGAACAATGGACAAGAACTTGGTACTTTATATGTAAAAGTTGATGTTTTCTTTGACACGTAACGTAAAGATTGGAAAAATGAAAAACAAATCGCGTGTTGATTATGTAAGATATTACATAATAACAAAATATACACATTTGACCGAATACAAATGACAGACATAATTACCCGTACTCAAAATTGTTTAGTGACACATCAACAGTTGGCAGAAAAATGTGATCGCTTATATTGATAAATTTCAATTGAATCCTAGTGGATTTGTTGATGGCTGTTGATTTAAGAGGGACCAATAGGGACAATCCGCATAATACTAGTAGTTGAGTAAAATAAAATGATGTTCTAATAGCGACACACAGTAGCTCAGTAGTGTACACCCTTTTCTCGTGGCCCAGCACCTCCCTCAATGCTTAACTACTGGCGATTCGATTTCCATCCAAGGATCCGAGAGTCCCCGGCCAATTGGACCACGAAAAAATGATATAAAAGATCCATCAACACTTGATCAAGAATTTGATGGGAAACTTCATCAATTGAATAGAACAACGCACAGTTATCTATCTCAATTGACACGTTATGTTATCTGCTCGTATTGCTCAAACCTCCAAAAGATCCCTCTCTTCATCATCTAAAACAATGTCATCTTTCAGAGTTGAATCAGATGCCTTTGGTGAATTAAATGTACCAAATGATAAATATTGGGGTGCACAAACTCAAAGATCTTTACAAAATTTTAAGATTGGTGGTGAACGTGAAAAATTGCCAGAACCTTTGATCAAGGCCTTTGGTGTTTTGAAAAAATCCACTGCAATTGTTAATGAAAACCTTGGAACTTTAGATCCAAAATTATCAAAAGCTATTCAACAAGCTGCTGATGAAGTTGCCTCTGGGAAATTAAAAGATCATTTCCCATTGGTTGTTTTCCAAACCGGGTCTGGTACTCAATCAAATATGAATGCTAATGAAGTCATTTCAAATAGAGCAATTGAATTGCTAGGTGGTGAATTAGGTTCTAAAAAACCTGTTCATCCAAATGATCATGTTAATCAATCACAATCTTCAAATGATACTTTCCCAACTGTGATGCATATTGCAGCTGTACAAGAAATCACTCATCATTTGATCCCAGAATTGGAATTGCTGAAAAAATCGTTACAATCAAAAGCTGAGGAATTTAATGATATTATCAAGATTGGTAGAACCCATTTACAAGATGCTACTCCATTAACTCTTGGTCAAGAATTCAGTGGATATGTTCAACAAGTTTCCAATGGTATTGAACGTGTTGAATCAACTTTGAAAAACTTGAAATTTTTAGCTCAAGGTGGTACAGCTGTGGGGACTGGATTAAATACTCGTGTTGGATTCCCAGAAGCCGTTGCTGAAGAAGTTTCTAAAATCACTGGGATTCAATTCCAAACAGCTCCAAATAAATTCGAAGCCCTTGCTGCTCATGATGCTATTGTGGAAGCTTCAGGTGCTTTGAACACTTTGGCCGTTTCATTATATAAAATTGCAAATGATATCAGATATTTGGGATCTGGTCCTCGTTGTGGGTATGGAGAATTATCCCTTCCAGAAAATGAACCAGGTTCTTCAATCATGCCAGGTAAAGTTAACCCAACTCAAAATGAAGCCTTAACAATGGTTGCTGTCCAAGTGTTTGGTAATCATTCAGCAATCACATTTGCCGGTGCTTCTGGTCAATTTGAATTGAATGTTTTCAAACCTGTTTTAATCTCTAATTTATTATCTTCAATTAGATTATTAGCCGATGGTGCCAATTCATTTAGATTGAACTGTGTTGATGGAATCATTGCTAATAGAGAAAAGATTGAGAAAACTCTTCATGAATCTTTAATGTTGGTCACTGCTTTAAATCCAAAGATCGGTTATGATATGGCTTCTAAAGTTGCTAAAAATGCTCATAAGAAAGGTTTAACTTTGAAAGAAAGTGCTCTGGAGTTAAATGCCTTGACAAGTGAAGAATTTGATGAATTCGTTAGACCTGAATTAATGATTGGACCAAAGAAGTAAAATTAGTAAAGTTAAGCATTGTGGAATTCTATATCTCTTATAACTGATAATTGTAGTGACTCACTATATAAGTTTCACCTTTTGCAAATCATGACTATATTTCATGTAAATAGTAACCTACAACAGTGGTTCAAATAAAAGGTCAGGTTCATTTAAATTTCAATTATAGACACAATATTCGAGTACCTGAACATATATCAGCTACTGTAACCATTATCTTTCAAGATATTACGGCGATTTCTCAAAGTTTTCTGGCAAATGTATGCCAGCACAATTGTCCCCATAGCTTCATATTGTAATTGGCCAACATCAGCAAAATTTACCTTTCCTTCTCCATTGTTTAAATTCCAAGCTATATACAGATGGTATGAATATTTATAAACATCTAAAGATTTAGTAATTAGACAACTGTACCACGTTAATTTTGTAATGAAATTATCATGAAATGAGCCACGTAGAGGCATTAATATCGTTACTATAAGGATCATACTAATATATAATCCAGGAGCTAAGAAAAGGACCATCAATGATTCAATTACTTTGGTGTTTAGTGACTGTGATAACATATTGATTTGGATATGAGTTTAACGGTATAGTTATAGCCGAGTCATTTGCTTTATATCTCCTCCACCAGTGCTAAAAATTTATAATATCGGTCATTTTACACAAGTGACCATTGAACTAGAAACACTTACGGAGATTGTAACAATTGAATAACTTAATAACGGTGTCTGGATGTCGAAGCTACCACCTAATAGGCTCTAAACGTATCGATTCGTACGATATTGGTAAGTCATTGGGTTCTGTTGGTAATGTTGTATGGATATTGGTATATGGGTGTTGACATCTACCAATCTCTTAAATTGTATGATTGTGTCTCAAATCATCACTTTCCTCATAACTCACTAAGTGAGGCATGCCTCAACTAGTTAAACTACCACAGTATTCTTGCTCAACAGGATTCAACAGTTCCATTAATTGAAGGTCCGATTGTTCCCCCAAGAATTGCTCTGTTTGAAGCTAGTTGAACTGAATACACATATCCAACAATTACAGTGCTACACACGGCTCTCTGAATGGCTACTAATCTAGTTCACCGATCAGATGCCCTTGTGGTTACGAGCGATGGGATTCCATCAATTATGGCGTTTTCAACAAATCATGAAGTTTTAAATCGTAATCTCTTTGTAAGTTTCAGCTTTTACTATTGAATCACTATTGAATGAGATTATTGAGAGTCTTTAAACCTCAATTGAAAGCATTCTCTCAGTTAAGAACTTATAAAACCATGTCAGAACCAAACTTCACATCCCTTTTCCAAAAGTGAGTATCCTTATCATCAGATGAGGGTTATGAGATACTAACAATAGGGGACTTTAGAATCGATGAATTGAAACCAAAATTCATTGAAAGATTGAGAAATGCTGTTGAAATCCCAAGTGTCTCCGGTGACGAATCTTTAAGACCTCAAGTCGTTAAAACAGCTGAGTTCCTTAAATCTGAATTGATCAAATTAGGTGCACAAGATATTGACCTAAGAGAATTAGGTACTCAACCACCACCAGTTGCTGATCCAAATTTACAATTACCACCAATTGTCTTATCAAGATTTGGTAAAGATCCAGCCAAGAAAACCGTGTTGGTCTATGGTCATTATGATGTCCAACCTGCTGCCCTAGAAGATGGATGGAACTCTGATCCTTTCAAACTAGTTGAGAAAAATGGAGTTTTATACGGGAGAGGTTCTTCTGATGATAAAGGTCCTGTTGTTGGATGGTTGAATGCCATCGAAGCTCATAAAGAACTAGGCTTAGAACTACCAGTCAATTTGGTCACTGTTTTCGAAGGGATGGAAGAATCTGGTTCTTTGGGATTAGATGAATTAATTAAAAAAGAAGCTCAAGGATATTTCAAAGGTGTTGACGCTGTTACTATCTCTGATAATTATTGGTTAGGTACTGAAAAACCAGTCCTAACTTATGGGTTAAGAGGGGTCAACTATTATGAAATCGAAGTTAAAGGTCCAAATGCTGATTTACACTCAGGTTTATTTGGTGGGATTGTTGCTGAACCTTTGAATGACCTTGTTAAGTTATTGGGTGGATTAGTTGATACAAAGGGGAAGATCTTGATCAAAGGTATCGATGAACAAGTTGCCCCATTAACTGAAAAGGAAGATGCCATTTATGATGATATTGAATTTGATGTTCAAGTTTTGAACGATGCCACTGGCTCTGAAACAGCTCTTTATAATGATAAGAAATCTATCTTACAACATAGATGGAGATACCCATCTTTATCAATTCATGGTATTGAAGGTGCCTTTTCAGAAGCTGGTGCTAAAACAGTTATCCCAGCTAAAGTTAAGGGTAAATTTTCAATCAGAACAGTTCCAAATATCGAATCCGCCAAATTAACAGAATTAGTTATTAAACATGTTCAAGATCATTTCGATTCTTTGGAAACACCAAACAAATTAACCGTTGGTTTGATTCATGACGGTGACTATTGGTTAAGTGACCCATTTAATGAAAACTTTACAGCTGCTAGAAAAGCCACAAAGGCAGTTTGGGGGATCGACCCGGATTTAACTAGAGAAGGTGGATCAATTCCAATCACTTTGACTTTTGAAAAAGAATTGAAAACTTCAGTCTTGTTATTACCAATTGGTAGAGGTGATGATGGTGCTCATTCAACTAATGAAAAATTGGATTTGAGTAATTATATTGAAGGTGTCAAGACCCAATCAGCTTATTTGCACTACTATGCTCAAGGTGAAAAATCCGCTTAGATAACCTCTGTATAACTTTTTAATTTAATTTATTCCTTTATGTATTGATGTAGATTGGAAATATAAAGATGGTGATATCTCTATATATACACCAAGACTGCAAGGAGGATAATTGTAAACTGTCATTACTAGCTGATTGACAAAACACTGCTTCATTTAGAACTGTTAGACCGTATAATGACCGCGAATTTTCTTTGACTTACCAGATCAGAATAATTTGAAACAATAGGTGCTATTTACTAAAACCAACTTTCAACTAAAAGAAATGAAGACATTGAACATGACTCACCAGCATCTAATAAGGACAGTAATCAACCCAACTAACCATACCCTTGAAAACTCTTTTAGAGGTTTGAAATTTACGCCCAAATCCTTATTATGTCTCACAAATTCTCGAAACATTGAAAGTAAAACTCAGGACATTCTTCAATTCTCAGAGAAATGTCCTTCATTATCGTTAATCCTTGGTGCAGTGGACTCTATTTATCAAGATTTTACCTCTGAGATGTGGCTTTCTTCACCATTGACCTTCCAAAATTCTCAACTTTTACCAGACTCAACAAATGACAAGTTTCAAGAATATAAAACATCAGTAACTCTCAAATTGAATAACGACACTGTCGCGTTACCATTAATACGGACTGACCCATTTGTTAATTCGCCACATCTATTATGTTTTAAAGAACCAAATCATGCGTTTTCACCGATTTTGTCACATCTATCAATATCAATTCCTCCATTACCCCACAAATTTAACATTCATACATCATTGTCTCCCATTCACCAAGATTGGTTTGAAATCACAAGCCATTTGGATAACATAATCAAAGAGATTAATAGCAAACCTGCTTCTTCAGTCCTTCTAGAGTATTTACGCAAATCAGGATTGGGAAAATCTCAAAACTCTGTATATTTTGAGTTGAAAAATGATGATGTCTTAATAAACAAGTATGAAGTCATAGCAGGCGGTGGAGAGTATGGTGCAAAGAGTGATATGCTAGTGCTAGATTGTGAAACCCTACCGAAATCGAGAAAGCTCCAAGGCAGGTTTCTCACTGTTCAGGAGGAGGAGAAGAGCCCTTCCTCAGATATCAAGAGTGGTCTCATCTTTGAGCAGGTTAATGATGACAATCGATTGGTCGCTGAAGGTGCAAATATCATTCTTGATGGCATTATGAGAGTTGGAAACGAAAAAGGTTTCATTTTGAATGGAGAGAACTACAATGCCAGAAATGATAAGGTACAAATAAAATTCGACTAATATGGGCTTGGTCGACGAATACTCATACAGTGCAGCCCAAAAGGATCTCATTATTTAAAAAATAGAGAGAGATGAAACAGTGGGAGATTAGTCAACCGAATATCTTCAACATCTCTTTCTGTGGAAGAAGTTATCGTATTCAAGCTCGTCCTCAGTTTTCGTATACTTAGCATCCCGCTTTTGTATGATTCTCTTTTCTCTTCTATTTTGTAGAGCAATATTGATATTTTCAAAAGAATCGTATGGTGGCTGTACAGCAGTTTTGTAAAGAGAATCATCGTCATCATCTGAAGATGTGGTCAAAGAATAAGTGTACAGTGCTTCACAACTCTCTGGGTTTCTAGGTAACCCAAAGGCAAGGCCCCAATCATCAACATTTTGTGCAATGGCTTTCCCCAATCTGATGTAACGTTTGAAATCGTCCGTGATATCACCAGTGCTGACTAAATTAGTCAAGATTAGAATGAAAGGTACGTCTTCCATGAAAGAATATGAATTACGAGCTGTAGCTGACGGGAAGACAAGTTGGCAAGAGATGTCTCTGAAAATGATTTTATCAACATGTTGCATTAAAAAATTTGAAAGCTCTTTAATGGAATGTCTCATAGGATATGGATTAAAAATAATGAAGTCTAGTGATTCAGGGATGAAATAACTGTCATCATTTCTGGAGACTTGATTTATTGATGTAAGTTCCTTAGGATCGTTGATATAGAAAACTTCGTTCATTTCACTAGGCGTGAAAGCGCCAAATCTCCTCAAAACTTCCTCAGTACCAGAGTCTGCTTTCTTAATAATAATCAATTCTTGTGATTGTCTATAAAGTTCTTCTGGATCAGCAGAAAGTTCACGGTCATGTCTTGGAACAAGAGCAATTCTTGCCATTTGAACATCATTTCTTTCTTCCGTGATGTCAAAAAAGCAATAATCATCATCTGGTTTGATGCACTCATCATGAACAGTGTTGAAGAATCTCTCAGATTTATAATAAAACGATGGAAGAGCGCAGTAACGGTTGTTGATTTCTATAGATCTGACAGTATAGTTTCCTTCAAGAGGGTAGACCTTCAGAGTTGGATTTCCGGCCGGAAAAGTCATATTTACTGATAATGATTGGAGTGTTGTCTATATAGTTGATAATGCGTTCTATGAATAAAGGAAAGAAGTAATGAAATAAAGTGAGTATTGTTCTTCTTGAATAGCTTCAAAGGGAGTTTGTGCTCTTAAAACTCCAAGTTTTTGAGAAACAAAGTAAGTGATATAAAAAGATTTTTTCCACTCATATCAATAAACCAAATTGTATTTGTTTTCACTTTATTTTAACTTTCAACTTGAGTTATTTGAGATCTAAAAGGTGCCCGTGAAAAAAAAAAAAAAACGGCCTCAACTGTCACAGACAACGGGCAAATAACTTACTAATTATTAGAAAAATTGGCCCATTCACAGCTTAAGCAATTGAAATCACAAGACTCGAGCATCACAGAAAGTTCCATGATTTCAAGCTACCACAGCACAAGGAATGAGACCGAGTTTAATATGCAAAAAATACCATTGCCGAACGATATACAATCCCGTGGGGTATGACCTGACACGCTCTTACAAATCGCTACCATTTAAACCTAAATCATTGTTTTATCCACATTCAAGCAAAAATACAAAAAGAGTGGCACATGAATTACAATCTTTGATGGAGTTAGACCCAAATATTCAGATAGTAACAGCTAGCTTAGACATGAAATACAAGGACGCTATCGGCGAAGCATGGTTCGATAAACCAATAGGAATCAATTCATTTAGACGGTACAAAGACGATCAAAATGGTCTCAGCACAAACTATGATCATTTCAGAATGATCGTTCACGGTAAAAAGATAGATCTTTCATTTATACATATGTTTTTAGAAGAACAAATTGTGAATATGTATTTCAAAGAACCGAATAAAGATTTTAGCAATTTGATTACCCAATTGGAGGTTGAACTACCATTTGATAAAGACGAAACTACTTACACTTCTAAAAGTCAGTTCAAACCAATATCTGGGAAACTACGAGTTAATGAGATTTGTGAAGATGATTATTTGATCAAAAGGCTCAATAGTTTCAATGCTGGTTTATTGTTTAAGAAATTGACTTCCAAAGCTGAAGAGTTTGGGAAAGATTATAGATATCTATTAGAGACTAATGAAGATGGGAAAAGAAATAGATTTCGTATTCATGATGAGCATTTTGGAGAGAATGACTTAGGATTATTGATAGATTCACCCCCTCCTGCTGTTGGTACCTATTGTCAAATATTCCAACTGTGCTTAGAAGACTTATATCAACCAAAAATTTCCAATGGTTTATTGATCGAAAAACATGATCGGAAGAACAACAAACATTTCTTAAGAGATGACATCGTTCTGGAAAACGTACTGAATATAGGGGCCACTAGTGGGTTCATGGTTGATGGAAGACACTATGTTGGTTTAGGCGATCATGTGAAGATTGAGGCAATCACTACTGATTGAATGGAGATGTGATTTATTTTTTCAAGTGAAGCGGGCTCGGACATGTATATAGATTTCACTGCGCGACACAACATAATTAAGAAAAAACAGGCTCAACTAAAAAAAACTAAATATCTAGCTTGTAGCTTACTAGCTTTTAGCAAAATCTCATTGAAGATTCTCTAATATGAAAAAAATGGCAAAAAATTAAATTTCCGATGCGGGGAGTCGAACCCCGGTTTGCCCGGTGAAAGCGGACCGTGCTAGCCGTTACACTACATCGGATACTTCTAAGGTTTTTCAAATGATTGTCAACCAAACTGTCAACATGATGACTAAAGGATTAGTCATCAAAAATAGTGTTATATATAGAAAATAGCTATTGATTGTTCAATATTCATTACTAGTATATAACCCTATTTATTCACTCATTATGCCTCAACAATGTTTAGAAAATTGGAGTTACTATGAATTGTTTTGATATGTACTAAAGAAACCTTCTACATATTAGAGTTCTGAGTTAATGTGCATCATTCGATTCTACTTTGATTTATATCGAGCCATCTCTTTGAAAATATGTGATTTATGATCAAATCAAATTGAAAGTCAGAATATATAAAATCAAATACGAGTTCTAGTTTTCAAGACATCAAGGGAGAAGGATACATTATATAACAATGTAAAATGCGATATTTCCCACAACCAAGTGATTTATAGTTCATCAAAAATTAAATTATCTATTCAAGTGCTGGTTAGCTAATAAAGTCTAGTGTAGTCAGATATATATGTTCTATAGGACTCAAATGACTTACTTTTATTGCTGAATTGAGAAGAAAGTTGGGTCTTATAACAAGTGACCAGACTTTGCTCTGTGTTTCCAAGTCGAGTTTTGATCAGGGTATGGCGAAGAGTTAGTTAATAGATTTGACCTTATAGTTTCCAAATCTTCTTCAGCCAACCCGAGATCTTTTAGACAATATGATTCAATGCCTCCAAAGTTTTTATTGAACAACTCAATGGCGCCAATCATACTTTCATATTTTGAGCTTATTAAATTATCAAACATTTGTTCAGGAGTGAGCGAAAAAATGTCCTTAAACTGTTCTTCGTTTCCGGTAAACTTCTTTAACACTTCCTCCATACCTCCAAGGAAATCTTGTTTGATCTTTGCATGATCTGGAATCAATCCAATAGTGGTTAGTTCATATTCTTTAGCAATGATATGGTTTTCAACACCTAATAGCAAAAGAATCAACATAGCCATTACACCAGTACGATCTTTACCAGCAGTACAGTTGAACAAGATAGGAACATCTTTGTTATCTCTCAAGAACAAGAACACTTGTTTGAAGGCATATCTTCCATGGACCAACATGTTTTCGTAAACATATTTGTAAGTGTACCATGATGTTAACAAATTTTTGTATCTTAAGGCAATAGCCTGAGGTGAAGCATCAGTCTTGGTGAACACGGGAATATTATTAATTTTAATCCCATCAAGCTCCAGCCCACCAGCTTTTTTAAACTCACCGTATGATCTAAAATCGAAAACACTCTTAATGCCTAATGTATTCACTTGATTTTTACCAACTTCTGTAATGTTTGAAGTATTTGCAGATCTGAAAATAATGCCCGCTTTCACATATTTTTGATTATCTTTAGTTCTCCAACCTCCAACATCTCTGAAATTGGAAATCCCATCGATAACCCTCCATCTTGGATACTGATAAACAACAGAAGTAGAAATCTTGAATCTTTGAACATCATTGACATTAGATAACCAATCAATTATGATCTCTGAAGCTTGATAGTTATAATTGACTCTATTCTTCTTTGTAATTGGATAGTTCTTTGGATTCAGGGTTCTTTTATTCTGTTCTGTAATCTCTTCAGACCCATAAAAATTATGATCAGCATAATTGACAAATTTTAAAGTATGTCTTGATCCTAATAGATTAGCAAAATCAGCAGAATCTTCCACTGGCACAATATGATCATGTAGACCATAAATACTCAACACTTGTGTCTCATCATTTATATATTTGATCTCCTCCAAATCTTGTAAACCAAGGTCTTTAGTTTCTGCAGGTGGAATTAAAATATCCACATATTTCCCATATCTATATTGATTCAAATAGATTCCCTTTGAAGTTTTCTCTAGTTTTTGCATTCCTGCTAATAATCTACCACTGTCAAATCTCCCTGCAGTGTTGACAATATTTTGCACAAACCTAAATGGTTCGCCCCTTTCTAATTTTTTTTGTTCTTCAACAGCCCATCTCATAGTAGCTACTGAACCTCTTGAATGTGTAATTATTGAATTCGTTGTTAGGTTTATACCGATTTCATCATACGAAGCACCAGTGTTGAAAACATCCAAACACAAATTGATGTCTTCAATATCTTGCCAAATTTGTCTTCCACTATCTTCATCTTCATTTTCTTGGGAATCACCACAACCTCTAAAATCTATTCTAAAACTGAAAATTCCTAGTTTTAATGCCAAATCTTGTGCTAATATGGCTTGATAGCAATAATTCTTATGTCCACCTTTCCCGTGTAAGATCAATGAAAATTTATGAGTTGGAAGACTCGATTCCAAAAGTTTATGAGGATTAGCCAATAGTTCCTCTTCAGAAATGAGACTATTTGGTGGAGAGGTGAAGATACCCACTAAACCTATACCATTTGGGTTCTTAGAAGTTGGGATGGAGACGGACAGTAGCTTTTCATTATCCTGAAGTTGATAATTGGCGCACACCTCATTAGGAACCCTCTTCACAGTGATGCTCATCTTGAAATCCCAGCTCCCTTGTGCTTCGAATAGTTCAACTTTTAGTTAAGTACTTTGGAAGGAGCCCCAGCTTTTTATATATAAATACAGCTTTTTGCGCGCGTGAGGAGTTTAACTATTTCAGAGTGGCCGAGGACTGGTTTACGAAAAAGGCGACTAAGCCCGAGCCCATTATACGAACAATAACTTCAACACTTTCCAACACAGCACTTTCGAGAGACGAAGCCGACTACAGTTACCAACTTATACTATAATCATCAGGTCGTTATATTCACACGTTGTGTATATATGTATTTGTGTGACATGTTTTTTCTTTTATCATTTTGGGGGAAAGAGTGTGCTTGGCGTAGAATAATCATGCCTCATTTAACCAAGAATCATTAACTATATGTTGCATTGTTGGTCTCTTTTTGATGTCTCTTTGTAAAATCTTCTTTATCAATTCAATACATCCGTCGCTTGTTATGAAGGGGATTCTTAATTCACCTTCCATTATTTCATCAACGTTATAAAATGGATTCTCTTTGTAAATCAATGTGTATAATAAAATCCCCAGTGACCAAACATCTTGTGGTTTACCTTCATATGGCAGCCCATTCAAGACTTCTGGGGCTGCATAATCCAAAGTACCGACGAAAACATCAAACGGACCAGTTTTGACATAAGCAGCAGACCCAAAATCAATAAGTTTAATAACACCATTATTATCTATAATCAAATTTTCATCTTTGATATCACGATGAACAATACCGTTATTATGCAAATGACTAATAGCACTTATTGATTGTTTGATGATTGATTTACATTCTGATTCAGTCATTGATTTTTTCAATTCAATCAAATCAAATAAATCAATACCTGGGGTTGGGAATCCATGTTGTGGAGTTTCAATATAGTAATAATCATCATCCTCGAAGAAATCAATTAATCTCATAATATTTGGATGAGGATCATTGTTTAAAGTGGACATGATTTGAATCTCTGATGGAATTGTACCCAGCTTTCTATCACGGACCCAGGTATCAACCAAGATACGTTCTTTGATTATAAGTTTAATCACAATTTTATAATTTGAATCTTTGGCATATTCTGCAAGAACAACTTTCCCATAAGCACCTTGACCCATATCCTTCAGAACTTTGAATTCTTTAAATGATTTCTCACGTCTTTTTGAGCCGATTTTCTTTGGGTAATATTTAGATGATTTCTTGCTTTGTTCAATAGCTTCATTTTCTAATTTCAATAAATATTCTTCATTGATATTTTCACCTAAAACTTTATAGTTTTGTAAGTCATTTTCACTCAATTCAGGATTTGGATCTTCATTTGAACTTGTTTGTTTGATATTTGATAATGTGGATAAGTCAGATGATGAGGTAACATTAGATGATCTTAAACTTGATGATCTACTAACAGATTGAATCTCATTTTCATTCAATATTGATAATTGCGAAGGCATTTCTTCACCATCATCATCATTATCAATGACAGGGATTTCAATCTCTTCTTCAACAATTTCTTCTTTATCATCAACAACACGAACGCTTCTAACAGATCTTGTCTTTGTCATTGGTGGGCGCCCACTTGGAGAAATTTCATGGTTCAATTCATGTTGATAAACAGTTCTTGAATGTGTGATCCATAAGATCAAAGTATCAACATTGGAACATCTCAGTTGAACGTCAATTTTTATTGAAGAGCCATCAACATGTTTCCCATCTATACCTGTCGAATTTAAGAAATCTTCTTCACCTTTATTTTCCAAGACTGAATTCATTTGTCTGAAAAAATGATCAGGTAATACTAAACCTGGAATGATTTTTAAACTTTTAAAATTATTTAATATGATTTGCATAATTTTCTTGAAATTTGGAATGATTTTAGTTATTGGTTGATTTTTCAATTGTGATTCATGAAATCCAAATAAATTTTTAGCAACTGATTCATTAAATGATAAAACTTCATAATTTGAAGAAGTATTTGAGATAATGAAAACACCAGCAATATAAGGTAATGCATGAATTTTCAACTTGATTTTCTTTAAATTTTCATCAATAACTTGAGAAAATAAAGCACAAGGAATATTAAATCCATTTTTTTTCAAAGTGAAGTATCTTTGAACATTTATAGATTGTGATTGTAAATAAACTTCTGGAACATTATTATAATCATTTTCATATTTTTCCACAGATAACTGATCACCAATACTATTAACTAATTGATCCAATTTATCCAAATTAGCAAGGAATAAATGATTAAAAAATGTGTTTCCAGTGATTTTTTTATATGATTCTATTTTAAGAGTATCTAAACATAAAATTAAATCAATAGAATCACAAGGAACTTGATCAAACATACAAATGATCAAATTTCCCTTTTTCTTCGCCCATAATGAAGCCCAAGTTAATTTATTTCCCGGTTTTGCAATAGCAACAACTTGACCAGAGAAAATGTTGTCAATATTTCTCTCCATTGAATTTTTAACTAATCTATTCAATACAAAATCTCTCGAATCTGGAGAGATCAAATCTAACAAAGTTAATCTTTTCAATGAATTTTGAGAAACACCAAATATTAAACATGCCAGATCATTAGCAGCTTTTAAATTCCATGGATCGTTCAATTCACAAGTGAAAACAGCTTGAGGAGAGGTGTTTTTTTGAGGCATTGAATGTAATATTCTACTATTCCCAGTTTGTTGTTGATGTGGTAATGGTAGATGTTGTCTGGGGACAGTTGCGTTTGATTTGTTCAAAGCTGATAATGCTAGAGTTGAGGCACCTTTTTGTAAAGAAATGATAGGAGTAGACACTATAGGTTCATAGAATGGAGTGGCTAATGCATGTAATAATTTAATCTTCAGTTGAGATTCTGAACTGGTTCTACCCAATGGTATTCTTGATGGCATGGATGACGCTAAAGGAGTGGATTCATCCGTAACGTTTGATAATGATAGATCATGAAGATTCATGGCCAATTCTCTTTTCGATGAATTTGCAGAACCTGAATTTAAAGATTTATCCTCTTGTAAAATGTTGATCAGGGCTTTTATCCCTAGATGTGTGTTGGAATCGTGTAATGCTCTTGTTTTTGGATCCCTTGAGCTTGTAGTAGTTGGTGAAGCACCTCCTCCTGGCGTAAACAAGGCAGCCAATGCAGCAGAAGAGGCATTTGGTTGAAGATGAAACTCATCATCGCTTTCATCATGAAGCTGACTTATAAAGCTTTCGATATCCAAATGCAATGGATTAGTAGAGCTCTCACTTGATGCTTGGCCACTGTTATTACTGTCATATAAATCTGGACGGTCAATAAGAATTTCCAAGGACCTTTTCAAGATTGAAAGTCTAACCGCCAATGAATTTGGAGATAAATGAGCATAAGAATAGGCATGTGTGGATTCTTTAGGGAATTTAAGGATCTCACTCAAGTTCAATGACAACTTGGAGATCCCACCAGCATTCATTTGTTTCTTCCTTGAGTTTGATCGTAGTACTGATGGTTTCTTTGGAGATGGCGTAGAGCTCTTCAGAGGCGAAGAGGAGGACTGTGCAGAAGATGGACGTGGGGGAGTAGGTGGCAATTGATGCTGCTGTTTCTCCTGGTCATGATTTAATGTTATCTGTGGCAGCTGTTGTTGCTGCTGATCTTGCTTGTTTGACAGAATTGGTGCTTCATCTTCATCATTAAATATAAAAAAGGATCTATGCTTGATTTTAGGGTCTTCTGGGGGGTTTGACGTCTGATGCTGTATTTTCAGGGAGGAACCATCAACGTTGGTTGCTGTTATCAGTGACTCTGCGGGTTCTTTGTTGTCTTTTGAAAGATTATTCAGCTTTAAAGTGGCACCTTTCCCATTGATGGGGCAAGTGTAGGGCATAATAATGGGAAGCCAATCCGTAACTCGATTCTTTGCTTGTTTCCAGTGGCCCCTAGTATAATGCTAATCTGGTCTATACTACTGGGATTCCAATCAGCTAGCGGCTTTCAAATATTCCTCTTTCAAGGGTTATCTTGAGGGGTCCTTAGGTTCTTTGTGTGTACTTTTCTGTTAACCAAGGGATCTATCTAAAGATAGTGATGCTAGCAGACCAAAAAAATAAATAACACTGCGGGCAAACCGGTGTTGAAGTTGTGATGTGCTGAAGGACTGTAGGGGCAGGCTTTGTGTGTCCTTTATAGACTGATGTGGGCTAGTATCAGTGGCGTATGGGTCGACCTGCTAAGGGATTTGGGGTCACTTCTAATCTTTCAAATCAGTTTTCAAGTGTTTCAAATGTCTTCAATTTCAACTTTCTTTCACTTTAAAATGGTTTTTCTGGGTTTTGACGTGTGAAAAAGCATGTGGTAGGGCCACAATGTATGGGAGTTCAGCCTCTTGGAGTTTTCTTGGAGGAGGTTTCTGGTTGAGATGTGGGAGAGAAAGATGAAAGGAAGTGGATAATAGAAGATGGAATTGAATTATTTATTATGATTTGGACCTGGGATTGTGAAAGGCCAAATTTTAGCTATTATTTTGTTGTATATAAGCTGGTAAAACACTCACACGGCCATTTCCCAAAGAAGCGAACTTCCCAAACCGGCCGAAATTTCAAAATCAACTCACGAAAAACATCAAACTGCTAAAACCAAAATCAAAATCAAAATCAAAGTAATCCCACCCACATTTGAAGGTGAGTTCTAACCCCTTCACACTACAATACCGTATAAACTGTGATCACAGGAGGCATACAAGACCATACTGACTCAAACTATCACGGTCTGCTCATCTGCCCCACTCATCTTTTCAACACCACACGTCTCACCTTTAGCGCTTGGAGATTGATTTTACAGGTTTTTTTTTAGTTCCATTGGAGTATTATCAAATAAATCAACCCACAACTGTCAGCTGAACAAACCTAAAGGGGACTCAATTAGCAACGAAAAAACAACCAACAGCCATGGATTGGCGTAACGAGCTCACCAATAACGAACGTCTCAGATATGTTGGGGTTCTTGTTCAAGCTTTAAAAGAGCTCGCCTTGACTGCTAATAATAACAATCCAGCTGCTTTCGATATCAACAAATTGAAAACCTCTGCTGAAGAGTTTGAAAAATACTGTTATCAAAACGCAAGTAATAGAATTAGTTATGTCCATTTCTTCAAACAAAAGATATTGAGTATCAAAAATTCTATACAACAACAAAATTTACAAAAGAATGGAGGCGCTGGTGGTGGTACCAACCTGCCCAATAACGCAAACATTTCTGCTCAGCAAAATGTTCAGAATCAACAACAACAACAACCACAACAACCCCAGCTTACTCCTCAGATGGCGAATGCAAGTACAAACCCAAGCCAGTTGTTTTTGGCTCAACAGGCGCAGGCAAGGCAAGCTGCTCAACAATTGAGAAATCAGCAACCTCAACAGAATATCCCAAATAATGGTATAAATACCCCTATGAACTATGCCAGTCAATTAGCTCAACCACAACAAACTCCGCAACAGCAACAGGCACAGGCTCAGCAGCAACAGCCTCAACAACAAAGACCAGCACAAACTCCTCAAAACGCTGGCGCTAATGCCGGCCAAAGCGGTGGACTAAATGTGAATATGAAGACCATTCCAATTCCAATGGCTTTATTACAGAGAATTCCAAATTTGCCTCCAAATGTTAATACATGGCAACAGATTTTTGAATTAGTTGCTTCTCGACAATTGGAATCTGAATATATTGGGATTATTAGGCAAGTTTATACAATTCATACGCAATTGATTCAAAAACAACAACAACAGAAACAATTTGCACCTCAAAATAATGGAAATTCAAGTAACTTAATGGGTGCTGCAGGAAATAATGGTGGTGCTATAGAGGTTAATAAGAATTCGGATTTGAATGCTCAACTTTCAAGACAACAACAAGAATTGAGAACTAGACAACTTCAACAACAACAGCAGCAACAACAACAACAGCAGCAGCAGCAGCAGCAACAGAAACCACAGAATATTCCACAACAACAACATCAACAACAGCCTTCTCAGGCTCAGCAACCCCAAGCTCAATCACAAACCCATTCTTCCCAAGGTGCAGTTCACCACTCTCAAATTCCCCAATTAACTCCAGAGTTATTGCAAAGATTAACTGAGAATGCTTTACAGCTGTTGACAAAACTACAACAAGAGAAGCAAATCCCGGATAATTTGACTAATGAGCAAAGGAATATGTTTATTAAAAGATATATCAGTCGTCAACAACAGCTACGAATGGAAGCTTTCACTAAACAACAACAACAACAACAACAGCAACAGCAGCAGCAACAGCAGGGTGGTAATAATAATAATGTCGGTAGCCAAGGTCAAGGACAACAAGGCATGAACCAACAAGTTGTTAATCCAACTGGTGCTGCTCAAGCACGTCCAATTAACCAAGCACAAGTTCAGGCAAGATTACAACAGAATGCTACTAACTTGGCTCAGAATCAACAGTTTAAACCGCAAGGTGTCCAGCCGAATGCAACTGCTGCTCAACAACAACAAAGATGGAATAATCAAGTTCAAAATAATAACATTAATAGTGCTGCCAATAATAATATGAAACTGAATAATTTGCCGAGTGGATTGACTGCTGAACAGCAACAACAATTGAATGCTAGAAGACAACAAGCTTTGTATCAACAAAAGATGCAGCAACAGCAGAAACTTCAGCAACAACAAGTTCCACAGGTTCCACAAGCTCAACAAGCACCTCAACAACAACAGCAGCAACAACAACAATCTCAACCTCAAACTCAACAACAGCAGCAATCGCAAATTCCAAGAGCTGCTGGTGCTACTGCTAACCAACTTGGGGCCACTGGAGCTGGAGCTGGGGCAACTCAAAACCCATTATTGAAAAATAATATCTTGGTGCCAACTGAACAAGATCGAATTGAATTAAGAATGATTTTGAATGAAGTATCTAAAGTTCCAATAAAATTAACAAACTTGACAGCTCAATTGACTCCGGATCAAAAATCTATAGTTAGTTCCAAGGTGCATAGTTTATTGTTACCTTTGTTTAATTTGATTGAACAATTGGTTCCAACTTTTTACACTTTAACTAAAAATGTTGATGGTACTAAGAAATTATTACATATGAGGTTCATGGTTAAAGAGGTTCTGGACGGACTAAGAAGAAATGAATATTATGCAAGTCCTGAATTATTGGAGAAAGTTAAGGCTCAATCTCAGAAATATGTTTCATTTGTTAAAGAACAGATTAGCCGGAAGAATGCAGCAGCAGCAGCAGCAGCTCAAACAGGAGGTGATAATTCTCAACAAATTGGTGGTGCTTCTAATAACAATAACAATGCTGCTTTCAATAATAGTGGCAATAATATTGGCGGTCAAATTGGTAATATCAATCCACAGATCACTCCTCAACAATTATTACAACAAAGAAAACAGCAACAGCAACAAGCTGCACCATTAAATCCACAGATCACTCCACAACAGTTGTTGCAACAACAACAACAACAGCAGCAGCAACAGCAGCAGCAACAGTTGAATCCATTCCCGCAAAATCCTCCTGCCAATCAACCTTCTCAATTTATGAATGCTAATGTTAACAATGATTTCAACCCAATGGATTTGACTAATATTCCAGGTGGTAATGGAAACAATAACTTTCAAAATATTGATATGTCTATGATTAATGGCGGCAGAATTAATACTCCTGATTTGAATCAAATGAATACTACACCAAAATTAAATCAAATGAATGTTAACAGAGTTACACCATCACCAGCTCTACCGAATGGTAATTTTGCTAACACCCCAAATTTCTCAAGCTCTCCACAGACTATGAACGCTACTGTGTATAATGGAAACCAGCAGCAACATCAACAGCAACAGCAACAGCAACAGCAACAATTCGTCCCAACGGGTTTCAATCAACAGCAACAAGGTCAAGTCCAACCTTCACAAGTTGGGCCATCGACTTCCCCTGTTACTGCTGCTGGTAATATCAATGGTGCAGCTCCTGGTGGAACTTCTGGAACAGCTGCTGCCAACAAGAAAGCCCCTGTCAAGAGAAAGTCTGTTAAAGGTAGAAAACAATCTAATGCTTCCACCCCAACTATTGCACCAAAATCAGCACCAACCCCAACTGCCTCTGGTAAAAATGGAAGTCAATCAGAAGCATCTTCGACGGTAAATGCTAATTCTACTGGTGGTGCACCAGCTGGTACTATTGCTCCAACTGCTTTACAAAGTCAAATCATCAAGAAAGAACAAGAGATTAACATTAAAGAGGAGCAGACCAAGAAACAATTTGAAGATGGGAAGGCCAAAAGACTGGAGTTATATCATAACAAACCAGTTGATTTTTTCACTGCTTCGTTGGCTCATTTATTGGAATTACCTGATGAAGAATCCAAGATTTTGAATGACTCTAAGAAAAAATTCAACGGTGATTTCAAGTCATCGCCTGCTAATAAAGGGTTAACACCTTCAGCAATCTTGCAAACTCCATTAACCTTTTCCAATGCTGCAAAAACTCCAAATTCGACTTCGAAAGCTATTCCACCAAATGGTGTTTCTACAACATCTACTTATTTATCTCCAAATCTGTCACCTTCATCAACTTTGAAAAATGGTGGAAATACTGAAATCTCAAATAAATGGAGTATAAGGGTTTCCAAAGAAGCTATAAAGACTACATTTGCTGGTGTTGATGAGATTAAAAAGTTATTGTTTGAGGAGGATGAAGATGAAGAATCTTCAACTGCTAAGAAAGAAGAGGCTGACTCATTAATTCCAACACCACCACCAGATAGTGAGAAGAAAAATAGAGAATCTAATGAAATTGCTGATGGCGATAGAAAGTTCAAAAAAATCAAAATTGATGATGAAAATAATTTCTTTGATGAAAATGATAACAAATTAGAGAATGATTTTATGTGGGACTTTGATTATGTTACAAGTCATCTAGATAATGAAGATATCAATACTCAACCAGAGTTGTATTAAAAGTGGGTGTTAGAAAAAGAAAGAGAAGAGAAGGAGTTAAGAATGGATTGTTGTATTCCTCCTTAGTAAATTTATGTTTATATTTTGTTCATTTTAACTTTGTTTTAATCGTTTAGTTCAAGAATCTCAGTTATAGGTATATGTGATTAATGTTTTAGTATATGTGTTTCAATGTATTATGAAATGAACAATAACGTATATTTTATTGAGATAGATTTAGCTTATCAGCTTACATGGCATATGACGTAAGTATAACCACCCTGGAAATTCATTCAAAATGTAATAACACACATGTTGTTCGTTCATTGCTTGTTAGGTTGAGAGTAATGCGATATATCAGTTCGCAAAAACTTTAAATAGTGAATAAGTTATCAACCATTGTGTTATCTTTCACGTTCGAATTTCCAAAATTTAACAAGTCACCACTTAATATTTGATCAAGACTTAATAACCCAGCGTTAAATCCCGAAGCATCATCAAATTGGAAATCACTTTCTGGAGTAATTGTCGAAGTGGAAGTTGTTGCGTCAAAAGTTCTTTCAATCTCACCAAAACCTTGACTCACGTCATTTTGTCGATTCACTTGACCATTTGTACCGTTGAGATCATCAAAAGTAGCTCTCCATAATGCTTTTTCAGAACTGATAACAGAATCTTTTAATACTTCAGCTTTTTCAGCAATATCTAATAAACCCGTAAATGTTGCATCATCATATTGGACAAATCCGTTCAGATTGTCTAAATCGGCAAGGATAGTTGACTGGAAACCTTGTTCATGTGTCATTTTCTCCAAAAGGTGTTTTTCCAACCCATTTTTTTGTTGAGACGGATATGTTAGGAATTGTTTAGTATCTGAAACAACTTTGTAGCCTTCTCTATGTAATGATCTTAAAAAATATTTATGTGAGATTGATGATTTGAAAGCTTGATAGTATTTACGGCCCAATTTCCTTTGAAGTAAACTGTTCAATCCGTTTGAAACACGAATAAGTAACGTGATCAATGAGCCAATTGTTTCAATCATTTGTGTATGTTTTGTGTGTAAAACATCAACCAAGAATTGCTTTGTATGGTGAAGACGAGCAATACATGAGATCAATGATCTCACAACTCTAAAAACAGCATTTTCAACTAGGGTATTGATGTAAAAATGAAAGTTTGGATCAATGAATTTGTTGTAACCTTCATTTAGGTATGATGTTAAAATGTTTGCTAGTTCAATAGCTGTCTGAATGAAAACTGTTTGGAAATGTTGATGTTTGGATAGATGAAAATGTGCCTTGGATTCAAAATGTAATGAAATACTATGATAGATTAATAAGGAAACTGATTTTGCCATTATATTGTACCTTAGAATTCGAATATTCTTATAACTTTCGATGTCATTATTTTGAGGATTCAAGTATTTCAAATTATCCATTGAAAAGTTCAAAGCCAAATAAACTTCAACCCTATGTAATAGCCCAAGAACATCTGAGACTTTTGAAGGTTTGTTCAAATTGTTGATGGTGTTGGAAAGTTCAAGAAATAAAGAATGTAATCTTTGATCAATTGATAATTGCTTCACAATTGTTTCCTCATAACTAGAATCAAGGTCTGCAGGTGTGGGAAAACGAAGTTCATATGAATTTTCGTTTTGGATCAAACATGACTGACCAGATAACACCGAACCAACCCTATCTAATTCTAATATAGCCAACCACATCTTGGCCCAAGTGTTAACATATGTCGGCGTCTGATTCACTTTAATATTAGTCTTGATATCTCTATTCAGACCTATTGAATAAGCAGATTGAATGATTAAACTGGAAAAGACTTGAGAATGGTTTAGATCTGGATCACCATCTTCAGGTGAAACCATAGAATATATTCTTAGGAAAACTAAACTTTGCACAATTTGTAAATTTGCCTTTCTCATCACTTGGAATTGTGACATGATTGTCCTAGCAGCCATGATAAAACCACCATGGATAGGGAAATGTTGTAATTTTAATTCGTTTGGGTGTAGTGGGTTAGTTATAGTGATATAGGACAGTCTCAGAGCGACCATCAACGTTGCCACAAAAGCATAATCATTCTTATCTTCAATGTTCAGCTCAACAGGGGATTCTTCATCGATACTTTTCAATATTTGATTCATTATTCTGTTGGTGAAGAATTTTTCTTGAATAATTGGATAGAATGGATAAACATATCTGAAAAATCTCGCCAAATACAATCGTATTATGGATTTAGGAGGTAGTAAACCTTCAACATCTTTCTTCAAAGTATCCCCAGCTAAAGGTTTTAAAATGTGATTTGAAGATACTAATGGGAACAAAGAACCTTTTGATGCCTTTGCATTGAATTTTTCATCAACAATGCTCGTTATTATTGGGGCTAATATTGGAGATTCACTTTCACCTAGAAGTTCAAGGATAGATATTAGTGAGTTGTCTAGTCTTTTGGCGTTACCTTTCACCTTTCTTCTAGCAGCAGCACCATATAGAGACTCACAAAGGAAAAAATAGCCAGAAACTAGAGCTAAAAAAGGGTCTTTTTTGGAAAAGGAAGATGAGCATAATGGCTTTAGATCTTCCATCCCAGACCGTTTTATTGACAAACTGTTATAACTGGAGTAAAAATGGATATAATCACTATCAAAATCTCTCTTCACTTTCGATGTTGTAGAATTAACATCAAATAAAGATTTTTCAACTTCTCCCAAACGGGTTCTCAAGCGTTTGATCTCATCCTGAAGCGAATCATCATGAGAGCTTGGCTCTGAATTGTGCTCTGGAGGGATCTTGGGAAGTAAAGAAGTCTCCGGTTTGGCCTCAGCTGTGATGACTTTGTTGACCCAGTGAGGAGCCTCATAGCGGCAAAGGTGACCAACGTTACATTTGACACAATTGGAACAACTAGGCCTCTTTTTGTCACACTTTATCTTCCGAGCTTTGCAATTCAGACAAACAACAGACATCCTTTGCCTTTTCTTGGGGCCACCATCTTCTTCTGAAGACATCACAAAATTCTCATTGACAAACATCTTACCGCTCATTTTGGACAATAGAAGGGCTCAACCTGCAATTATAACCACTTTCCGAATCTTTTGATGGTTTAGATTAGTTTGAGATGAACAATAGATTCAGTGATTTGTCAACACCCGAAATAAAACTAGTAAAACCGATATTTTTCCCACGGTTCCGCGAACAGAGCAGTATCTCCACAGGGAAACTAAACTGACACGGAAGATCCTGGCAGTGGGTTTAGTTTTTTTTTCATCGATTTGACACTTTCTTCAACTTTAACAAGAAGGAGAAGAAAATCTGCAACTGGGAAGAGCGATTACAAACCCATCCGATCGGGATATACAGTCCTTTTGACCAGTGGGTGTAGTGCCGGTGAAAGAAGTTTTGTTGAACTTCTGATCTTCTGATTACGAGAGATAATTAGTCATGTTATATAGAGTATAGAGCCGTAAGGGACACAGTAAAAGAGAACTTAATTATTGAACTCGATGAAAAAAGTAAAATTGTTCTACTCTCTTAAATCTTATAGGCTTAGAAAAGAAACTACAGATTTCGTAATAGTGTCTGCTTTGCTTACCAAATAATTTTCGCTTTCCTTTAAATTTCTGCTGTCGCGAATGCGTTCTACCGGAGATCGAGAGCTAAAAACCGTTTTATACTGAAAAAGTAAAAGTAAGCAGGATTGAACGGTTAATTGCTGAACTTTCAAGATTTGAAGCTTTGATCTGGAAGACTTTACCATCTCTGTGTTGATTAGTGTGAACTTCAAATAGGGAAACATTCAAAGGATCGAAGGTTTTTCTACGACGTTACCATGGCCAGAAAAGTGATCTCAGATTCTGAGACAGAGAGTGATGTTCCACTAGCTGGAGGATTCATCAAGGATGATCCAGAGCTGAAGAGAACGAAGAAGAAAAGCACCGCAAAATCTAACGGTGGTGCTTCTAAACCAAGAGTGCTAAGATCCAGAAGATCAACGGCAAAAACAAACTATGAAGAATCAGGTCTGAGTGATTCTGATGAAGACGATGGCAAATCTGATACTGATAAGGTACGTGCAGCTGGAAGTTCGAGCACCCTAACGACGCCACCAGATGAAGATGAATTACCAAAAAAGAGAACATCTAGAAAAAGCTCAAAGAGCGCCAAAAGGAAATTGAAAGAGATCGAAGATGACTATGACGAATATAACGACGAGAGGGATGAGAATTTTAAAGGTGAAGACGATGATGAAGATGAAGACGATATTGTAGTGATCTCATCCAAAAGGAAACCTACAGGTGATGGGTCTTTCAATGAGCCTTTTGAAATAGAGGAAGAGATAGAAGATCTAAAAGATGGTGAAGATTCTGATGTCCCATTAAGTGAAACCAAACCAAAGAAAAGAGCTAAAGCTAAAACTCCTAGAAAACCTAGAGAAAAGAAACCCAAGATACCATATCACACCAGAATGACTGCTAAACTATATGAATTCCACCCTGATTTAAAAGATGTGTTCCCAAATTTGGAATCTGCTGAGAAGATCAAACCTGAAAGAGCTGAACAACCAGAAGGTATGACCATTAGTCTTTTGCCTTTCCAACTGGAAGGTTTAAACTGGTTAATTAAGCAAGAACAAAGCATATATAATGGAGGTATATTGGCAGATGAAATGGGTATGGGTAAAACAATTCAGACCATTGCACTTTTCCTGAATGACCCATCCAAAAAGCCAAACTTAGTCGTTGCTCCAACTGTAGCCTTGATGCAATGGAAGAATGAAATTCAACAATATGCTGGAGATAAATTAAGTGTTGGTGTGTTTCATGGCTCCAATAGATCAGCCGATTATGATGTGGTTTTGACGACTTATGCTGTTTTAGAAAGTGTTTACAGGAAGCAACAATATGGGTTTAAGAGAAAACATGGAGTTGTCAAAGAAAAATCTGTTCTTCATCAAATGCAATTTTATAGAGTCATTCTTGATGAAGCTCATAATATTAAGGATCGTCAGAGTAATACAGCCAAAGCTGCTAATAACTTGATGACCGAAAAAAGATGGTGTTTGTCAGGTACCCCATTACAAAACCGTATCGGTGAAATGTATTCATTGATTAGATATTTAAACATTGAACCATTTGGTCAATATTTCTGCACCAAATGCCCATGTCGGTCTAAGGAATGGAAGTTTGCAGATTGGAGACATTGTGATCAATGTGGACATGTTCCAATGCAACACACTAATTTCTTCAACCATTTTATGCTGAAGAACATACAAAAACATGGTATTGAAGGTGAGGGTATGGTTTCCTTCGGAAACATCCAATCATTATTGAAAAACATTATGCTGAGAAGAACCAAGGTTGAAAGAGCCGATGATTTGGGTTTACCACCAAGAGTCGAAGAGATTAGAAGAGATTTTTTCAACGAAGAGGAGAAAGATTTGTATCAAAGTTTATATTCTGATTCTAAAAGAAAGTTCAATGAATATGTTGCGGAAGGTGTGGTTTTGAACAATTATGCAAATATTTTCACTTTAATCACGAGAATGAGGCAATTGGCTGACCATCCAGATCTTGTGTTGAGAAGAGTTCATAATAATTCGGATTTGGCTGTTGATAATCTAAATGGTGTTGTTGTTTGTCAATTATGTGATGACGAAGCTGAAGATCCAATTGAATCCAGATGTCACCACAAGTTCTGTCGTATGTGTATCAAAGAGTACATGGAAAGTTTTGGCGGTGAAGAGAAGAAACTGGAATGCCCTGTCTGTCATATTGCTTTAAGTATTGATCTTTCTGCTCCTGCTATTGAAGTAAATAATGATAACTTTAAGAAAGGTTCCATCGTGAATAGAATTAAGATGGGTGGTGAATGGAGATCATCAACAAAGATTGAAGCCCTTGTGGAAGAGCTTTACAAACTAAGAAGTGATAGACAAACAATCAAATCCATCGTGTTCTCCCAATTTACAAGTATGTTAGATTTAATTGAATGGAGACTGAAAAGAGCTGGATTCCAAACTGTGAAGTTGCAAGGTTCTATGTCTCCAATTCAAAGAGATAACACAATTCGTTACTTTATGGAGAATACCAATGTCGAAGTGTTTTTAGTCAGTTTGAAAGCTGGTGGTGTTGCTTTAAATTTATGTGAAGCTTCTCAGGTGTTTTTAATGGATCCTTGGTGGAATCCATCTGTTGAATGGCAAAGTGGTGATAGAGTTCACAGAATTGGTCAATTTAGACCAGTTAAGATTACTAGATTTTGTATTGAAGATAGTATAGAATCAAGAATCATTGAGTTACAAGATAAAAAAGCCAATATGATTCATGCTACTATAAATCATGATGATGCGGCAATCAATAGATTAACTCCAGATGACTTACAGTTTTTGTTTATGAATTAAAAAGTACATGTACTATTTGTTAGAGCTAATAATACAAATGAACTCCGTAGAAGATCCATTGTAAACCAAGCTTGGTGGAAATCAGGGCTACAATAAGATATACTGAAAACAAATGCAAATTTACTGAATACAACTATATATAAATCTAAATATTTCAATTGGAACTACCACGAGAACCAGCACCAGAAGTGATCAATTCTAATTGCTCTTTTGACAGTTCGACTTCTGGCAAAGCTTCACCTGATTTTGTTGGTTTTGGTAAGAAACCCACCTTGATCAAATAGGAAACATAGACACTCAACTGTTTTTCATCAATACCTCTACCGGCAGAAGCATCAACACCAGTCCATTCAGCATCTTTTTTCAAAGATGTACGAGCATTTATATCATCCAATTCTGGGGCTTTGGTATCTTGTGGTAAATCATCCAAAACAAAATGTAATAATGGATACAGTGCACTTTCTTGTGTACCTTCAACAACAAAGTTTTCTAAAGATGATTTCCATTGAACATAATCTTCTAGTTCAATCTCATAACCGTACTTTTTCAAAGCACCGACAAACTGAATGAAAGTTATACGTGGATGACCAGTGACTTGGACGACTGCCAATTCATCTGATTTTGGTGGATGCAAAGCAGATGCAACAACAACTCTAGCAACATGGTCAACTGGAACCATGTTGATCGTGTTGTTGATATTTGGATATTTACCCAGTTCAGCACAACCTTTCAACATACGTAATAAGAAATCATCAGTGTTTGATGAACCAGTATTGGTTTCACCAGTAACGTAACCTGGTCTTATAATAGCACCTTTCAAACCACGTTCACCTGCGCGACGAATGATATATTCCGCAGCCCATTTACTTTGACCATAACCGGAACCCAAACCATAAGCAGATCCTTGTAGATCGTCAGCTTCTGGGATACCATCTTTACCTTGTGAAATCAATTTATCAGAAAGTTCAACAAAATGTTGGGTATCTAAAGCAGACGTGGATGAAACAAATGAAAAGTATTTGGCCTTTCCTGAAGCTGCCAAGTTTAATACGTTGATGGTACCGATAACATTAGCGTCACGTAACTTATCATATGGGTAAACCCAGTGAACTAAAGCACCATTATGTACAATGATATCGATACTTTCAGTTAATGAAGTCCAAGATTTATCTTCTAACCCAAATTGTTCTTTGGATAAATCACCCAAGACAACTTCAATGGATGATGCAAACTCATCTTTCCAGTTACCATATGTTAGACCAGCTTTCTTTAATCTTTCCATACCTTTTGTTTTATCGGCAGCACGGACATGGGCAAATATCTTGATACTTGAATTACGATTCAACAAATCAGCAATGATAAATGAACCCAGGAACCCAGTAGCACCAGTAACAAAAACATTGATTTCATCATTTTTAGAGAATTCTGATCTTGAAGCGTATGACTTCTTTAACCCACTTTCAGAAAGTTCTTGAGCATCTTTGAAATATTCAGCTGGTTTGTTAGCGTCTGAAACCTCAGTATCTTCAGCACCGCTAGTGGCTGGCAATGAAACAGCATCACCTTTCTGGACACGTTCAATTTCTTTGGCAAAGGCCTTAATGGTTGGGAATTTGAAAATAGTACCTAATGGTAAATCTATAACCAATTGTTTTCTCAATTCGAAAATCATTCTAGTAGCCAAGATTGAGTGACCACCTAAATCAAAGAAGGAATCCTCTGGAGATATAGTGGATGGACGTTGTGGTAAAACCGATAACCAAACATCACGAACTTTGGCCTCAGTTTCAGAGAATTGTGAATCGTCTTGATCCACACTTGAATGTTTGGCAACAGCTTCTAATTGAGCAGTGGTTGGGAATGGTAATTTTGGCTTATCAACTTTACCATTTGGATTCAATGGTAGTTTATGGAATGGAACAATGATTGTTGGAATAGCATAAGAAGCTAATCTTTTCTTTAAGAAAGCTTTTATATCCTTGATCAGTAAACGGTAACCAACTAACCCACTGACAACTTGATCCCCTTTGTTTTCCAATTCCTCAATTGAGGATTTATATTTCTCAAGATCAGCCAATTCAGTTTTTGGAACAATGTATGAAATCAAGGTTGGTTCATTATTGGCATCTTTACGAACCAAAGTACAATTTTCACGAACCAAAGGATGTTGTGAAATATTTGTGTCAATTTCCCCTAATTCAATACGGAACCCACGAATCTTGACTTGATCATCAGCTCTACCACAACATTCAGTGTTCCCATCTGGTAGGTAACGACCTAAATCACCAGTTCTATATAATCTATCTCTTGGTCCTTTCCAGAATTCTCTCCATGGCTCATTTTTGCTTAAATTGTTATCTAATTCAACCCATTTGGTCTGATCAACATACCAGTTCTTGACGAATTTTTGCTCATTCAAATCAGGCAACCCACGATAACCTTCGGCCAAACCAGCAGCACGAACGTAAATCTCACCAACTTCACCAACACCACAGGTCTGGGATCTATCGTTTCTGTTGACAACTAATAGTTGAACGTTCAACATACCCTTACCGGCCGGCATGACATCTTTTTGAGATTCCAAAAAGGTTGGATCGTGGGTTCTTGAAGCGACTTCAAAGTATGAAACAGCCCTTTGAGTTTCAGTGGTACCATACATATTGACAATAAAAACATTCTTAGCCAATGTTTGCAATCTTAAACAATCTCTCTTGGTTAAGATATCACCAACAAAGAAGGCATGATGTAGGGATGGAATTTCAGCAGTAGCTTGGGCTGATAATAGTTGACCCATAGCTGGAGTCAAATGTGTAACAGTAGCACCGTATTTACCCATCCATTCGGCCAGTTTACCTGGTGTTCCAATATCATCGGCAGTTGGAACCAACAATTGGGCACCCAAGAAAATTGGAGTGAACATATCTCTTTGGATAGGATCATGCGCAATTCCTGAAAGCATAGTGAATTTATCATCAGAGTTCAGTTTAAAAGTTTTCGACATCCAATCAAAGTAGTAAGCTAATGAGAAATGTCTACCCAAGACACCTTTTGGTAAACCTTCAGAACCAGAAGTGAAAGATAGTGTTGGATTTGAATCTGGCCCGACTAAGACACCTGTTGATGTGGTAGGGACGCTATCTAGAACATCAGCACCGTCCAAGTTTTTCCCACCAAGAACTGAACCATCATCTTGTAGTTCAATCTGTGGAACACGAGAAATGACATCTAATTCATCCTTAATATAGTTTTCCACTAGTTCGTCCAAAACACCGGCTTTTTTAATCACAATCAAACCTTTTGGTTTGGCAACTTGCAAATAGATATTTTGACGAGCTGGTGGATAAGCTGGATCAATAACTGAAAAAGTAGCACCAGCTTTCAAGACACCAAGCACTGAAACCATTAGATCAACACCTCTTGAAGAGTAAATCATCACAACATCACCTCTTTTGATACCAGTTTTGACTAGGTAGTTACCAACAATGTTAGAGGCTTCATTGATATGTTTGTAAGTGAAAACCCTAGCTTTCTTTTCTGGTGTTAAGAAGCTTGGGGTTTCAACAACACAGGTACGCTCTGGGAATTTAGATGCATTTTCTTGGAAAATATCATGAATGGCACCTCTGTAACCCGACCAGTCCAAGTCAGTGGTTGGATCTGGTAAAAGATCAGTTTGAGATTTAGTGATCAGGTTGATTTTAGTGACTTGCGATGATGAGTCCTTTGAGACAGCAGAAAAGAATTGATTTAATTGTTCACCCAAAATGGAGATACGGTCATCTTTGTATAATAGAGCATTGAAATAGACATCATAGGTATCGTCATTAACGAAGACTGATAAATCTCTGATAGAGCCATATTCTGATAATTGTTGGTGTTTGTTACCATATTGGAAACTCAATCTGAAAAGAGAAGGTTTTGTTTCGTATCCATTTTCTTTTTGAATTAAGGAAGACAAATCATCGTAATCAACTGCTCTATTGACGTTATCATTGTAAAGCTTTGTAATTTGTTCAACTAATTCGATGAACTGAACCGTTGGACTTATAGTAGTTCTGATGACGAATTCTTGTCCACCAGTTGGGGCATCAGTAGAAATGACAATATCATCATCACCAGTCAATCTGTATATCAAAACAGCAAAGACGGATAGCCCAACAATGAATTCGTTGGAACCTTCAACTTTCGATATTATAGATTTGGATAATTCTTTAGCTGGGATAGTGAAGCTGTGCTTAGCTTCAATCACCTTGTTGTGTGAAGGACGAATGAAGTCATGTGGTAAGACCGACAGAGTAGGGCTACTCAAGATCTGAGCCCAGTGTTGCAAATCCGAAGACATCTTGTAGCTTCGAATCAACTTCAAATACACTTTGTTAGTATAAGCTGCCCATCGAATATGTCAAAAGTATGGAGAAAAGTATTCCAGAAGGCTAGCACACCAAGTTAAAGCCACTAAACTTGTAACACTATGCACCAGGCCATTGGTACTTTCATATCTCTCGATACATACCCTTATAGTCTGATTATGGATCTAATAACTCGATAGTTCTTCCAAAATCAAGCATTCTTCAGTACCAAAAAGACGATTATGACTGATCTTTTGGACTGGAAAAAAAAAACAGCCAAGTCGGAAATTGGATATCCGGTAATACGACCATTCTGATAGTCGGATATCATCACTGTTGTTTTCGCTCACCAAAAATTTGGTGAAGAAATCGAGTTTTGGAGCTTGAAAGACGTGAATTTGAGCCTTTTGAACCAAGATTACACACTCAAAACTAGGTTGTTTCATTATTATTAGACTGTTAGGGATCGGAGATTTGAAAAGGGAAGATCTGTTGATTAATTTGAATAGTTTTAACGAAGTCAATTGAGCTGCAATCCATTGTTTAAAATAAGAACTTGTGGAAACAATGTCACAAAGAAAGCTATTACAGGAAATCGACAAGGTTTTCAAGAAAGTGAAGGAAGGTCTAGAGATCTTCGATGGGTACTATGATAAACTACAAAACTGTGAAAGTCAGTCTCAGAAGGAGAAAATCGAAGGTGATTTGAAGAGGGAAATCAAGAAGTTGCAAAGGCAAAGAGATCAAATAAAGAATTGGTTAAGCGGTAATGAAGTTAAAGATAAGAACAATTTGTTGGAGAATAGAAGACTTATTGAAAATGCCATGGAAAGATTCAAGACGGTGGAGAAAGATATGAAGACTAAGGCCTTTTCGAAAGAAGGTTTGAGTATGCAAAGAATTGATCCAAAAGAGAAGGAGAAGAATGAATCTTCAGATTTCTTACATCAACAATTAGAAGAGCTAGAGAGACAATGTGAGAAGCACGAAGCAAATATTGATCAAATTCACAGCTCGGTCAAGAAAGGGAAAAAGCTAGACAATGCTAAACAACAAGAAGTTGATGACTTAAATGAAAAGATTTCTAGAAACCATTGGCATTCAGAAAAAATGGAGTTGATATTGAGATTGTTGGCGAACGATGATATAGAATGTGAACAAGTTAATGCATTACAAGAAGACATTAAATATTACGTTGATACAAATGAAGATGTTGATTTCATAGAAGATGAAGGCATTTATGATGATTTAGGATTGGAAGATATTGAAGATATGTATGGTCATGTTGGTGATTACCCACAAGCCTCTGAAGAAGCAGAAAATGAACCTGAACCACCTGTGCAAAATCTCTCACCACAAAAGAAACCATCGGTTAGTTCCCAACAAGCATCAGTACCAGCACCTACACAAACAGCCTCAAACTTTACATCTTCCACAACCACAACAGCAGCACCTCAAACTAACAACCATGGAAAACCACCAGGATTAAACACAGTTCCATCATCAAGCACAGTGACACATGGTCTTTCAAGTTTGAAACCTTCAGTAGCGCCTCTGAAGACAGATTTGAAATACTCATCCGTTCTGTCAGCTGGGGTCAATTCATCAAATAACACACCTACAGCAACTACAGCTAGTAACAGCAATACTCCAATAACCTCAAATGCCATACTAAACACAAGCAACAATAACAGCAACGGTGTCAATGGAAGCGTTTCACCTCCGCCTCCACCAGGACTCACAAGCACTATTAGCAATACTACTGTCAGCAGAGAGACAACCCAATCACCAATATTGATACCTAATGGAGTTCAGGATCTTGTACCAGCTCTTGAAAAAGCCAAACAAAGCATTTCAAATCCTAAACCATTTGAGGCAATTGCTAAAATTTTAGAAACTTCTTTGTTGAACTGCCCGGATTCTCTTGATGCTGATAAACCGAAATTTTATTCACCAAAAGATCCACATCCAACTTCAATATATTACCCACAAGAACCATTACCTGAACTAAGCTTCACTTCTATAGTTGCCAAATTGGATGAAAATATATTGTTCTATAACTTCTATTATGATCAAGGAAAATATATCCAAGTTGAAAGTGCTAATGAATTGGGTAGAAGAGGTTGGAAATTTCATAAAAGTGATCAAATTTGGTTCAAAAGATTTGATGAAGACTTACCTGCCTCCATTAATAATAATTCCAATGAGTCAGAAAAAAACCATTTCTGGAAGTACTTTGATTATAAAGATTCTTGGATTCCACGCCGCAGGGATAATTTTACTCCAGATTTAGAGCAATTAATTACTCAATTTTAATCTACATCATCATTTATATCATGAACATCTATTTTAACAACATGTATATTACATCATACATCATTTCATCATGAATGAACTGTTTAAATAACATCATCAATATGTTATAGTACATAGAATCTATAATGTTTTCTTTCTAACATGTGAAATACTGTAATATACCTATAATTCAACGTCTAACTCACTCTTCAAGAACTCCTCACTGAAATAACTGCATTGCTTGAAATTATATTCAAATCCATCAATCCCACCGTAATAAGGATCATCAACTATAGTATTGAATTTGTCATCTGTATTCCAGTCACCAAAGAGTCTAGCTTCATTTTTGGTGGAGGTTTTATTCTTTATACGTTCATTTAAATTGTATAAATTCGATTCATCCATACAAATCACATAATCAAACTCATTGAAATGTTTAGGTTTGAAAGGTTGACTTGAATGATCCACTGGGACTCCATGTTTCTTACAAGTTTGACTTGATCTGAAATCTGGTAGATCACCTTCATGATAAGCTGCTGTGCCAAATGAATCAATCTTATTGAAATATGATGATAAACCTAATGTCTTTACTTTATGTTTGAAAATTGCTTCGGCCATTGGAGAACGACAGATGTTCCCTAGGCAAACAAATGCAACGGAGATCTTTCCCTTATCTGAAGTGGTCATGATGTGTGAGTTGATATTTAAATATGTGTTGTATATTAGTTGTGCTAAGAGAGAAATTTTGTTTTGACGCTTATAAAATGTGTCAAGTTTTTTTTCAAATCTTTTTTTTTTTATCGGATTTTTGTTGCTCGAGGAATTTTGCATAATCAAAAGTAACTACAATCAAATTACTTGTAATCTTCTAAAGCAAAATCAACTCATATTAAATTTATATATTTATATAACCCAAATTATTTCCTCCTAAAATTAAACTAATAACAACGAATCTATTCGTAGTGGATTGGGTAGAAAGCTCTGTTCAATGGAGACAAGATTCTTGAACCCTTGTAGAAATCAATAGTCTTGATTGCTCTTGAAGCAACACCTTCTGGGGTGAATTCAAAGAATTTGTAGACATCCTCAGCCTTACCTGAAGCACCGAATCTGTCAATACCAAATTGTTCATGAGCATATTTAGCCCAACCAGAAGTTGATAAGACTTCAACAGATAAGATTGGAATACCATCTGGGAAAACAGATAATTGATAATCTTTAGATTGTCTGTCAAAAGTATGGAAATCTGGTAATGAAACAACACGGGCTGAAACACCTTGTTCTTTTAATTTCTTAGCACCATCAATGGCAATTGAAACTTCTGAACCAGTAGCAACAATGATAATGTTGGCATTTTCAGCTTCATGAACAATATAACCACCCTTTGAGGCCTTTTCGATTGAAGAACCTTCCAATTGTGGCAAGTTTTGTCTTGATAAGGCAATAACTGATGGGGTATGGTTTGATTCTAAAGCAACTCTGTAAGCAGCTGAAACTTCATTACCATCAGCTGGTCTCCAAACCTTCAAGTTTGGAATAGCTCTGAAATGAGCTAAAGTTTCGATAGGTTGATGGGTTGGACCATCTTCACCTAAACCAATGGAATCATGAGTAGCAACCCAAATGACTGGATGACCAGATAAGGCTGATAATCTTAAAGCACCTGAGGCATATGAAACAAAGTTCAAGAAAGTACCACCGTATGGTTTAAAGTTGGCACCAAAGGCAGCAATACCATTCAAGATGGCACCCATACCATGTTCACGGACACCGTATCTGATGTAACGACCGGCATAAGAACCGATACCTGAGCCATCTGGTTGGAAATCAACAGCTTCTTTGGTTCTTGTCAAGTTTGAACCGGTCAAATCGGCAGAACCACCAATTAATTCTGGTACGTAATCAAAAATGTTTTCCAACAACATTTCAGATAATTTTCTGGTAGCCAAGGCTTTATCTTCGGCTTTATAAGTTGGTAATTTAGATTCCCAATCTGAAGGTAATTTTTGAGTTAATCTTCTAGATAATTCTTGACCTAATTCTGGGTATTTTTCTTTATAAGAAACAAGTAATTTGTTCCAGTCTTGTTCGATTTTTTGATTTCTTTCAACAACTTCCTTGTTGTAGTAATCATAAACTTCTTGTGGGACGACAAAAGTTTCATCTGGGTTGAAACCTAATTTGGTTTTTAATTGTTTAACATCATCAGGTTTCAATGGGGAACCATGGACAGAATGGGTACCTTCTTGTAAGGAACCGTAACCAATAACAGTGGTGATTCTGATTAAAGTTGGTTTATCTGATTTTTTAGCTTCTTCTAAGGCTTTAGAGATACCTTCGATATCAGTGTTACCTTCTTTAACCCAGATAACATTCCAGCCATAAGCTTCGTATCTTTTGTTGACATCTTCAGTGAAAGAGACGTTGGTGTCACCATCAATAGTGATATGGTTATCATCATAGAAGGCAATCAAGTTGTTCAATTTCAAGTGACCAGCTAAAGATGAGGCTTCAGATGAGACACCTTCTTGTAAACAACCGTCACCCAAGATGGTATAGACTCTAGAGTCAGAGATTGGGAAACCTGGCTTGTTATATCTAGCGGCAAAACTTTTTTCAGCAATGGCCAAACCAACAGCGTTAGAAACACCTTGACCTAATGGACCAGTGGTGACTTCAATACCAGGGGTTTCTGATTCTGGATGACCTGGGGTTTTAGAACCCAATTGTCTAAAGTTCTTCAGATCATCAATTGTTAATTCGTAACCAAACAAATGTAACAAGGAGTATAATAAGGCGACAGAATGACCATTTGAAAGGACAAATCTATCCTTGTTGATCCATTCTGGGTTTTTTGGGTTGAATTTCAATTGTTTCCAAATGACATGAGCCAATGGGGCCAAACCCAAAGGAGCACCTGGATGACCAGAGTTAGCCTTGGAGACTTGGTCAACAGATAGTAACTTGATAGTGTTGATAGCTAATTGTTCAATTTGAGAAGACATGATCGAATTGAGTCCAATTGAATTGAATTGATGAAGCTCTAAAGGGAAACTTGTTAAGAAGCAAATCAAATTATGGCGAAATCAAGTATTAAAATACTTTTCGTTGCGACAACCGGGAGACTCTAAACCGGGTGTCACCCGGCTGCTCTGGCGCCCGTTTCTGCCTGGGTCCGCCTAGCGACTTTAGGCACTTTGGGCACTTTAGGCAGGGGGTCCACTGCCTAGCTCTGCCTAGAGCCCGCGTATCGACTTCGGAGGACAATGGATTCCACCATGACTTTTTGATGTTAGTCAGGGCTGATACTCTGGAACGTTCCAAAGAATATGTTATAGCACTGCAAAATGCCATAATTGAATGGAACTAGCTCGATTGAATGGGTTACCAATTGGGGAATTAATAGTTGCCAATGGGTTATTTATTGGCCTCAAGTGTTAACGGTTATTGCTCAGTCACGTGTGTGCACGATGAGTTAAAAACTCAACGACTCTTTTAGTTGAAGGATCTTGGGCATTGAAAATTGAACAATAATAATACGAATAATGCCCTGCCAATTATCAACACCCTCCACCGAGTTTACTCAGGTCCCCAGTGATATATTGTGCTAAATTGTTGTGGAAACTCGTATTGTTCTGCCAATCGAGATCGGGTGGAGAGGCCCGGTGGAGGCATTCGCGGATTCTCGATTCTCGTTTAACGGTTTAGGCATTTCCCACTTAATTTGGGATATTCAGGAAGGTTTTAAATCTTGTTGTTTTTTGGGTTGATTTAGTTTCTATATATCATGTCATTTGAATTCAGTACTAAGCGTCAAACTATTCAATCTTTACCTCAAAATAAAGACCAATTCGTGAAAGAAGCTGATGATTTGGTGGAATCCATCACTACAAAATGGTCAAAAGTTAAAGATTATCATTATAATTTGAAAGATGGTTCAAAAGAATCTGTTCGAACTTATCATACCAAGATTGCTAAAGAACAATGGGTTGCCAGGGTTAGTAAACATAATGGTGGGAAATATCAATTTGATCGTATAATCAAATATATCTTGGGGACGGAAAAGGATAAAACAACTGGGAATTATTCGATAACTGATTTATCACTTCATACCAAATATGAGGAAGAATATATAGAAGTATTGAACAAATGGAAAGAGATTCCATTAAGTTCATATACGGGATATGACAAGCTGGAAGATAAATCACATTTACAAAATTGGTATTCAGTCGTTGCCGAATATGAATTAGGAGCACCTTTGAAAACAAGACAATTTGATGAATTCATACTGATATGTCCCCCATCGGCAACAACACCTAATAAGGCACTAGTGATAAGTCTTGTTGCCAATGACGAAGATGATAAGACAAATGATCATGTTCGTGGAGTTTATGCTAGTATTGAAAGAATTGAATTATTGGAAAATGGTGAATGGGAATGGAGAATGTGTACATGTAGTGATGCTGGAGGTTCTGTACCAAAATTTATTCAAAATGCAATGATTAGTAAAAGTGTTGCTGCTGATGTACCAAATTATTTGAATTGGTTTAATGAGAAGGAAAAAAAATAGTAATATCAATTCAATAATTACACATATATATAGATACAATCATACTTAGGAGACAACATATTGTAGCAGATCTTTGAGATACTGTTCATCAGTTTGAAATAACAGATCTTGAACAATGTTTTAAAGACTTTACAAGGTTGTAAAGTTTATAGCTGAGTGCGCGTACCGCTGTCAGAAGGATAAGTGCGGACTCACATAAGCAGTTTTGTATAAGTTGAGTTGTTAAAGGTGATAAATTAGATTAATTACCTTCTATGGGGGAGTTTCTCATACTTTTGGGTCGTTATTGGTTTTGAAGAGCTTCAAAATCATAGTGGTCACAATTCTTTTCAAGATCAAACAAGGATGATTGTGTTATTTCAAGGGTTACTATATGCTACTATTACCGTCAGACCATTATAAGATCAATTTAATAAATATAATCAGATGATGAAGAAATTTGAAATTTTCAATGATATGATCATTAGTGTGAATTTGATCTGATGTTTAAGGGTAGCTTTGATTTGCTGGATGAACAGTTGTCAAAAAGTCTGGGGTAGATCTGACAAGGTCTTGGAAATAAAATGATTCAAGGACTAAATCCAATCGTACCACATACCGTCTTTATTGAATTCATATATACTTGATCCAATGATATGACAATAGTTCAGCCAACTATAGTTAGTCTAGCTCCTTAATTCCATAAGTGCATGCAACCATTTAGCCATTATCCGTGCCATAATGAAGTTGACTATACCTGCTTAGTTTTCATCGTTATAATCAGCCTTTGCCAAACTGTAAACTCTCAGACAACCTTGTAGATGAAAGCTCAACGCTTTGTTTGATAGTTAGCGTTGAGGTATCAGAATGGAACTAACTGGACAGTAATGTAGTAATAGCACACTGATCAATTGTCAACGACCTCGATAAACACCCAACTTCTCTCACCATCAAGTGATAATAACAATAATAATAATTGAGACCCCTTATCGTATTATAAGCATTCAGAATAAAAATGACTGGAAGTTAAGCACAAACCTTGAAATGAGTTCTGGATTCGATGGTGAAGTTAGCTAATAAAGCCATTTAAAAAAGGGTCTTAGATGGGATGAAAGCGATACAAAGACTACTGAACTACACTATCAATCTCCTACAATTGTTCTTCACATTAAACACTCATCTCTCCCAACAGTTCCATCCACAAAGACTTTACACCGGTTACCTAATCGTTCGGAGTTTGAAGACGGGGAACAATTGTCATGGTTCTTCTTTATGTCCTCATCAACAGTTCACCAATAAAACAGTTAAGACACCATGCGCAGACTATAAGATCTTTCCTGTTTGATCGGTCATGTCACAGACTCCGAATCATATCCATTTATCCAAGAACTTGGAAGTTAAGAGAAAAAGGAAAGTAATTGTTGAAAATGTTGAAATGTGGAGCACTTGTCACTTGTCACTTTGTATTTGATGACTTCCAACAATTTTAAACAAGTTAAGGATAACGGGAGGTTACAAATAGCATCACTTATTGTTAACTTGGGGGTTTAAAACTCCTGGCAAAAATATCTCAACGTTAAACTGGTTGCAACCAATTAATTGCATTGAGGAGACTCAACTCATACAATAATATCTTCATCATGGTGAAAAATATATATAAAGGTATCATATTCTCGGACTTGATCTTCTTATCGATATCCCATTCTACTCTTTATCAATTGATCAATTTCATCCTTAAAATTGATTGATATAATTAAAAATGCTTAGAACTTTCACAAAATTTCAATCAAACCCAGTCTTAAGACTTAATGGTTATCGTACTTTAGCCACTACATCAATTCCTAAAACCCAAAAGGCTATTATTTTCGATAAAAATAATGGTCCTTTAGAATATAGAGATATTCCAGTTCCTGAACCAAAACCAAATGAAATTTTAATTAATGTTAAATATTCAGGTGTTTGTCATACTGATTTACACGCTTGGAAAGGTGATTGGCCATTACCAACAAAATTACCCCTAGTTGGTGGTCATGAAGGTGCTGGTGTTGTTGTTGCTAAAGGTGCTGAGGTTAAAAATTTTGAAATTGGTGATTTAGCTGGTATCAAATGGTTGAATGGTTCATGTTTATCTTGTGAATATTGTGTCAATGGATTTGAATCAAATTGTGAATTGGCTGATTTATCTGGTTATACTCATGATGGTTCATTCCAACAATATGCCACTGCAGATGCTGTACAAGCTGCTAAGATCCCAGAGGGAACTGATTTAGCAGGAGTTTCTCCAATCTTGTGTGCTGGTATCACAGTTTACAAGGCTTTGAAAACTGCTGATTTGAAAGCTGGTCAATGGGTTGCCATTTCAGGTGCTGGTGGTGGGTTAGGTTCCTTAGCTGTTCAATATGCAAAAGCCATGGGTTATAGAGTTCTTGGTATTGATGGTGGTGCTGATAAGGGTGAATTGGTTAAATCATTAGGTGGTGAAGCTTATGTTGATTTTAAAACTACAAAGAATTTAGTTGAAGAAGTTCAAAAAATTACCGGGGGTGGTCCTCATGGTGTTATTAATGTTTCAGTTTCTGATGCTGCAATTTCTCAATCAACAAAATTTGTTCGTTCAACAGGTTCTGTTGTTCTTGTTGGATTACCACCAGATGCAGTTGTTCATTCCGATGTCTTTTCCCATGTTATCAAATCCATCTCCATTAAAGGTTCTTATGTCGGTAATAGAGCCGATACAAGAGAAGCTATTGATTTCTTTACAAGAGGGTTGGTTCATTCTCCTCATAAAGTTGTCGGGTTATCTGAATTACCAAAAGTTTATGAATTGATGGAACAAGGTAAGATTTTAGGTCGTTATGTTGTTGATACTTCTAAATGATTAAAATCAACAATCATTTATTTATTTATTTATTTATTTATTTATTGAAATGAAACCATTTTTGATGTTGATCATCATTTTTTTTGGTAATACATATTCATATTGTGGCTATTTATACAATGTAGCCTTCAATCTACTATAATCAACCAAGTTTGAAAGTTTGTATATTATAACTTTATTAATAGAATATCATAACCACATAGCATTTTGTCCTTTTCATTAACCATAAACTTTTTTTTTTTTGAATTAACCTTTAATCATTTACCCCTTGAAATCTTAAATATCAAACTTTAACCAATCTAAATCAACACCCATCTTCATATCAACATCTCCATCATTATCAGCTTGTTCAGAATTTGCACCAAGCATCAAATTACTTGGGTCCATGAATTGTGATGTCTCAAATTCTTGGTTTTTGAAAACACTTCCAGGATTAACATGTTGAGCCTGTTGCTGTTGTTGCTGTTGTTGATGTAATTGTAAAGATAGGTTTGAACTTTTTTGAAATTGTTGAGGAATTCTTTTGGAGTTGAAACTATGTGTTAAATTGGTAGAAGAGGCATTGAATGGTATACTTCCATTGTTATTATTATTGTTATTATTATTAGATGTTGTGGCAATTGGTGTAGAGGATGAATAAAATGAAACATATTCAGATGAATAAGATGGAGAAGAAGGTGAAGGATTTGTCACTGGAGATGGTGAATTTATAAAATTTGAAGGAGAATTTGAATTAAAATAATCAAATGGTGATGATGAAGTTGATGAAATTCCTCCACCATTGGGTATTATTGATGATTTGGAAACGATACTTTTTCTTTTCCTTTGTTGGGTTGCATGATGTGAAGGTAATGAAGTTGAGGAATTAGTATTGATAGATATTTGTTGTTGTTGAGGTTTTGGTAATATAGGAACAACATTCTTGAAACGAGAATCTGAACCACCTTTTTGTCCATTATTTTGATTATTTGGTAATGAAGTTGAAGTCATATGAATAGATTTATCTAAATTGTTCAACAATTTCTTATTGGAATTTAATTCCCCATTATTGACACTTGATCTTCTTGAATTTCTCTTTTTAATAACATCTGTTTTCAAAGATAATGGTCTCATTGTTCCATGTAATTTTTGGAAAAGTCCACAAGCATTACATAGAGTATTACCATTTGGATCTCTTCTCCAAAGTGGAGTTTTAACAGTATGACAATTATAACATTCGGTTGTTGTCCCATTAGCATTAATATTATTTGAATTATTTGTTGGTAATGGTTTTTTTTTAGAAAGAGCTGATGGAATAGAAGATGGAGTTGATGATGGATTTGAGCCTATGGAAAGTGATGATTCCCTTCTAGCCATGATAGGCATAGGCATAGGAATGCCTCTATTACCAACACTAGTGCCACTGACGTTCCCATTATCATTATTGTTGTTATTATTAGTGTTCATAAGCTTCTCCTCTTTGATTGGCATTGGAACTTCATCAATGTTGAAATCCCAAGCCATATTTATCTCCCCGTTGAAATCAACACCATGATTTTGGGCCTGTTGTTGTTGTTGTTGTTGTTGAGCCTGTTGTAATGACTGCTGATGGGGTTTATTCTCTTTCTTTATTGTATCATTTGACTGAGCCAAGGTTGTTGTCGACGTCATTGTAGTACCGACACTTGACACACTATCCACACTATGCTTGTTTGAATCAATACTTAGGGGACTTGACGAATCCACTGAACTTAAATCACTTGGATTAAAACTATTGGAACCAACAGATCCACTTGGAGTTTGAATCTTTTTACAACTTTCTCTTAAAGATCTATTTTCAATTCTTGGTTGCAACACAAGTAGTCTCTTTGCAGCTGAATAAATATCCCAAATCGAAGGGGATTCATTCTCCAGCGATTCCATTCTTGTACTTATCTCACACTGGTTAACTCTGCTTCCTCCTTATTCTTCTCACTTATGTTATGTTCTCTTTTGCAACTGTTGTTCCTCTGGGTATTAATACCGTCTTGTGTTCAACTCCAGAAACCTCAAAGAAATAAAAGAATGGGGATAACAGCCCTTGAACAATTTGCTGACTCTTCGCCACGAAACAAACCGGAATTCAAACTAGTAGCCAACGATCTCAGAGCTAAAACACCAAAGATCAAATGTCACAAGTAGCAAGTAGGAATAATAAGTAAACCACTTGAAATACTCTCGAATTCAGTATAAAATAAGCGAGCTTTGACTATTAAAAAGTAAATAAATCTGTTAAATTCTCAACTTTGCAGCCATTTTTTTTCTGTTTTTTTTCCTGCTTGCTCGACTGCCCGATTGGGAAACGAAAATGCATTCACGTCCGCATAAGTGCTCGCTACAATCTGTAACATTTCATATAAAAGATCAAAAATATGTATAAGTAAAATATATTAGTTTAAAAAAATAGAACGGTAGTAGTAGTAGTAGTAGTAATAAAAGTAGTAAGCCTGTTCCCAAATCTCGTCATTTCAATCATAATAATATCTAGTAAAAGGGCAAAAAAGTCTAGTGTTTCGAGGGTATTTATTTCAAGGTGATATGGCCTTCTTGTTTGGTTTCAATAACTCGAAACTACACAATAGTCCAGTATCAACACTCATTACAGCACCCCAGTTGTTGAATTCACCACAGTAGTTTGGTGCTGAAAAGATAGTGACAAATTTCTTTCTAGCAAAGAATTCATATCCATCCTCCACAACCATATGACCTCTGATAATTAAATCAAATTTAAATTTCTTACAAAATTGATCCACAATCTTCTTCCCAAAGCAATAAGATACTCCTCGATCATTATCACTCCATTCATTCACATTAGAATCGGGATCAGACCATAATAAATCTGCAAATAATCCGGTTTCAGGAATATCAGTAGGTCTTTTCAATTCTTCAATTTGTTTCAAATTAGTTAAATGAGGTGAAAGACCACCATGAATACAGAAAATTTTATCATTTATAATGGCTGCAATAGGTAATGTGTTGAAAACATCAACGAAATTCTTCCAACTTTTCAAATTTGAACGACGTTTACATTCATCATAAAATCCATAAATTTTAGTAATATTTGCAGATTCATGATTTCCTCGTAACATAAAGAAATTTTCTGGGTATTTAATCTTGAAGCAAAACAATAATAAAATTGTTTCTAAAGATTGTTTACCACGATCAACATAATCACCAAGGAAAAGATAATTAGAATTAGGTGGTAATCCACTAAGTTTTAAGATTCTTAATAAATCATTAAATTGTCCATGGATATCACCAACAATCTTGACTGGTGCACTTAATCTTAATAAACTTGGTTGATTTAAAAAAACTTCTCTAGCTTTGGAACAAATTATAGAAATTTCATGAGGTTTAATGAAAAATTCATCTTTAGATTTAAATCCAAGAGTTGGACTTGAATTTGTTGAACCACCATTTGCAGTAGTGGTTAACAATTTTTCAATAATTGAATCAATATCAATATCATTTGGACCTAATCTTGGTTTTCTAGTATGGATAGAGGATTTCTTAGGAATTTCTTCACTAATAGGAGGTAAATTATTGAAATAAGGAGGTGTTGTGGATAATGAGCTTGAGATAGAAGAGTCTAAGGTGAATAAATCGCTAAAAGAGCTTGACACTTCATCGCCTGTAGTGGTGGTACTAGTAGCAGTGGTGGCATTCCCATTAACAGCAGCAAGATCTTCATCTGTTACATATTCATCAGAAGCTGGAGAATGATTTTCATTCTTAGGGGGTGGGGAATGTTGTTTCAAAGCCTTCGCCATGGAGACATTAATATCCATATCAAATGGATTAATGGACCCATCATAATTCGAGTCATCCTGTTGGCTCATCTCATTGAAATAGGTAAACTTTTTTGGACTTTTACTATATTTTTTCTTTTGTAGTTTATCCCTATTATAATGTTGTTGATTAGCCGCATTACTAATAGGGGAACTGTTGTTTGTTTTGTTGTATTTGTTTGACGTATTGCCGTGATACGTATTGTTGTAATTATATGAGGAAGGAAACTTCCTATCATCTGGTTCAGGCTCACCTGGAACAGCAATTGCTGAAACACCTGAAGATGAACCTGGGTTTAAGCTGTTTGAATTATGGGTATTGGGGCTGGCATTTTTGGACGGGCTGTTTCCCATAACTTTATCGTAGTTTTATTTGGTTGGTAAAGACTGATTAGTGGATCCACTGGCGTATGCAGTAAAAATGGGATAACTTTGAAATTAAAAGTAAAGAGTTAAATCAAGTTGTTGATGAGTTGTTCGTTTAATAAAAGATGGCGAAATCTGTTTTTTTTTGATGTTTTTTGTATTTTCAGGAGTTTTTTTTTTCTCGATTTGTTGGAAATATTTTGGAGAACAAGTGCGAAATCTCGGAAATGGCTGTGTGAAAAGGAGATAACTGGCAATGTTTGTTAATGAGGTATGCTTTTTTATAAAATATATCGAGTTATCATTGTGATTTGATATATGTGACAAATTTAAATAAAGCAGCTGCCATCAATATTGATCAATATATCTGAAAATCTTTAAGAGATTAAGAGCATCCACGTGACACGTCACATGCTTTCTGCCATTCTTTATCGGTTCTTTTGCTCTTTTTGTACCCATCTAATTAAAATAAAGAAGTTTCAACATTTCTAAAAGTTTTAGATCTTTTAATCAATCATTTGCTGGTATTCAACTAGTTTCGTGAGCTTTAGTGGATATCAGATAAACAGCATTACCTCAAAGATGTCATTGGCCGAGTTTGATGAGATAGATTTCACCCATTCTGCCCCAAGGTTGGACAGGCCTTCAGCGTATCTTATGAAGAAAGCTGTGAGTACAATTCTATTAACTCCTTCCACACTATGTGATTTACTAATTTTTTCGACAAACAGAGAAGAAGACACAATGGGTTGCAAGATATAAGAGATTCATACAAATCAGCAACTATATATGTTGGGAATTTATCCTTTTATACCACAGAAGAACAAATCTATGAATTGTTTTCGAAAGTTGGACAAATCAAACAAATAATAATGGGGTTGGATAGATTTAATTATACTCCTTGTGGGTTTTGCTTTGTTGTTTATAAAGATCCTCAGGATGCAATCAATGCCGTTAAGTATTTGTCTGATACAAAATTAGAAGATAAACTGGTTCAAATTGATTTAGATCCTGGTTTCCAAGAGGGAAGACAATTTGGTAGAGGAGCAAGTGGTGGTCAAGTTAAAGATGAATATAAGTTTGAATATGGTGTCAGCGGTGCTATGGTTGGTCCAGGTGGTGTACAAGTCTTACCGCCAGGTGGTGCTGTAGGTCAAGATTTCCAATCTCATGATCAATCTCAGTTTGTTTCTGATGGATTACAACAAGTTGGTGGGTTACAAGATCAAATGAATTTACCGAATGTTAGATTCGGTGCTAGAAGGATTAATGACCAATATAGTAATAAACAAGACTATGAACAACCTCAAGGTGATTCTTATGTTCCAGGTGAAGAAAACCAACCAAGTCAAGAGTAATGGGGACTATACAATATATATAGTTTATGAGATGGAATAATGGTGATAATTAATTGAATTTAATGATATGTTTTATAATATAGTTACAACGTTGAATTATTTGTAGCTAGATGGATGATTGTTTTTATATTAACAGATTAAATATAACTATATAAAACACAGGAAATCCTTATATTGTACAAAATAATATATCTTTAATAATGATGCTAATAGTCATTTCTTACTAGCCCAAATACCACAATGAACTTTTAAATTGAATCATTCTTTTTTTTCAATATGTAAGCAATATTTCTTCTTAATAATTTGAAACGTTATTAGTTGATAACTTCAAAAAAAAGAGAACGTACATATATAACAGAAACGACCTTTTTTTTTTTTAAATACAGAACTGAATATCATAATATATAGTATGAATTGTTGTCAATCCAATTCATACTTAAAGTCTATCAATCAATCTCTTCTTCTTTATTGGTTGGCCATTATTCCCACTTAGATTTGAAAATAATCTTCTTCTTCTTTTATTTATGAACCAATTACTCAATTGGACATTACTTAATCCGGTTTTAGCTAAAAGATATTTCTTTTGGGTATGATTTGGATAAGGATTATCCATATTGTTTAAGATCCATTCGTTTAAAATATCAATAGTTTCTCTTGGTAAATTTGTTCTTTTTTTATTGGATCCATTTGGGGTTAAAGATCCTGGTGAATCTAAAGTGGAGTCAACTGAATTTTCACGTGAATCTTGGGCAAATGATGAATCATCCATTTCACTTATTGTTGAAGTGGAAATTGTTAATTGAGGATGTGTTAATTGTTCTTGTTCTGAGGAAAGGGTCTTTGTGAATGAGGATGATTTTCTTGCAGGAATGGATGGTCGCTGATGAAGTTGAGCAATGACTGGTTGTGACTGGGATTTGGAAAGTGGGATAGGAAGGTTGTGATGAGGTAGGCCCTGTGGTTGTTCTTGTTTGATCTGTTCTTTGATGAATTCCGATTGGAAGTGATCTATGGAATTTGTAGATTCGGAACGTTGCTGAGGTGAATGGAAGGTAAAGTTTGTTTGTGGAGCTTCCTGATGTTGTTGAGAGGATTGACTATGGTGGAACGGATGTGACTGGGTTTGATTTTTATGTTCTTGTGAGGGTTGTTGATCTTCTGAAAGACCTTGTTCTGGTAACGGAGGTGATTGTAGATGGGTTTGTGAGTTATTACGTTGGTTGAAATCCAAGAGAAGCTGTGAATCATGCAATTGTTGTTGGTTTTGATAGCTTTCAATATTCTGTAAAATGTTTCCTATAGGTGGTAACGTGAATCCTGAGCTTGTTGATTTCGAATCTACTTGCTGATTTTTTTGTTGTTTTGACGGATCTTGATCCTGGCTTTGTGGTTGGATGTGCTCTTTGGACGCTTTTAAATCGCCATGGCTATGGGGGCGTGGGCTCTGGTCAACAGAGGTTGTGCTACCACCAGCCTGGATGCTAGTTGTGGTTGTTGTTGTTGAACTTGACATGATGAACGGTATCTCTTTTAATCTTTATGAACTGTGATAACGTGACTTCTCCATGGGCCTGCGAGTGTGATGTTGAGATATTGGGCTCCGTCTTTTGAATATATGTGTAGCTCTGCCTTTGCTCTACTACCTCCTTATGAAAATAATGATAGCTTCCCGCCTATAGTACACTGTTTCTCCCTGGTTCCAATCCTTGTATCTGGATGGTTGCAAGGGAATTGTGTCATTATTTTTGATGTTTTTTTTTGAGATTTGAAAAGTCGAAGAAAAAAGCGAAACGGGAAACTGACGCCAATTGATGGAGATGGCACATACAAAAGAGCAGCACACCACTACGGAACTACGAGGCTCCTTGGAGAGAACAAGTGCCATAACTACATTGTTAGTCGTTACAGGGGAACCCAGATACACTACAATTAGCTATAAAGAGCTCACAACACTGCTGTTAGACCACCTCAGCTCAGATTCCCGAGTTTTGTGTCAATTTTGTTGAGTGACTCGAGAGTGAAAATTTTTTTATCCGGAATTTCTGATTGGGAGATTTCTGCTGGAGTCTGGACAATGAATGTGCCAAAAGTGGCACCAAACGTAGTGAGGAAAGGAGTCAAGTACGCGTGTGTTTCTACTTCAAGTAATTAAGTGTGGTCTGGAGGTGTGTTTCAAGGGTGGACAGTTTATTGTAGTTTCCAGTCAGTCCGAGTTACCGGGACATAAACATAGATAGTGTGATCTTGCAACCACTTTCTCCTCCTCCAGTGAACTCCTTCGTCGAAAGATAGCTGACCGTTGCGATTGAGAGACTCTGATTTGATTATGTGACAGATCATGCAACCAATCAGCGTGTCCACAGGGTAAACCATTAATAAGCTGCCACTTAAGCTTCTGACATAAATTGTGGCAGATCCAAGTCTTTGTGACTGCTACAATTCGTGTGTAAAGTTAAGGCAAAACGTAAGCTAGATGGATATATGTAGCTTATATAATTTGTGATTACAACGGGTATATGAACTTCTTGTTCTCCAAATCGGTCAAATCTAACATTGAAACATCAAATTCGGTTCTGATCTTATTCCCTTCGGCATCAAAACTGGTAACATATCCATGCTCATCTTCTACTTTACCATCTTCAATATCTTTCAAAAGTTGTTTTCTAACCTTATTTCTTCTGGCTAGGATAAATCTTATAACTTGTAAAATCAATGGTGCCAAGAACCACGAACAAACAATCATAACGATCCAAGCTGGTCTGTAACGAGGCTTATCTTTGGAATGCCATAGTTGAGGTGACACAAGATTTGCTGCCCCATAAAACACCGACCAGACAATAGTTCTAACTAATTTCTTTGAATATCCTGCTGCAGATGATTGACACCAAGAGAATGCAATAATAAAAGTATTTGCATTGGAATTTGTCAAGAAAATACCAGCCAGGATCCCCTTACTCAAATGGAATGGAATCAAGGTTGCAATCAATGCACCAAATAATGCAACACCTCCAAAGAATGTACCAACGTGTGCACTTTGAGTTCTAAAATAAACAAGGCATAATGAACCCCAAATAGATGCAACTGTGGTCCATCCTGATGAAGCAACAGAAACTAAAGTAGAATCTAAATTGTCAAATCCTAAATTCTTATAAATAATAGCAGATTGGAATGAAATGTTATTACATAACATACTCAAGAATACAAAGATACCAAACAACCAAGTAATTGGATCTTTTAATCCTTCAATAGCTTGATGTTTCTTGAAAGTTTTCTGTTCAATAGAGGATCTAGTTGCAGCCTTAATTCTCTTGATAACATGAACTCTTTCCTGTACAGTGAAATATTTAAAAGTTGCAGGATTATCTGGATAAAAGAAAAAACTTGACACTGAAAGAATAAAAGAAAGACCACCAATAATGGTCCAATAAACTTTCCATGGTGCCCAAGTAGGAACAAATTGTGTCCCATAAGCAGTCAACCCACCAGGAATACCTTGTGCAATACATGAAATCCAAAAAATAGGATTAACTATTGCCTGTTCAGCTGGTGTGAACCACATAGCTATAGTATGTTGAATTGCTGGTGTAACACCAGATTCAAAAGCTCCAAGAACAAATCTAATAGCTGCTAAGTGTCTGAAATCCTTAACGGATAATGTTGTTAAAGTAGTTATTGTCCAAACAACAGTGACACCAGAAATATAATGAGATAATTTTACTCTTTGAAAAATGTAATGAGATGGGATTTGAAATGCGATATAACCAGCATAGAAAATTGTTTGTAAATTGTTATATTTTTGTTGATCCAAATGGGCATCTTCAAATAATCCTAATAATGAAGCGTACCCCATAGCATTCTTATCTAAGAACAACATAAAGTTAACGAAAAACACAACAGGTAAGATAATCAACCATAATTTCCATTTGATTCTTTTTTCCAATTCAGGTGTCAATTCACCAGCACTTGCCTCGTATTGTTCAAATAATTTCAACGTAACATCAGCATCTTTTTCATTAATTATTTGATCATCTTCATCACTTGTATGCCCAGGGTCAACTAAATGGGATACACCAACTGTGTGAGCCGTTTTCTCAACAACTGAAGCCTCGTCTGTACTTTTTTGACTCATCTTTCACTGGTCCCCTGTACACCTTCAATAAGAGACCCTCATTATTATAATCATACGACAGATCACCAGGTTATATATATCCTCATCGCTTTCGCAGATTAGAGCTAAAGACTAACAGCTCCATAGTATTGTTTAAATTTTAGAATTTGTGTTATGTGGCATAGATTGTGAAATAGAGCTGAAAATATACGACCAAGAAATGCATAGGGCATTATGGGCATAGACATTATTCACTAACTTAACCCAATAAGGAAGATCAGCCAGATTGTTTTGTTGTGCTGGGAAATTTTATCTGAGCCATAATCAAGTTGTGGATCTTTACTGTGGATTTTTCAACGGAGATCAGAAATTGATAACATCGGAGGTTTCTGTTAATATGAAGAACCGGGTATGAATCAGAAATTAATAGATTTAAAGGACTTGGGAAGATGTTCTATGATATTGGAAGAGTTATCCTGCTGTGTAGTTGACTGTATCGTGAACGAGGATGCCATCAAAACAGGATAAGATCATCATTGTTGGTTCTGGGGCTTTTGGACGCAGTTCAGCTCTACATCTTGTCAAAGCGGGATATTCAAATATCACAATCTTGGATAGATTAGACTTGTTTGAATTGAAATATCTTTTCGAAAACGGTGCTGATACAGCCTCCGCTGATGTTAACAAGGTTTTCCGTGCTTATTATGGTGATAAGACACATTATCATAAGCTGGCGTTGGAAGCAAAAGAAGTCTTCTTACAATGGGATAAAGAATTAAAAGAGCATAGTGATGAAGACGCCAAAGATAAATTTGGTATTGAAATAAGAAAAATCTTTGATTCTTCAGGATGGTTAAGAATTGATAACTCTGAAGAATTGTCTCCTGATGAATTGAAAAGTTTGGAGATATTTGAACAAACAGGTCTTAGAAATACACAATATGTTTTGAATGATGCTAAAGATATCGAAAGAGCTAAACTAGATGGTTGGGCTCATAAACTGGATCCATTAGGTCTTAAAAAGGATCCAAGATTTGAGAAACTACAAGGTGTTTTAGATTCAAGTTCTGGGATTCTATATGCCTCCAATGTTTGTCTTTATGTTAACAGTTTGTTGAAATCAAAAGGTGTCAAACTCATAACTGGTGATTCCAAGGGTAAAGTCACTCACTTTATTGAAGACTCAAATGGTGTTGTGAAAGGTGTTTCCACTCAAGATGGTGAAGATCATCATGCTGATCTTGTTATTTTGGCTGCTGGACCTTGGTCAACTTCTTTATTACCAGAACTTGGTGGATTAAGTGAAGCCCACTCTGGGAACGTTATTCTTATTAAAATCCCTGAGGATGAAAAAGAGCTACGGTCGAAATATTCTGCTGATAATTTCCCTAATGTCGGTTGGAGATTAGGTGAAGTTAGTGAAAAGAAACCATTTGGTGGATTTGGTATTTTCCCAATATTTGAACCTTTGGGTTATGTTAAGATAATATCTAGACAAAAAAAATTACTCAATCCTGTCACTATTGATAATGATAGAAAAATCTCTATTCCCTTAAGTTCAAGATCATCACCCCCAGAGTATAGATTATCCAAAAATATCATTTCTCAAACCAAAGATTTTATCAAGATTTTCACTCCTGATTTGGTCAAGTTTGGGATTCATAAAACTCAATTACTTTGGTATACTGATACGATCAACAATGATTTTATTGTTGATTATGCACCAAATAAGAAAAATCTTTTAGTTGTCACTGGTGGTTCAGGTCATGGGTTTAAATTCTTACCAGTTTTGGGGAAATTTGTTGTTGATATCATTGAAAAGCGTGAAAATGAATACACCAAGTTATTCAAGTGGAGAGATCCATCAAATTATAATGATATAAACGACTTGGGGGATTTAAAAAAAGGACTGAGCTCGTTTTATGATCAAGATTTGGTTGATGAAGAAGGACTAAAGTATACCAAGGAAGAATTGGAAAGGGAATTTGAGTTTGATTAGACACATTGTTTTTGATATTTCAGTTCAACTAGAGCTTCGATTCAAAGTTTTTATTTTGTAGAACGTGAAAATCACTTTAACGCTGCCTGACAAATAATCCTGCAATAGTACGAAGGCTCCCATTATTTTCCAATAGATCTTCTGGTCTATATTGGGTAAGGTTTCCACGAGAGATTTGCAAAAGATTGGTACAAGGTTATTCTTTCTCTTTCACCTATAATTGAAATTACTATGCAGTATTTGACTATCAATTCTGGATATCTGTGCACGGAAGTTTTTATCTCCCCTATCTTCTCAATGACTGTATCAGTGGAATAACTCAGATAGAGTATCGATATATGTCACACCATACACATTTGATTGTCCATACACATAGGATGACGAGTCATTCACTTACAAGAAACAAAGAAACTCGATTGGCTACTTTGATAACACTGATAGCACCACTACCTGGTTGTAGTTTCTTGACTACAAGTGGTGATATTTTGGAAAACTTTACACTGAATTCTCAATCTTGCTTTATACTTTTCTAAACACTGTAGTCTTTTGGTAATGATACTTCATATAGGTAATTCCCCAAAGTGATGATATCCCAAATTGGTAGGCCTGTTTTCTTGTAAATAGCATTTTTAAATGGAGGAATATTTGTGCATTCCAAGATAATGCCAGCTATTTCACCGCCATTATCCTTTATCAGTTGATCGACAGCTTCTAGAACTTCAGTTTCAATGGCCTTGAAGTCATATTTTTTCCCATCTCTCAAGATTTGCTGAAATTCACCGCCTTTTTTAACACCAACGATTGGGACTTCATATTCAACACCAACAGCTTTCAAATGTTCGCTACCTAAATTGTCGGAATCAAAAGTCACTATTCCTAGTTTCTTACCCTTTGGAATCAAGCTCTGTGCTATTGGGATTTGTAAAAGTGCAGATGTCCCCACAGGGACAGAGATTTGTGATTGTAGTTGAGGATGTAAAGTAGCTAAAAACCCACATGAAGTGATGATAGCAATAGCTCCTTCATCCACCAATTCCTTAGCAGCTTGGACCCAATGGTCAACGAAATCATCCGAATAGTTTCTGGAAGTCTTGACAACGTCGTCTGAATTGGCCTTGGTAACAACTTTGATTTTCACTGGAATCTTCCAGGTGTTTAAATTACCAACATCACCAGCTGGACGATGGAAAGTTGTATTGACTTGTAGAATCCCCAAAAATGGTTCTGGGTTGGACATCTTGATGATATTGGTTGAGCTGGTGAAAAACAATGAAAAGTAATGGTTCAACGTTTCATGATTAGTTTTGATAATAGAGAAATAGAAATTTTTTGAACGTTAGGTTTAATCTTTTCAATTGTGGTAGATAAGCGGATTTTTGAGCCACATCATGATTCATTACTCATTCAAAGTAATAATGCTGCTATTGATTTGCGGACTTGTATACTTTTGAGCTTTTGGTATAATGATCAGAGTATTTACCTCAAATAGTCAGACTAATGAACAGCAGTGGTGGAACTTGTGTGTACAATTGTTGAGTTGTAGGGGAAATTATAATGTGGTTTCACTCATTCTCAATGATCATTGCACATTCACCATATTATTAACTCTCTCGTAAGTGAAATACATTTGAGCTGCTACACATTCTCTATCAGAATCTCCTAGGTTCCATGCAACTCTGGTCCAGTAGTTTAGCCGTTCGAAATCTTTGATTATTTGCCTGGAGATGGAGTTCCTTAATTATAGTTCTTTTATTATGGTGTTAGATAAGTTGTTATATAAGCCGGGGACAAAAAGCTGGTAGATTTTAATATACGCTAAATGATCCTTGTGTATTCGTACATTTTTTTCGGAGGATAAAGCCCTGGATCAAAATATGTCCAGTGAGGATGTTAGGAAGAGGGTTGCCAATGCCTGGGCCAACAAGTTTGAAAGTTCAGCTACTTCCAATGCACTGAGAGAATCTAGTTCTGAGAGGCCGTCGGATTCACCACAAACCAAAAGAAGAAAAATTGAGCCAGAAGTCATTGAGATCATCACAGACGAAGAAGACTATAACGAGGTCACCATTGAAGTACTAACTGATGAAGAGGTTGAAACACCTGTGGTCCCAATAGCCAACGCGACGACAACTACACCACCTATTCCCAAAAAGAGAAATCATCAAGCTCCTTTCTTACCAATCCATAACCCATTATATGATAGTCCGAAATTATCAAATTCCAAAATAGTTTCTGACGTCTTATCATCACCAAAACTGCGATCATGTTATCTCTTCAGTTATCAGTTTGAATTACAGTTTATCCTGCCTCAATTCCATTCCAAAGATGTTGACTTAACAATTGTTTACCAGGAAGGTACAGTGGTAGATTGGCCCGGAAGATCAAGTTATAAAAACATTCAATTTCTCAAGATCTTTATGCAACCATTCACTTCACATCATCCCAAATTGATTATAAACATATATGATGATGACTCTGTTCAAATATCAATGGTATCTGCCAATATGACGAGAATGGAATGGAATACAAATAATCAAATGCTCTGGCAAAGTCCTTTGTTATACAGATCAGAACGAAATTTGGATGATTGTTCTTTCAAGACACACTTATTTGACTATTTGAAAAACTATGATCAACCTCAACTTGATACATTGGTCGTGTTGCTAAGTAGGTATGATTTCTCTATTATCAAGGGTGATTTCGTCTCCTCTGCCACAAGTAATAGTGATAAGTTTGGTTTCCTAGGATTATACAACTCGCTTACATTGAAAGGCTTGATACCCATGGAGGGTGGAAGCAAGGTAGAAAGACAACTATTATATCAGACATCATCGATTGCCTCTGCCATAAGATATACTGATCAGACTAAACAATCTGCAAATATTTTCACTCATGTTTTGCTACCTCTATTATCTGGAAGGTATAACTCATACTATGATGGACATCTCGATCTTTCAAGACATGCTGGGAATTTCCCCTTGCCCAATGGCTATTTTCCTATTAAGGATTTCATTAATGAATATGGAGTTAAACCATACATCATTTTCCCTTCATTACCTGATGTTCGAAACTCATTGTTTGGCTATGCATCTGGTGGTTGGTCACACTATAATCCTTTGTCTAAATGGAACAAACCTATGAATGATTATTTACAAGAACACGTGCTCCATCATAGTTATACAAAGCAAAGACGTACTAATTCAAGTCATACAAAATTCCTAATAATGTCTTCTGATAATTTCAAAACTTTGGATTGGGTCTTTTTCACAAGTACAAATATGAGCAAACAAGCATGGGGTAACATTCCTAAAAGAAATGAATTATCTAGACCTAAAAGTTCGGTATCTAATTATGAGACTGGTGTACTATTAGCTCCTAAAGATTATGGTCCAAATGCAAAGTTTATCCCATTAGAAATTGGACAAGAAAAAGAATTGAACGAAGATGAAGTTCCTATTATTTTACCATTTAAATTACCACCAGAAAAATATTCTGAAATTGATGAACCTTGGTGTATAAGGAAAGGACAAGATCAACCAGATATCTTGGGTAATCACCATCTTGATGGTTTCTCTTGATGTATAAACTTTTCCTCAAACTGGAATTTCATTCACTATTAATTTGTATGCAAATGAGGCGGATCGAACCAAATGTTCATCATTTCTATATTGAATCCACACGGTTATTCTAAATATTGTGAGGAGTCTAAATCAAAGAAAATATGGATTTGCTTGATTCATTTTCGGAACTTGAAAACTGAAAGATCTGATTATATTTCATATATCGATTACCAAGCTATCATCATAAATAGTAATTTCATCAATTACATTTTACCTTTTTAAAAAACATATTACCAGATGTAGTTATACACAAGATCATAATTTTGGCATGATTCAACATCATAGGATTCTCTATAGAACTTAGGATTCAATTTATGATTGAATGGATGAATTCCATGGGTTTAGTGTTTCTCAAGATATAACACATGTAAAAGCTAGATGGAAATTCCTTATATATTTTTTATACTGAATTATTTTATAATAAAGGATCGAAATCTCGTTATATATGATTGTATTAAAAAAAGAACTAATAAATTAGAAAAATCAACCTTAAACCTCGTAAATGCACTAACATGTAGCGTATTTGAAATGAAAGAGAGCTGTTAATATATTGAATATTTCCATATGTTCCTGTTGCCCCTATCATATGTGTCTCTACCAATATGTATATCACCGTTTGAGCACCCCAATTTTATCGTTAAAATTTGTTCCTCGTGGCCCAATGGTCACGGCGTCTGGCTACGATTGTTAGTTACTTCTGCAACCAGAAGATTCCAGGTTCGACTCCTGGCGGGGAAGATTTTTTTTTGCAACTCTCCGCGAAATATTCTGGTGTCTAGGTGTTTTTTGATATATACAAGGGTTGAAGTTAGAATTATGTCAAAAACTGGAAAGTGCAAAATGCAAAAGAGTTCTGAATATATTCAGGCAAGTTTTGAAAAACAAAGATCTTTGAGACCAGCTGAATTGGGAGAAGTTCAAGATCATCTACACATCTGCAAAGAGGAACCGGTTAGAAGTTGGATTGACACTATAAGAAACTGTGATGGAGTCTGCAAGCAACCTAGGTGATTGGGATCAATCCGAGCTGTATTTGCCTTCATATCTATTGAAAACTACATATGGGGAAGAACTTCAGAAGAAATTATCAATTCCTTTAACAACAAACAATGACCATTCTATCACGACAAAACTCAGTGCACTGGGTATTTTGGGTAATATGCCATCCAAATATCTAACGGCTGATTATGACCAAGAACTGGCCTCCATATTTAGCGCTCCTAATCAATCAAGCAATACTTCTCGCAGTGATAGAGCTACAACTCGTACTTCCACTGCTAGTGCCAGTGCTGCCACTGGCATTCTTGAAGGTAATGCCCTAGATGATGATGATGATATCGACGAAGATGAGGAAGAGTCTGAGGAGGAGGTTCATAACATTCATTATGGGGACGAGATGGATGTTGATTTTGATGAGGAGGATATCCGTCCTTTCAATAGAAGAGCCTCAAGATCAAGAAATACATCTAGAAAGAACTCGCGGTCAAATAGATTGCATTCAATATCCTCAGCCAAGAGCGCGTTGTCAAATTTCAAATATTCATTGCCAATCAAATGGGATTCTTCCACAAATAAGGCCTTAGTAGTTACAAATAATGGATTAACACTAAAGATTGATCATAGTTCAAATAATACACCAACATCAACAATTTCCAAAAATTATGATTATCTAGTTACAAAAGCTGATAATACAATTCCAATTAAAGTTGGTGTTTTTTATTATGAAATTAAAATACTTTCAGTGACAAATAATAATTTGAAAAACAATTCAGATGTAACTATTGGATTTATGAATTCAAATTTGGTAAATGTTACCAAAATGCCAGGGCTTGAAGTTGGAAGCTATGGATTTAGCGGTAGTGATGGTAATATTGTTTGCAGTCAATCCACGAGTAAGAAATATAATTGTAAATTTGGACAAGGTGATATCATTGGGTGCGGTGTTAATTTTGCTACAAAGAGTATTTTTTATACTAAAAATGGTGTTTATTTGGGCACAGCATTCACAGATATTGATAAAGAATTAACACCAATAATTGGATTGAAAAATGGGAATTCAATAAGTTCTAATTTTGGACAACATGAATTTATTTTCGATATTGATGGATATATTGAAGATGAGAAAGTTAAAATCTATAAAACAATTTTCAACTATACAAAGAATAAAGCTGATGATCAAACTTCAGCAATAAATAAAATCAATGCAAATACAGATAAAGAGATTCCAGATGTTTTACAAAATTTGGTTAGTTCATATTTTAATCATTTAGGTCATATTGATATTTCCAAGACTTTTCTACAAGAGATAAAAAATGAACAAGTTGATGAAAGTTTAATTCAAAATTTCAATAAAATTGAAACGATTTCTTCAATTGATGAAAATAATTTAAGAATCCGTCAACAAATTAGAAAATATTTAATTAATGGAGAGATTGATTCATCAATTAAATTAACGAATATGAATTTCCCTAAAGTGTTTGCCAATAATGAAGAAATATTATTCAAATTGAACTGTAATAAATTTACACAGTTGATTAAAAACTCTCAAATTGATGAAGCTATTGAATTTGGTCAATCGTTGAGATCTAAATATAATGAGAATTCCAAATTTCAGGAATTTTTGAATGATATATTTAGTTTATTAGCATTTGAAAATCCTGAAGATAGTGAATTTGGTTATTTATTAAATGATGATGAAATTTTAAAAATAAGTGATGAATTAAATTCGGAAATTTTGAAAAGTTTAGGGAAATCAAGTATATCAAATTTAGAAAAATTGATTAAACATAATAAGAGTTTATTACATGTTTTAAATGACAAAAATCAATTGGATTCTTTATTAATAACAAGTGATGATTTTGTGATTCAATATGCTTGCAATTGCCAATGTTATAAATAACGAACGTTTTATACTTCTAATGATATATGTGACCTTATGTTGAACCGACTCTGTGTATGTAGCTCTCTACTGTTGATAGCATATGATAAATAATATGTATTAATAAATAAATAAATAAATAAGCTCTTATCAATTAAGAACAATAAATAATCCAATCAGTCATTCCAACTCATTAATCAATTTCTCATGAATATGATCACTCAATTTAATCGGACCATCAATAGTAACCAATCTATACAAATCATTTCTTTGATAAGTCTCGCCCAACACTTTCCCCTCTTTATCTATTCTAACAAATCCCAAAACATCCTCTACTTCAGGTTGTCTTTGATAATTTGGAATTTTTCTCAAATCATAAATTGGCATATGTTCCTCTGCATAACTACCACTTTCCACGGCATATGTGAAATCATCAGCTATGTTTTGTTCGATTGTTTCATGTAACAGGTCCATGAATTTCTCATTTGATGAGACGAAAGTTTCTGGAGTTATTTCATCTTGATCTGGAGTCTTGGAATAAAACTCTCCAATTGGAAGAGCATCAGGATTTTTGGAGAATGATATTAAATTCTTATTGCTCTGCTTTGGGTGGATATAAATCTGTTTCTGTTTGGAATAAGTGGCCAATGTTCTATATTGACGTGGGATGGTCTTTAGTGTTTGTTTCAAAGTGAACATGATGATTGGAAATGGTTGAGTATGAAGATTATCGAAGAAGTTTTAAAAGGAAGAAGGAAATTTGAATAGTTTATATTGGGAAAATCCCCAGATTTTTAGATTTCGAGCAAAGTTGAGAAACAAGTTGCGGTTTAATTTTTGAAAGTTTCAACCACTATTACTTGAATATGTTTACGAGTGATTAGACTTTGAATATTGGATTACGTCAATTGATTAGATTCAGAGACTTGTGCTACTTTTTTCTGCAAGCTCTTAGGATCATTTTAAGAGACTTCCCGAGTCTATGTGACGGTCTAGTCACATGATCAGTGATGGATAGAGAACATTACAAGACTCTAAAAGTATTACAATTGATAATTGATATCAATCGATCAATTCCGAAACCAAGCATTCTTTTATTAAAAGCATTTCAAAACAATTCTAAACGTATACCCCAAAGTAACTTGACAAAAAGATTGTACCAAACCTGTAAAACAAAAAAATTAGTTTGAAATCAGTGCGAAATTAATAAAATGGGAGTACTTACCCAAAAAATATTGAGCCTAGGGCACTTAGGACTATGTATCTGATACTGTTTGAGATTGATGATTTGTCACTCAAGATGGCTGTTGAGATGAACCCGATGGCTTTGAAATGGGTTTGTTAGTTTAGAACACAATGGCAAAGAACTGAGAAAGAGCACATACCAAGGAATGACAATAAGAAAGCTAAGATACCATTCCATTCATAATTTATAGGATTTCTCCAGATTGGTGAATTACTATATTCTGCCTTTTCATGATGTTAGTATTCATTCCAGACACAGTCCCTTCAGAGCCCAGATCCATGAATATTGGGACTATCTGGACCTAGTTTCCGCCCACATCGCTATAACAACATACACCTAGCGTGTCATAGTGTTCAATATGACTCATTATCGTTTCAATTCTATGGATAGTACCACTTTCAACCCACAATCAACGTCAAGTTCTTAACGTGTTCAAATTCACAAATTCGAAATCACAAAGTTCGCGAATATTTCTTCTTCTTTACCGCGAATTCGAACTTTCACAATTGAAATCTGAAGAATTTTGAAGAATTTTGAGCTTTTTTTGGTCAAGAGAGTTGTTCAAAATTGGTGATAAAGTAATGATGTTATCGATACTGAAGAGAGGAGTACGCACAGTGCCAGTAAGGTGTCTTAGTACTGCAAATGCCGTTGTCCCGGATTTGAAAGGGCTCGAGAATAGATGGCCAAAGATGAAAGAGCTGGATCAGGCTGATGTTATTGACTTTCTAGCCAGCAGGGCACAGGGAGACTGGCACCATATGACAGAACAGGAGAAGAGATCACTGTACTATATTTACTATGGGAATTGGGGGCCACGAGCTACAAATCCTCAGAAAAGCGTGTCTGGGGTCGTTTTGCAAGGTCTTTTTGGAGGTGTCTTGACCATCGCTTTAGGGGTCGCCATAATGAACTACGCTTACGATGTGGAAAGAGAAGACACTGCGAAACAATTGCTCGAGAGAATAGCAAAAGAAAGAAGAAATTGAGTCCATGTAAATAAAACAACAAATTAATGAGTTGAATGAGTTTAAAATCTGTTGAAATCTGTAGAAATTTGTAAGATTCCGTTATGGCATATGACTTTTGTTACGCACCACGGAAAGCCGCGATTTTTCGTGGTTTTGATAAAGATTTCATAGATTTCTAATCCAAATGGGTTATAATCTGTATACAAAATCAAAGCTGGTGTCGATTGGTTGTTTAATATTGGAACTGCTGCTTGATGATCGGATTCAGAGGACTCCACCCACTCAGGGCCTCGGGCTTGATGAGGTTCAAGACTCAACTCAATGCACAATTGTTCAAAAACCCCTATAAATCCATGACTACTACTTCGGTAAAGAAACAATTGTCCAAATCAAACACTTTAATATTCTCCACTAATAGATCAATCTTGTCAAATAAATTTGTTTCAAATAGATTCATTAGCACGTCAAACCCTGTGAAGAGTATCTTGAAAGGTAAAGTCAGCTCAAAGCCCTTATTTGATAGTTCTAATTCGGAAAATCTATCACAATGGAAAATAATAAAAGACTTAATGTCATATCTTTGGCCAAAGGATAAATTATCCTTCAAAGTAAGAGTCGTGGTGGCATTGTCTTTCCTTATTCTTGCCAAAGTGCTGAACGTTCAAGTCCCCTTTTTCTTCAAATCAATCATTGACGGGATGAATATTGATTGGGCAGATCAAGTTGGTACGGTGACGGCTATAATTGGTGGTCTCATCTTAGCCTATGGTGGTGCTAGATTTGGTGCAGTATTGTTTGGTGAATTAAGAAATGCAATCTTTGCCACTGTTGCTCAATCCGCTATTAGAAACGTTGCTCAAACTACTTTCAGACATTTATTAAGCTTGGATTTAGGATTCCATTTATCAAGACAAACTGGTGGATTAACAAGAGCTATTGATCGTGGTACTAAAGGTATTTCATACGTCTTGACAGCAATGGTCTTCCATATCTTACCAATAACTTTTGAAATCTCGATTGTTTCTGGGATCTTAACTTATAATTATGGTGCTAAATTTGCTGCTGTTACTCTATTAACCATGATTGCTTATTCGATCTTTACTATTAGAACAACTGCTTGGAGAACCGGATTTAGAAGAAAGGCAAATAACGCCGATAACCAGGCTGCTAGTGTCGCCCTGGATTCTTTAATCAATTTTGAAAGTGTTAAATATTTCAATAATGAAGCTTATCAAGCTAAGAAATATGATAATGCATTGGCTAAATATCAAGATTATTCAATTAAGATTGCCACTTCTTTGGCATTCTTGAATTCTGGTCAAAATGTGATTTTTACAAGTGCATTGACTGCAATGATGTATATGGCTGCTGATGGTGTTGCCACTGGTGCATTAACCGTTGGTGATTTGGTGTTAATCAATCAATTAGTTTTCCAACTATCAGTTCCTTTGAATTTCCTTGGTTCTGTTTATAGAGAATTAAAACAATCTTTATTAGACATGGAAACATTATTCAAACTACAAAAAAATGAAATTTTGATTAGAAATAAAGAAAATGCATTACCTTTAAAATTAACTAAAGGTGAAATTAAATTTGAAAATGTTACATTTGGTTATCATCCAGATCGTCCAATTCTGAAAAATGCAACGTTTACAATCCCTGGTGGTGAAAAAGTTGCCGTTGTTGGACCATCTGGTTCTGGGAAATCAACAATTTTAAGATTAGTTTTCAGATTCTATGATATTCAATCAGGTAGAATCTTAATCGATGGCCAAGATATTAGAGAAGTTGATTTAGATTCTTTAAGAAAGGCAGTTGGTGTTGTTCCACAAGATACCCCTTTGTTTAACGATACCATAATAGAAAATGTCAGATATGGTGATTTAAATGCAACGGATGAAGAAGTTCATAGAGTCATTAAAGAAGCACAACTTGACAAACTGATACATGATTTACCCGAGGGATTAGAAACTATAGTTGGTGAAAGAGGTATGATGATTTCAGGTGGTGAAAAGCAAAGATTGGCCATTGCAAGATTATTATTGAAAAAATCACCAATAACATTCTTTGATGAAGCTACATCTGCATTAGATACACATACAGAGCAATCATTATTGAAGACAATAAGATCAATCTTCAAAGAAAATTCAAATACAAACATTTCCATTGCACATAGATTAAGAACAGTTGCAGATTCCGATAAAATCATTGTGTTGGATAAAGGTCAAGTTAGAGAAGAAGGTGATCATCATTCTTTATTACAAAAACCTGATTCATTATATGCAGAGTTATGGAATATCCAGGAAAATTTGGATTTGGATGAAGAGATACTAGCGAATGATAAAGAAAAGGAGGAAGAATGGACTAATCCAAATAAAAACTAAAACTATAGATCATCAGCCAACTTATAAATAATATTCCTAAAATGTACGTGCAAAGTTAAAATACCAATGTTTCAATGTACTCAATTCGATCATGTATTTCTATCAAAAAAAAAAAAGAAGTTTTTTAAGCAATATTTTCAATCCAATTTAATTTAATTTTTATCGGTGTCTTCTCAATTTATGAACAATATAACTACCAGAGTTATGACATTCATGCAGTTGCAGCAGTCAAGTCCAATCTTCTATGACCACCACAAGCTCTACATTCTTCTTGATGTTCAAGCATCAATTCTTGAGCTTTAATTGGGTCATCAACTTCATTTGGTTCAGGCCATGATAAGTAGTCATTTGAATAGTTAGATTGATAATCTGGTGGTAAGATTTCCAATCTTTTACCATATGCTGTAACTTTTCTCCAATCACGATGAACATTGTATAAGGAATCTGAGAAATAAGCAAAACATCTTTCAAACATTTTGGAGTTTAATTGAGTGGCCAATTGTGGTTTGAAATCAGTATACTCGGACCATGCCTTTTTAGGTTCAGTTAAGACATAATCAGTAGCTTTTTTAATAGCTCTCAAGAATTTTTTAACTTTTTCTGGATTAGCAGCTAAAAATTTATCATTACAAATGTATAAAATGGTACAGAAACAACAACAACCTAATTCAGCTAACTTGTCAATTCTGAGCATCTTAGCATCGGTGATTGGTCTACCTCTTTCTCTCAAGTATTCTTCCAATTCAACTTGTTGAATACATTCAATACCAATACCAGCATCAATCTTACCCTCGATGATATATTTGGCAACATTCATACCACATCTAACAGCAGTATAATCATCTGGAGTCATACCATAATGCTTGGTTAATTCATCAATTTGGATCTTACCAAATTCACCAACATAACCAATTCTTCTACCTTTTAATGAAGTGAAATCTGGTGTGATACCTGAACCTTCCAAATATAAAACACCAGTGAATGGTTCATCTAATAAGGAGGCAACAGATGTGACTGGGAATCCTCTGGCTTTGGCAGCTAAGGTGTGAACCATAGCCTTCAACCCCATATCAATCTTACCGGAACCAATCAGTTCAGTGACATCTGAAGGGTTTGAAGGTTCCAAGATGGAAATATCAACACCTTCCTCTTTGAAATAACCTTTCAATTGCGCAATGTAGATTGGAATATGGTAAGGGGTAGCTTGCCAATTCAATAAGAACGAAATCTTTTCAGTGGACATCTTGTTTAATGAGCTGATGATGATGATAATTCGTAATGAGATTGATCGAGGTAGGATATCTAGAGAATCTTATATAGACGCTCAGTGGATATCAGGTGAGTCTCTTCAGCAACTTTTCAGAGGCATTGGGGAATAATAGGAGGTTTGGCATCCGACAAGGACCTTTCCTGCTGGACTAGTATAGTTTCCTCGACAAATTTCTCACAATAAATCAACACAACTGCATAATAAATTCCAACAATTCAATCCATCTCTAAAAAACATCGCCAACAAAACACCTAACTACATATCCTTCTGGCACCAAGAGCAATTAGTATTCAATACTTGGTAAACACACAGGAAGAGATGTTCCAATATTAAAAATGATCCTCTTTATGCTTTAATAAAGACCCAAATGCAAAGTGGTTCCGATGCTGTTGTGATTATCAATTCGAAAAGCTGTCAAAGAACCTCTCTAATCGCATTCACCAACAGGCGTCCCATAGAAACGATTCTACGATTCTTGAAGTCCTGCCTAATCATCTGATATATCATATCACTCTTCATCACTTGAGAACACTAGTTGCAATAATCAACTGATTCATCTCAAAAAGAAGTTACATATTTGACAGTAGGAGATCCAAAGCTGAGATTAGTAAAGTTTTGACAGTTCACTTATAAGTTCCGAGGTGGTGTCAAGTCGAATTTTCTTTCACACCTGTAAAGATTTCAGACTATTTTGAGTACGCTGGATAGCTGTTGAGGTATGGATTCACAGGTCTTAGCTAGGTTGATGTTAGTGTTGAGTTTCTGGTCGTACTTCCAGAAAGAGAAGTTGAAATCATGGCTAATTAAGCGATCTCATCATCAACTGGTAACTGAATGAACTGTTTCTCAATTAAAGACCCAAAACCCACACCATGCATTCAGTTTAGCTCAAGTTGGCAGTTGACAAGAATCTTATAAACATTTCTTAACTCTTATTGAGTGCTTGAAGTGCTCGACTGTATAATAATTATTCAACTTCTTTGAATTTTGACCGTTCAAATTGACACAAAGAACAACTAAAAAAAATTTACTGTATAATTCTCGGTTCTGGGGTCTGTTACAGTTGGTGAAGATTAGTAAAAACGTTGAAACTGTACTGGATACAGCTGAATTAAGTAAAGCAACTAGTAGGGGAAAAAGAGCTGTAATGGGAGCCCAGTTGGTATAAAAAGACCAGCAAATACCCTGATTTCGTTGAGAGTTATCACCATGAGTTGTGTAGTGTTCTCAAAGCAAGATGTTTGGTCTCAATTGGGTTTCCAAGGGTCGTGATATTGTTCCATTTGATAAAAGAAGTAAACTCTTAGTTTATTCGGTGGTTTTGATCAATACTGCTTTGGATAATATCAATGTGGCAGGGACTTTAACCTCGGCATTCTCTATAACAGAAAGCTTTGAAGCTAGCACCACAACTGTTTCGTGGGTATTCTCTTCATATGCATTAACTTTAGGTGCCTTCATCATCATTGCTGGTAAATTGGCTGATGTTCTTGGTTCTCATAACGTGTTTTTGATGGGATTATTCGTCCAGAGTATAGCAGCATTGATCGCTGCTGTGATCGATAAACAGATCATTGCACTGATTGTGTTTAGAGCTATCCAGGGCCTCTTTGCTTCCAGTACCATTCCTTCTGCTTTTGCAATCACGGGTAATTATTTCCAAGGACCTGCTTTATCTAAGGCAATTACCTGTCTACTTATGGCTGTCACTGCCAGTATGGGAGTCGGATTGGTTCTAGGTGGTGCTTTTTCAGAAACAAATATTGGTTACAAAGGGTTATATTACTTTACATTTTCCCTTGGGATGAGTTCGTCTGTATTCTTATATTTCTTTATGATTCCAATTGAACCGACAGAAGAACATAAAAAGTTGAAGATCAAGAATTTGGACTTTGGTGGGTCTGCATTGCTTGTTACTGGCTTAATTTTAATGATCTTGGGATTAACAGAAGGTGGTGAATCATGGGAAAAACCTTCATCTTATGTGCCTCTTGTCATTGGTATCCTGGTTACTATATTTGTTGTTGTTTTCGAAATGGTTTATGTACAAAGGTATAAAGATAAAATTGATCTTCAATTACAAATGACTGAAAAAAATCCAAACTCAACTGAAGAGCTGGATAAAGATTTGACAACTAATGGAGAAAATGATTGGAGGTATACTTTGGAGTTACTTTTCCCCAGAGAAGTTACCAAAGTCCCCAATTTCATCCAACATGTCATAACCAGCTTCTTATACTACATGTGCATGATAAGTGTCATATCCACAGATGTTCAATATAATCAATATATCACTTTAGATTCCCCTATAATCGCAGCTTTGAAGGCACTTCCAGTTTCTTTAGGCTTGCTTCTGGGTGCTACAGTTTATCGTCATCATCTCGCACAGAGAGCCGGTATAAGACTTGTCCTTGTTAGCTCAGCCCTTATAACCTTAACAATGAGTATCTGGATATCTCGTTTAGATTTTAGAACCTCTAATAGTTATTGGAAATATGAATATATCGGACAATTATTTTTCGGTTACGGTATAAATTTATACTTTCAAGTGTTATGGAATGATTATGCCATCAACACACCATTACACTTGCAAGGTGTTGTCTCTGGGATCTTTCAAACTTCAGGACAGATTGGTATCTGTTTTGGGAATACGATTATTGCAACAATGGATGGAAATTTAGTTTTCAAAAATGACTATGATCATAGAGTTCAGCTTCATAATAAGATGAAGAAGAACTTCTATTTGGTATTTGCAGCTTGTGCTGTTGCTGTTTTAGTCCTATTAACTGTCAAGGGTGGGAAAGTTGAAAATAAAGCTGAAAGCGATGAAGCGAATGTTGAAAGCAGTTGATTCAATCTCATGTCAATTCCATATGCGATAACAAATATTCCCATGTCTCATGAAGATTAGCTTAGTTAAAGCTCTTTTCCTTTATATATAGAGCCGGTTCATTTTAGTGAGTAATAAGATAAAATGGGATAAGTGAATTCCTGTACTGCTTCTACAGGCACTAGTAAGCCCAATCAAGCAGCGATGAGTTCATACATATCAACGTATAGTGAAGGATGTTCGACAAGTACGATTTCTTAAATGGAAGATGTCCACTAAAACCCACAGTTTTTCCGTAAACCAATTTCACAACTAATATATGAGGTGTACCTTGAAAGTTCGACTTATGGGGTGTGTTTACAGCTATGTTTCTCTTCCGATTCATAGTTATAGAGTATGGTACTATGGTCCGTATAAATATATGCTTCGGTGCTTATATGGGTTGTGGTCTTTGGCCGCAAAACTGCGCTAGTTTGAACTTCCACACATAGCTTCTAGAAACACCATCCATCCCAAAAACATGTGTTTCTCAGAACAAATTTTATTGATCTGACTGAATTCTTCAATAAATTTAAGCTTCCCTGCTGTCTTTATATAATTAAGTGCTAATTACTCAGCTAAAATTAATGTCATGAAGTTTAGAAATAGTGCTTACTCACCATATCGCCATTAAGAAAAACAATCTTCAAATTTTTAGTGTCATATTGATAAACATTTCTAAAATTCACTAGTCAAAGAACTTACTTGAAACCGCAACAACCTCAAAAATTGTTTCAATATGTGTAGACCTGCTGTTTGCCCTATTTGTGGTAAGTACTGGGGAACTGAATGGTCTTGGTCAACCACTTACATCGTCAAGTGTTGGCTTTGATCTCGGACTTCTTTGCACAACTGATAACCCAATTACCAAAGGCAAAAGCTAACCAAATGACCCTAGATAAAGGAGCCTGGATCGGATGCGGTCTTCACATAGAATATGCTATGTCTCAAATCCCAAAAGATGAATGGTGAGTTGTTTTAATCCTCTTTTTTTTCACAATCTCCCGGGCCTTCTAACAATTTTTAGGTGTACTTGTGTCGGAGATGATTCTGAATCAGCACAATTTCCTCCAAAAGCCGGTACTGGAAAAGCCAAATGAGCTCGAGCAGTTTCCCTTTATATTCTTTCAATATATCATAATTAATCTATACTGATGTAGCACCAAAAAATTGAGCAAAAAAAAATAGTGATAACCGCGAGATTCGAACTCGCGCCTCCGGAGAGACCAGGACCTTAACCTGGCGCCTTAGACCAACTCGGCCAGATTACCCAATATCATTCGCGAATGGGGTATTGGCTCGTCATGTTTTGCGTATGGAAAAAAGATTAAAAAACCCGCCCCTGGGTCCAAATGGGTATATTTTTAGCATTTAATGATATAAATATTTACTTAACAACTCTTGTCAACTATTTGAAGCGTTTTCCAAACGATTTTAACACTTTTCAATGAGTTTTAGTGAAGTTTTAAAGAGTTTCCTGGTTTCTTATGGTAAGGCCACGAAAACGGGATTAGATAGCTGAGATCAACTGAAGCTAGTTCCCACATTTCTTAAATTATGCTCTCAACTGAATAATCATATGTGGAGATTCATGAGTTTGAACAGAATGATTGGATAAGATCTAGGGTTTCAGCTTAGCAGATGTCCAGCATAAGTTTCTGGGTGATTTCGGACGCGTAACCACTTATGACCTACGACCCACGACCGTTCTCTGCAACCTTGTGGAGAGTGAAGATAATTAACATATACTATATACTATCAAGCTGCAAATCATGTGGCCTTGTTGAGAAGCAAATAAGGACTCGATGGTTTACCAGTTGAGCTTGGTTCAACATAATAAGAAGTCATGAAAGTAACAATCGATGTTGTCACTGTAAGGACTTGAAACTTTGTGTTAAAGAGCACAGACGCTTACTTTCCCTTTCTGTGTCCATCTCTTCAGAACTAGAAACAGACCAACGTAAACAATAGTCCTATTTCCTTATTTCCCTCTTTTACCTCTCAATTGGGCTTCGAACCTTATGCCTTAGGTATCAAGTACAGAACCCTCTAAAAGTATCTTATTCAACTGATCACCTAGGATCCAATTATACTGATATTTAATCTAATCTGGATCTCAATTGGATCTGATTGTTCCTCTGTCTAAGTCATTTCCCCAAATAATTACAACATGGACCTATATAACTTTCGAATTGGCCTATGAACTATTGCCATTAAAGGACTACGAAGTCATCAATTAGCTTCATATGCGCAATCCGCCTATCTGAACTTTATAAGGGCGTTGATTGAGACATCTTGTTTGATTCCCGTTTCGCTTGGATTATTTCACGACCGTTCAGAATTAACAGTAGAGGCCTAAGTCTGAAGTACGTAGATGTTGAATCTGAACCTCTTTGGCATTGATTTTTTTGACTATCTCTTTTATGAAATTGACTACAAGATCATTCGTATAATAGTTTGACCGATTTGGCCGATTTGACCCTTGAAATTAAACCACACAGAATAAGTGGTTCAAAATAATAAGTTTAGGTTCGGGAACATGCTCGAAGGATTTAACAAAAGTCCTGTTCAACAAGAAGAATGAGAAGGACAACAAAGTTAGCAAGTAGCACACAAGGACAAGAGACTAAGTTGTGGTAACTGCTGTGCACATTTAATCATCATATATAGTCAAATTAGAGCAGTGAAGATACGTGGTCAATTGTGAACCTGAGGCTTTTATAGGGGTCTGCAATTAAAATGAAATAAGCTATTCCAAGAAACCAATTGTTAGAAAATTACCAGAAAGTAGCGAAGATTTCGGAGAATTTGGATCATTTTTCAACACATATAAGTTACATCGAAAATAAGGCTCTAGATTCAAGTGACTTGAACGCAACTGAATTATGTTATTGGTTTTGTATAAGCAAAGGCTCACTAATGACTTATTAGCGTTGACGACATTCCCATAATCCGAATCATTCAAACCTCGGGATGTCCAGCGGTATAGTTTAACCCCATAGTTTCCATATTAACTCACCGAGATGCTTATGATTTAGACCTTTGTACATGAAAGCAGTTGTGATTTCTTGGGTGTCATGGAATCAATTACCGACAGTCTGTTTAGATTATATTGATAGTGTGATTACAGGTTTTCTTTGCTTCCTCCTACTGTTTATGTTCTAGATGAGATTCATATCGTAACTTGAGCTTAGATATCCAAAAGCAGTTAGTGTATATCTCGACACAAACGGGGCAGTTGTGTTTGCCAACCAATTGAATTCTGTGATAATGTAAGGTGACCCCTATGGAGACGTTTTAATTAATAATTGTTTTAATCTTGGGCAAAACTTTCTGCTGCTTATGTACCTCGAAAGGCAGCGAAAGATTGAGAGTGCAGCAGTCTGTTTTCACCCAATAATAAATGAGTTGGATTGGAGTTTAGGATTGATCGTTGGATCTTGATTCATTAGGTGGTCCTACTCGCCCTCAGTTTTCTTCTTTCGATAATCTGGATTCTGGATCCAACGTCTAGTGGTTTGCCGAACAGGCTGTTTTTCATTAATAATATAATTCTCCTTAGTTACTTGGCTCGTCCAAATAGTTTCCGGATCAAGGAGGAAATTTACTTGGTTCACTATTTTGTAGCTTGCCTATCCATAGCTTCCCAATACGGGAACTCAGTTAAACTTTGGCATGCTCCCTATGTGCACGCTCTTCCCTATTTGGGTCTCTTTCTCGCAAAACATAAGCGCCACTATTACCTAACTGGGAACTTATGTTGCAGTATATTAAATTCAAATACAACTTGGACGTTGGACTTCATTCCAAGTGCAGGAATCGAATCTTGAACACCTAACGTCGAGGCATGGTATCAATAATAAACTCAACTTCTGATCAGAGATTTAACGATTCAGAAGGTTTTTGGGATCAATCTTAGATTCAGCATTTTTCAATAGTTCAAATTAATAGTTGCCCTAGGTAAGAAAATTTGTTGAATCGTCACGAGAAGAACACATATGAACAATTATTTGTAAGGTGATGGGCACAGGAAAAATTGATGTGAAACCTCAAATCATGTATATTGAATAACCATGACAACCAATTAAAGTATTGTACGAACATTGCATAGATAGCTATTGTACCGTACCATGTCGCTCCCATCAACTGATTAGGCCCTCACTTGACTACAGCTGAAAATTTATCATTGGTGACAGAACTTTCCAGCCAACGATAGAGCTCCCTATTCCGGTGAAAAGACCCAAGGTTGCCGTGATTTACTGATTCTGTCGTTTGATAGGGTGCTGTATATGTAGGAGCGTTTCCCTGAACTGTTACAACTCATCAAAGTTTGAACTTTGAAGTTTGAACCCTTAATCAAAAATGCAACACCGGCTTACAGCGCGTTAATGCTCTATTTTCCAATTACACCATACTTTATAAATATCTGGAGTAACTAGGGCTGAGTTGTAATTTGGAGAATACTATAGAGGAGGTTATATTAGTTATTAGATTAGACAATCTCTTGAATCCCCAGTTTGAATCTATTCTCTAGCGATGTTGATCAAACTGATGTTTTAAACAAAATCACCATTTATCTACTAATCCGCCCACTAATAGGAAGAATACCATGACAACATCACTTAAACGTTCTGTTTCAACTCCCAACCCACTAGCTTCATATTAACTTCAATCAAATAGCGCCATTGTGCAATTCTTCAACTGAGTTGAAGAGATTTGGTAGAAGTATTGAAAGATGAAACTATTGTTAAACAAAAACCTTTTGATAAGTTTTAAACAACTTGCACAGAATCGCGCCAAAATATCAGCGCATTTCCCTAAACGGTAATTCACCTCGCAAAACATTACAGCGGTTTTTACAGATTGGAAATTGCACATAAAACGAGTGCAGAGCATTAATTGAACTTGCCTTTCTCGACATTTGTAAAACAAACCCTCGGGATATCTCGAGGTTGAACCGCGCGATACTGTAGGATATATGAAGCAGGAGGATTGGCTGGGAAAGACTGGCTGGGTAGATTTTGGATCAATTGATTAGAATAGCGTATATTGTGTTGTGTGGGTTTTTTTCCACTAAATTAGTCAGAGATTTACCGGTTCATGAGTTCCATCATGTTCTACGTATATAACTAGTGTGGGTTGGTGACTTCAGCAACTCATGTTGTGTAGGCAATATCACTTTTTACGACAATCAATCCGATAATGCGCAGTATCTTGTGTTAAAGGGCCCGCCTGTTCTGGATTTATTGATTCGAGCTGATTTCTAACTAATTTTCAGTCCGTGTTTAGGCAGCTGGGCAGAAGCTAGTGAAGGGCAGGTAAAATCGCACTAAACAGTCCACTCAGGATTCCCTTTTCGATAAGTGGGAAGGAGCAGCTCTTAAAGCTGGTACGACAGGTTGTTACATGCTACATATATTATCAGACACATACTTTAGACATCCACCACACAAAACTATGAATATACTACTAAGCGATCCAAACAGAACCATCATTATTCTGGACCAAGCAATGAAAAGTTCTAGAGTGAATCGATAATAGATATTCAGGGGTAAAAACAACATTCCTTTGTCTATATCTTCTACTTACGAAATCTCGATATCTATATCTTGTTCTCAAGCCAAAACTTTTTTGGTAGCGAAAAAGTCAATTTGGCCCAAGGTCTAGAAACAACAACTCGAACTTGCATGTGATTTTCGCCATTCCGAGCCTAATCTGTCCAAGACCGTTTCCCTTAAACGCACAAAACGCCAAACCTAAACGCGCAACCAGTGCGTTTCGTGTATGCGGCCTGCACGGCAATGTCTTCCTCTGCTCTCGCATGCGTCGTCAGATCGCCCGCGAAAGAAAGTTTAAAGCCAATTCTGAGTAGTCAAATTCTCAATTTTTTTGGTTTTCCCTTGAAGAACTGATGAAGAAAAGCATTGAAATTATCAATTTTATTCATTCTTATTCATTTATTTCAACTTGAGTGGTGCAGAATCCTGATTTCTCAAATATTTGGGAAATTCATATATCAATTCAAATATTTCCTTCAACTTATCCATCGATTCAATTCTTTCCAAACATTAATTTCATACATTGACTTTCCCTACATATAACACATTCCATATTACTATATTATGAGCTCGAGGAGCATTACTTCAGATCCCAATGGTCTTTGTCTAACTACATCAAACACTTCATCACTGGTTTCAAACTCTTCCACTTCTACAAACAAAACAAGTATTTCCAATAGATTCAAGAACGTTTTGAATAGGAAAAGATCTCAAAGCTTTATAATACCTGAAAAGAAAACATCATCAATTCATTCTTCCAATAGAAATAAATCATTAGGCTCAATTCAATATTCACCATCAATGAACACAATTTCTACTTTTGAAAACATTCCTACAAGTACAACGAGTAATATAAATATGAATAATAGATCAAATTCAACCTCAACAACAAGTATAAGTGATAATGAATCATTATCAGTTATGGAATTAAGACCATCAACACCAACTCCTATATCACCTTTATGTCGAATTGATGAAAAATTTCAAACAAAAGAGATAAAGATTAACAAAGATACTGAAGAGCAGTTTTATGATAATATTGCAGATGGGATTTTGGATAGAATACAAAAAAATGAAACCAAAATCGATTGGAGTATATGACAACTTCCAATCATCAGGACATTCCGAGCTTTCTTTTTCCAGCATACCAATCAATTACATTCGTTTGATACGAAGATTAATTCAAACCTGGTTGACATACAACACATCTGATGAGAAAAATACCTACATTCCTTACGACCCACATAAAAGAGAAAGAATAATTTAATGAAAAGAATAGATAGAATAGAATTTTACAATATAAAACCTCAAGTTTTATACTGCTGGACAGTATTCACTTGAGGTGATATATTATTGCTAATGATAGATCAATAAATTGCTACGAATTTTTAGATCACTCTGTAGTTATTAGTACGGGATTAGGGTACTACAAAATATAAATCAAAAAGAAAAAAAAAATGTTCATTCCATTAAATAAAAGTATCAAGATATCATTGTTCCTCCATCTCACGTCTAGTTTGTGACCAAACTTTCTTGACACCTAATAATCCAGACATACCACCACTTATTAGATAAACAGCTGGAGAGAGGTTCAAGTTAAAGATATCTATCGTATCACATACGAAATCACAAGAAAGCCTAATGATATCAATTCTTAGGATTTCCTCTTCATGTCTCAATTGAGATAATTCCAAGTCTAAAGATTGTTGGCTAGAAAGATTGGTTGGTGATTTATTATTAAATTCTCTTAGGATTTGAGATTTTATTGGAGAATTTCCAATGTTTTCTATCCATTTCTTCGATAGTAATGAAGCCTTCTGTTTCACTTGGTGTTGTATATTTATTTGTAACTGTTTGTTCTTATTCTCATTCAATTTGATATAATTTTTCTTGATCCCCAATATTATATCAGCATACCAGGCATACGATTCATGTCTTGTTATGAAACTTTTGAAATTTGGATTTGTGAAAACACCTAATTTAAACAATAGTGCTATTTCATCACAAATACCATAATAAAGATCAATAAAATTGCTGAAAGCTGTTTCATTAAAATAAATTGAATGGAAATTTTTCAAAGAAGGTGATTTAATGAAAGAATTGAATTTTTGAAGAAATTCTTTTAAACGATAACTTGTACCACCAAATCTTAAAGTTTGTCTAAAGATGGATATGTTTTTCGTCACTTCAAAGATTTTCTTCTCCAACATTGTAGAGTTTAGGAATATTAATAATTTGACATATTTGATTGGGGTTTGTAATATCAATCTAGGATCTAATGATAAACTATCAAATTTTTCATCGATTATGAATCTTCTCGATTTGACCAAGTAGAATTTAATCAAATTCAAAGCATATTGTAACACTTTTGCCAATTTATCTTTACCTGCTAATTTCCCCAATAGGGCCTTAAATATTTGAAATTGAGCAACATGTAGCGTTCTTGTTGTATCATTGGTATCAATTATCACACCTTCGACCTCTTGTGTAGCGATCAAATTCAGTTTTTCAACCTTCTTTGGTGATAATGAGCTTGATAGAAGTTTGGCATGATCCAATTTGTGATTATGGTCAAACGATAATGTTTGAGGAGATGGAGATTGTAGTTTCAAGTTCAGATAGTGGGCATCACTGAAGATGTTTGGTTCATCTATCGTTCTTGTGGGAGAGTCCATGATGAATATTGTAACAACTAGTCTGATTAGCACTAAATACCAGTAATTTGTAGACGCAAACCAGTTCAAACTTCAAGCTGTCACGTCTATTAATTTCTCCAGATAACGTCTCTGTTTATTTCTTCTTTGTTTTTTCCGTATGAATCATCTCTTAGTGCGGGAATTTACGCATTTGGCTTCAAGCTGGTTTCTCTGCCTAGCGTTTCTCTTTCTAGACTGACACTCAGTGTAAACGCCATACTGCACCCTGCCTAGCAGTCTTACTCCTCAGCCCACAACTGTTTTTTTTGATCTTCTTCTCTCTCACGAATCACCTGCCAACCCTGCAACACTTTGATCAACTCTGCTGGCCAGTGGCTAGACCTTGAGGTCAACTAAAGCACTTGCTTCTTCTTGATACTCTTTGCTTAAGTGGCAGCAGCCAAAGTCAGACCAGGAGGAAACAACGATTGAGGTGATGCATCCAAAGCTCACTTGTATGAAATTGTCTCATCTCTATGCACTTTGTATCTTCTCTGGCCAGTTTAAATGCTTTGTAGATCATGGAAGAAGCCATCCAGTCAAACTTCAAACTACGGAAGGATCTCCAGTGCTACCTGTACACATGGAGCCATTTTCACATCAAGAGGAATGAACCATTAAACTGTCGTACACCCATCGCTCATCTCTCAACTACCGACTTTGTGCTTGTGTTTTTGTTCCGTTAGCTCATCACTCATCAACCCCTTCACTTTGACATGTACAACCTGTATATGCTAACCCAAGTATGGAAAGTGTGGTTAAAGCTTCCATAATAGTATAATTCCAATCTAGAAGGTTGCAAGGCTCTTTCGAATCAGTTCATCAATACATCACTGTGCTCTAGTGTTAAACATTATGGAAGTTCATGGGCTCATCATATGTGTACAACACTTTACCAGTAGTATAAGTAAACAGTAACAAGCACCTTTCAAGTCTTCCTATATCTATTCAACCATCCAGAACCCCAACTAATTGAATGGAATTCGCATCATGTATTTAATTAATCAGCTATACCTACACCTAGAACGTGATTATTATGTCCATCTATAGATCCATTGGGATCCATTGAGTAATGGATAAAGTCCAGACTTGACTTGCCAACCCATTATGACTTCTTACAAGAATCATTCCTCTCAATACTTCTTATTCCTTGTTACACAAAAGGTATTTCCCGTGCAGATTACGATAAATAAGAACCAGGTACCAGGGGGGGTTTCTCGTTTTGCTTTGTTTTCAATTTGGATTGTCGATTTGTTCCCAAATCAAAATACCGGCTGATAATCTTTGATGAAACGAAGTTTTACTGTGATCATTCGGCTAGCTCTTGAAGTCTAGAGCTGTTGATAAGTCAAGTTAATTCGTACATATGTATTCAGCACTCATCAATTTGGGATCATCATGAACCTCATATATGGATTCTCTGGTTCTCCTGAAGATCATTGTAAACGTATAACTGGTGCGTTTGAAACTTTGATGAACGAGTAATTTAGCAACTGTTCTAATGATATCATTCCATAATAGACCCTCTAGAACCTCAAAACCAAGCTTTAATATCCAGATTTTTGATCTTTTTTACAAGCTTTCAATTTAATACTACAATACCAAATAAAGGAATCAAGTCCCAAAATGGATTTTATTATTCGCAGAATAGGAGCGCCTAATTGGGAACTATAACCGGTGATATAAAGGTCTCGAGTTGAAAACTTTATAAAACCAACCCTAAGAAAAAAGATAATGATAGATATCTTCCACTTTCAACGATCCTACTCAAAATCAAGGGGGAGATCATTACAGAATGCCAGAAATAGAACTACATGAGCTAACAACAAATTCACCCACAAAGAAAAATGATACCGATTCAAGTATAACAACAACCACACTTTTATCGACCCCAATTTCAAGAGATTCAAGTTCAAATAATTCACTAAACTCCAAACTTTCAAACGACTCATTCACAAGAGATTTGGAAAGAACATCAAACGAATTACAAGGTGTAGGCTTGACTAAACCTCAAGAAGTAATCCTTAAACCTTTCAAGGCTGATAGAAATTTCAAATATACTTTGATCGCTGTTTGGGTGGGTAATTTTCTATGTGCATTAGATGGTACGATTGTATCGACCACAATGTCAAATATTGCCTCTGATTTCGATCAATCAAACTTGGTCAGTTGGATCGCTGTATCATATCTATTGACTTCAACTGCCTTCCAGCCGTTATATGGTAAAACTTCTGATATTTTGGGTAGAAAGACATTATTATTAGTGGCACAATTCTTATTTGGATTTGGAATACTATTATCAGGTATCTCAAATAATGTCCAAACTTTGAGTATTGCTCGCGCTGTGAGTGGGATCGGTGGTAGTGGTGTTTTCTCGTTATCAACAATCATTATAAGTGATGTTGTTCCATTAACACATAGAAGTATGTATGCTGCTTATGGGACATGTATCTCAAGTACATCACAAATGCTTGGTGGTCCAATCGGTGGGTTTTTCATTGCCACTATAGGTTGGAGATGGATGTTTTTAATCCAAGTACCATTCATAATCATTTGTATGATCATCACCACGTTTTGTGAAATTAAAGTTGCACATATTCCAGATGGTCCCGAAAGATTTTCTAGGGAAAACATCAAAAGGATAGATTTCGGTGGGATTATAACTTCAAATTTGATTGTTTCAAGTATTATCTTCTTACTTTCAGATAATGGAGGTTATCCAACTTGGTTTAAAAACTTCTTATATTCATTACTAGCCATTTCAACGATTGGATATATCTATGTTGAGAAATATGTTGCAGTGGAAAGAATCTTAGATCCTCATACGATGAAAGGCCAAATTGGTGTATTGGGGTTTGTCAACGGTATTAACTCACTATCATTTTATTTGATCTTATTCATAACTCCACTTTACTTGCAATTGATCCAACATATCAGTGTTACACACATTGGATTTTATACGTTGTTTTGTGTTGTATCATCAGCTATTGGTGCTGTGGTTTCTGGATCCATCATCAGTAAATATAATCAAACAGAGCATTCCACAATGAAAGCTGGTATTTATGTGTCCTCAGTAAGTTTTACTATTCAAGTCACTGGGTTTTCAATGTTGTATTTGATCAGTAAATTTATCACCCCAGGAGATGAAAGTTTATTCTGGAGGTTTGTCCTAATCATCTCATTAACTATAGCTGGTCTTGGTGTTGGTGGGTTTGGTCCGGGATGTGCATTATTTATCATTGGGAAGGCAGGCTCGGAGGGTCAAGCAAGTGCACAAACAGCAGTTAATGTCATCAAGTCATTAGGGAATGTATTGGGTATCTCCTTATCGCTTTCTGTTTATAACAAGGATGTTTCCAAAAACTTGCATTCATTCTTTGGTCAAGATGAAAAGGAATTGGTTAGAAAACTTATCAACGATTCTAATTATATCTATAACGGATTGGATATCAAATATGTCAAGGATGTCTTGGTTCTTTATAGAAATGCATTGGCATCTTCTTTCCAACCAGTTTTCATCATGACTATCATCGGACTAGTAGTCATGTTTCTATTGAATAGAAGCGTCCAAAGGGGTTTACGATGAACCCCCATTTAGACTAATTATTTCATACTCATTTGCATTGCCAACTATCAAACTTGTAGAAAATCCAAACAGAAGATCAAATTTGTGTCAAGTTATATCAATATGGGCGCTCCCCGGAGAATAGATCCCAATTAGGTTACATTGCCGAAACCGTTTTTAAGAGCGTTTTTCTTATATGCCTTTTGTAGCACAGATTGAGGATTATGAATCATTCAGGATCTTCTATGAAAGAGTACCGATAGCAAAAAAAAATGAGTGATTACTCCTTTGAAATATGAGATTTGAATCATTTGCTTTTGTTTCAAATGAACATAGAACAAACTCAATAAGGATCAATAATGTCGCCCTCTATACAACTACAAGAACTTCCCTCTCCTTATAAATCCAAAAAGGAAGATTCTAGCACCACAACAGAATTGATAGATTCTCCAAACTCTAGAAATTCAAATGACTCAAATGATTCTTTTATAAGAGATTTGGAAGATTCTCCGAATGAAGAACATTATGATGAAGAAGATAATATATTGGATTTGGATGTTGATCCAATAGATCCAATCACTAAGCCTTTCAAAGCTGATAGGAATACAAAATATACCTTGACTTCAATATGGGTTGGTACTTTCCTTTGTTCATTAGATGGGACTATCGTTTCTACAACAATGTCAAACATTGCCTCTGATTTTGATCAATCTAATTTGGTTAGTTGGATCGCTGTGTCTTATTTGTTAACAAGCACAGCTTTCCAACCGTTATATGGTAAAACATCTGATATCTTGGGGAGAAAGACTTTGTTACTTGTTGCTCAACTTCTATTTGGATTTGGGATCTTACTATCAGGTGTTGCAACTAATGTGCAAACTTTAAGTATAGCTCGTGCTATAAGTGGGATCGGTGGTAGTGGGATCATGACGCTTTCATCAATTGTTGTTAGTGATGTTGTACCCTTGACTCATAGAGGGATGTATTCAGCTTATGGTACTTGTGTTGCTAATACTTCACAAATGTTGGGTGGGCCTGTGGGCGGGTTATTCATTGCCACAATAGGTTGGAGATGGATGTTTTTAATTCAAGTCCCCTTTATTATTGCATGCTTCATTATTACACTTTTTTGTGAAATTAATGTGGCACATATCCCCAAAGGTCCTGAGAGGTTTTCCAGAGAAAACATAAGAAGAATCGATTTTGGTGGGATTATAACATCAGCTTTAGTTGTTTCTAGCATCATTTTCCTAGTTTCTGACAACGGTGGTTATCCAAAGGCTTTTGAATATTTCCTCTATGTTCTTCTTGTCTCTTCAATCTTGGGATATATCTATATTGAAAAATATGTTGCAGTGGAAAAGATTGTTGAGCCTCGTCTGGTTAAAGGTCAAATTGGTGTTTTAGGTATTGTTAGTGGTATCAATTCTCTTTCATTTTATTTCATCTTGTTCATCACACCATTATATTTGCAATTAATCCAAAATATAAGTGTGACTCAGATTGGATTTTATACAATGTTTTGCGTTGTTGCATGTGCATTGGGCTCAATTGTCGCAGGCTTCTTACTTAAAAGGTATAATCAAACAGATGAAAGTACAATGAGAGCCGGTATGGCAATTTCGGCATACATGTTTGCAACTCAAGTTGTTGGGTTTGCGTTGTTATATTTGATCAACAAATATGTTCAGCCTTCAAATGAAGGTCTTTTTTGGAAATTGATCTTAGTATTAGCTTTAACAATCGCTGGATTTGGAGTTGGTGGTACTGGTCCTGGGAATGCCATTTTTGCATTTGGGAAAGCTGGTACGCGTGATCAGGCAAGTGCCATGACAGTTATCAACGTTATCAAATCGTTGGGTAATGTTATGGGTGTTTCTTGGTCCCTTTCCATTTATACAAAAGAGCTAGGAAAGAAACTAATACAATACTTTGGTAAAGACCATGAAGACTTGGTTGAGAGGCTTGTGAAAGATTCACAATTCATTTACCATGGGTTGGACACACAGTATTTAGATAAAGTATTACTGATTTATAGAGATTCTTTAACGATTTCCTACCAACCTATCCTCACATTATCAATTGCAGGTCTTTTCATTTTCTTCTTGTTGAATAGAAGTGTTCAAAAGGAGTACAAATAGATTCATAGCCTTCGGGTACTCTATCCCTTAGAGGCTAACTATAGGGCCTAGCCCTAGGCCATTTGATACAACATGATACAACTATATTTATATACTTCCTTATTTAAATTTTAAGTCCATGCACTTATGACTCGTTGTAGATTCGTTGGAACTTGACACTGTAGCAAAGTCTGTCTTTGGTCTTTTGTACCTGAATTCAGAGCCGTATATCTTGAAGATTTGAGTCAGCTTAAAAATAGCCTGATCTAATTCAAAAAGTTCGTACTCAACGACACCAAAACCCCTCGCAGCACAACTGATTCCTCGCTTAGCCCTGGATCAGTTAGGAGGCACCAAGCCAACGGGTCTTGGGCGTCTTAACTTCACCAGTGTACCAAGAGCTCAAGACGTTTCAGGGTCCAATCGCATTGTCCAATTCTCTGGGCTCGGAAACTGTCATTTTTTACGCTGTACAGTCCCCCTTGAAAAGACCACCGAAAAGGGCTCCAGCTAATCACAATCCAGAGCATAATAGACAAGATGCACTCCTTTTCTAAGAACACGATTACAATCTCCAAATCGAGCTTAGGAATGTTATCAGATCGGACGTTTTAGTGGCCTCTCACGCTAAAAACACCTCGGTACGCGCACCCACCTGGAACCACTCTAATGAAAATCTAACGCTTTGGGGTCGAAAGGACAGAAAGGTACAAAAGTTATAAAAAGGTGTTGTTCTGCCCTGTTTTACCCTTTGTTGTTCCTATCTTATGCTTTAGAAGTCTAGTGCCACAAGTCAGAAGATGAGTCCAGCAGTTACATCGAGCTCCTCAGGGATGCCTTACCTTACTCGTGAAGAGGTACTTGCTCATTCCATGGTTGGAGGTGTTCGTGAAGTTCATCCTCTTTCAAGAGTTCATACAAAAGGCACAAATCCTTTTACGAATAAAGCTCAAGATATTCATGAAATCACAAATGATGTCGAAAGTATGAAGACAAAGCAAGATGGCACAGCTAAGAGATCTCTTAGTTCAAGATTTACAAATTTCTTTAAAGTACATCCAAATGACCCAAAAATTGTACAGGTTATGAAAAAATACTTGAGATTTATAGGCCCTGGGATCATGGTATCTGTTGCTTATTTCGATCCAGGTAATTATGCTGCAAATATCTCGGCTGGTGCTTCATCCCGTTATACTTTATTATTCATTGTGCTGTTGTCAAATCTTTTTGCAATCTTCTTACAGTCATTATGTATCAAATTAGGTTCTGTTACTGGGTTAGATTTATCAAGAGCCTGTAAAGAATATTTACCAAAATGGATGAATCTAATCATTTGGTTTTTTGCTGAATGTGCCATCATCGCTACAGATGTCGCAGAAGTTATTGGTACTGCTATTGCCTTAAACATTTTATTGAAAATTCCATTACCAGCTGGTGTTGTCATCACGTGTATTGATGTTCTATTTGTCTTGATGGCCTATAGACCAGGTTCTTCGCTTTCATTCGTTAGAATGTTCGAATATGCTGTCGCAATCTTGGTCCTATGTGTTATTGTTTGTTTCTGTGTCGAATTAGGTATGATGCCTCCTATCAATGCTCGTCAATTGTTTAGAGGCTATGCACCATCTAAAGAAATGTTTGAAAACAATGGGTTATATACAGCTTGTTCCATCTTGGGTGCCACTGTGATGCCTCATTCGTTATTTTTAGGTTCTGCCCTGGTTCAACCAAGATTAAGAGAATTTGATGTTGACAATGGATATGTTAAATTACCAAATGATTCTGAAACAGAAGAAGATTCTGAAGATCTACTATTTAAATATAGACCAACTCTAAAAGCAATTAAATATGCTATGAAATATTCCATTGTTGAATTAGGTGTCACTTTATTCACTTTTGCCCTATTTGTTAATTCTGCAATTTTGATCATTGCTGGTTCTTCATTATATGGTACTGAAGAGGCTATTGATGCTGATTTGTATACCATTCATTCTCTTTTATCCAAACAAGTTGCACCAGTGGCCGGTACAATCTTCATGGTTGCCTTATTATTCTCTGGTCAATCAGCTGGTGTTGTTTGTACCATAGCTGGCCAAATTGTTTCTGAAGGACATATTTCTTGGAATTTAAAACCTTGGAAAAGAAGAATCGTCACTAGAAGTATCTCCATCTTACCATGTCTTGTTATTAGTTTAAGTATTGGTAAAAGTGGATTATCTGCCGCTTTGAATGCCTCTCAAGTTGTTCTTTCCATCTTGTTACCTTTCTTGACTGCTCCTTTGATTTATTTCACTTGTAAAAAATCAATCATGAGTGTTGAAGTTACAAACGATGAAATTAGAAATGAAAATGTTGAATTACAAAATTTGGAAAATGATGAAGTTCCAGCTGAAAGCATTAAGTCTGTTAATGTTGTAAACATGGCTAACAACTGGATCACATCTACTTTCGCATTCCTTATTTGGTTATTCATTTCCGTGTTGAACGTTTACATGATTGTTAAACTAGGTCTAAGTGGTGGTGACATTTCATAAATTGGGTTGAAACAAATGCCATTATGAGCTGTCCTGTTTGTTAATACTGCCTTGTGACCCAGTCATTTAGCTGGCTAATAGGCACTGTTTTTAGTTCCTTTCTCAGTATATGAGATTACTCTTTGAAACATAATGGTAGCTTCCATGTAGCATCAAAGATCCTTAACCACAAAAGCACCAGAGATAACATGACCAATATCCGATTCCCTTCCCGAATTAGTAAGTATTGTTTGATCCTTTTGCCTTTGTTGAACGTATTTGGCTAAAAACTCTTAAATGCTACCTCTCGGTCAACAATATATGTATGAAATTTAGTGCCAAGTTGGATAAAACCGTTACCACAAAACAACAAACGTTCACCACAAAACAGCCATGAAACAATTGATTCACCGCAACTTGTACCGCTTCTCGGTATTTGTTTCAAGTTTTGTGCACAGTTAGGCTTATTTTAATCACTTTCATACCATTGGGACCTGAAAACGGTAATAAAATTTCCAATCTTTAAAAATTGATGCATTAATTGATTACCGAATTTGGAACCCAAACGGATAGTTCAATCTTTTAAACTGTGAAAATTTGATTAACCATTACCTCAACTTATTCATAAAATCTGTAGTTGTAAGTAAGGATAAAACAGGTTTAAAACCAAACCTCATATGAAAGATTGTTATAAAAGGATCGAAATATTCAGTTATGGTTTGAATATATAGCTTGGATCTTTAATGGATCATTATCAAACAGATTACACTCATTCTATACTACCTTCATTTACTTATTGAATTTCCAAAAACATGCAATTATCAGCAATCACTTTATTTGCCGTTGTTTCTTCATTAATCGGTTCAACTATTGGTGCCCCAGTTAACATTACTGAAAACTCTAATGGTACAGCTGAAGCTGAGATCCCAGGTACTTCTAAAGGTGTTGAGTTTCCATTTTCTGATGATGCTATCATTGAAGCTGTTTCTTTAGGTAATGACATAGCTCCAATTGTTTTAGATGATGCAGTTTTCTTTGTTAACACCACCATCATTGATCAAGAATTAGCTGCTAAATTGACCAAAAGAGATGCTAATGCTGAAGCTGAGGCATGGCAATGGAGAAAGTACCTAAGCGGTGCACCATTGTACAAGAGAGAAGCTAACCCTGAGGCTGAAGCATGGCAATGGAGAAAGTACCTAAGTGGTGCTCCATTATACAAAAGAGAAGCTAACCCTGAAGCTGAAGCATGGCAATGGAGACAATACTTAAGTGGTGCTCCTTTATATTAGGTAGGAACTTCTTGGGTACTCAACAATATTGGCTTCCGCAGGAATCTCCATTATGTATATTTAGCCACAAGTTGATCAGGGATTATGCTTGATTATTTTTTTTTGCAAAATATGGCTATAATAATGAACATTTTATATCGGTTTTAAATTTACATGGGTAGTGTTCGTAGATAAAGCTATTACTACTTCATCATAAGTAGTGTACCGTTAATCATATTTATATGCCCTCGAGAAAAGATTTTGACAAGTAATAAGCACATCTATAATTATCTACGCAAATGAGGGGCAAAAGATCCCTTCTCTAATTATTCTTGAGAGAGCTAGACTACTGAAGGCAGGAAGAGTTATTATCTGGTCAACGAAACAAGCTTGCCTCATAAATTGAATTAATATCCTGCGAATTCAACAGACATTTTCACTGCATCAACCATCTCTACTCCAAAAGCTCACTCAACAGTCTACTATAACATGACACTAATACATTTACAACCCCATTTTATTCAACAATATCTCTTGCGACGATCCATTAAACTGACGTAGATCCCATGATTGGGGCATCTTTTCATCTCCCGGTACTTCAATTATTAACCCGACCCCTTCTGACAGCCAAACTCGGGGCTTTACTGCAATAATAAATTTCCTTAGTCATTCAAGCATATCTCTCACAGCCTCAGTTCTGAGAATGGTAACAATGATTCAAATATTGGTAAAGACCCTTTCAATGGATTTGGAATGTGATACAAATATGTAACGGCTTTTTTTCGCTTTAGGCACTGAAATATTACCGGATTTGGAATGCAATGGTGATTTTATGAAGATAAATAGTTTTGTTCGCCTCTTATTGAAGCACTTAAATCTGCTGTCTATGTGGTTTTATTTTTATCTCGATATATTCTTGTGAGTGTTGTCATTGTTTAGGGTTGCCTCAAGAGTTGGTTTGGGATGGGTATAAAAGAAGAGGGTTTTGTGTGAATTAAAATCCTGAAGTAATATTGTCATCGATAACCAATTATAACAAGAACAATACAGAAAATGCAATTATCAACACTACCTCTATTTACTATTGTCTCAACAGTCATTGTTTTGTCAATAGCTGCCCCATTGACTAATAACACCATCACTTCGCATTCAAGTGATACCTCAGAAATCGGTTTTTCGCAGGGTATTGAGTTTCCATTTTCTGATGATGCAATTATTGAAGCTGTTCAACTAGGTGATGATATTGCACCAATTGTGTTAGATGATTCGGTTTTCTTTGTTAATACAACTATCATCGATCAAGAGTCGGCTGAAAAGCTAGATAAAAGAGAAGCTAATTCAGAAGCAGATGCAGAAGCAGATGCTTGGAAGTATCATATATATGTGGGCTCTCGGTTATACAGAAGAGAAGCTTACACTGCTTCATGGAAACCAAGGTCCTTCAACGGAATAACAGTAACAAATGGAGTTATTGGAGGTCCAGGTTGTATTTCAGAAGCTGAATATCAAGCCAAAATATCTGGTAGAAAAACAAGGTTTGTTAGTCCTGCTTTATATAATTCTGTATGCGGTCATCATTTATATTGATTTTTCCTTCAAAAGCTTTTTAACTTAATCAAACTTATATATGTCTTGTACATTTTATTTTGAATATTAATTTTCTATACTTTATACCTCTATGTAATATTTATCTGATATCCATATTCACAATTTTCCCCTTGGAGTCAATTCCCCCTCTTCATATAACGTATCCAGTACGCTTTTGAAAACATTTCTTGCTTTGAATCTCTTGACTTTCAACGTCGGTGTTAATGTACCATTCAACACAGATAGTGGTTCTATTGCCAAATGAATATTTTTCAATTTCTCAAACCCTTGAAGGGATTCTACTCTTCTATTTATTCTTTGTAGAATCAATTTTTTGAATGCTTTTGATGAAAGTAAGGAATTTAGTTGTGATTGATCATTTATATCGATAGCGTTCAAAGAATGTTCAAGAAGAAACTTATTCAAATTATCCAAATCAAGTCCTATGATACCGACAACATATGATTTGGAGGGCTCTCCAAAACACCAAATTTGTTGTATCAAATCTCCATTGGATGAAACATATCTGTTTTCAATCAATTCAGGTGCAATGAACTCTCCTTGACTTAATTTGAAGAAATTCTTCACCCGATCAATTATGTAAACTTTCCCAAGTTCATCCACTTTAGCCACATCACCAGTCTTATACCAACCTGATTCGAATGAAGCTGATGTATTTTCAGGGTCCCTATAATAACCTTGAAAGACTTGAGGACCTCTTATGAGTAACTCCCCTGTACGGTTTGATTCGAAAGTATACTCCATCTCTGGAACATCTTTCAATTTGAATTCCACAGTAGGAGTTACTGAACCAACGCAACTTGGTCTTGTTTCAGCTCCAGAATTGATGAATATCCCACCACATGTTTCTGTCGATCCATAAGCTTCATAAAACCCATCCACACCGAAAAGTGCTTTGAGAAAGAGCATAGTTTCCATGTTTATTGGAGCAGCACCGCTAACGAAATACCGAACAGAATCAAACCCAACCAATGATCGAAGTTTTTTATGAATAATACGATCATATAGCCAATGTGTCGCACCTTCACCCTTGGAATATTTATTAAGCTTGAAATTTATTGCACGTCTAGTCAACTTATTAGCCAAGGTATCCTCTGAATATATTTTGTTCTTAAAGAGAGATTCAATTCTGTTATAAACTCTAGGAACCAAAGCCATATGACTTGGTTTAACCTTGGGGAAATCTTTGAAAAAAGTCTTGGGATCAGAACCATCTTCAGGGAAATATATTGTCCCACCACAAGCACATACCAAATATGTATTAATTCTTTGTAAGATATGTGCCAGAGGTAAGAAGGCATAATGCCTTTCTCCAGTTTTTTCAATATTAATTTTGGCATACAGGGCAAAAACAGATGAAATGATATTCTGTTGGGAGATCAGGACACCTTTAGGAGTGCCTGAAGTTCCTGATGTATAACATATTGAGGCTATAGTGGATGGAGCAGGTTGTGATTGAGTTTGTGGGTACAATTTACCTAGTTGGATGACTTGATTGAATGTTTTGAAATGGATTGATGGGAAATTTTTGGCTGTTTCAGGTAATTCATCGTCAAAAGTTATAATTATTTTCAAATTTGTCAATTGATTTAGTTCCAATAGGGGTATAATTGATTTCAATTTATCATTAGTTGTAAATAATATTGGAGACTTTGTATGATTAAGGATGTATTTTATTGAATCATCTCCTAATGTATCATACAACGCCGTTAATGTTACTGAAAAAGCTTGAGTTGCCAAATCTGTTAGATGCCACTCGTACCTATTCGATGAATATATTGAAACAATGAAGTCATCTTTTGTTGTGATAAATTGTTGAGATATTCTTAATAAACCGGAACCTAAGGAATTTCTTTGATCCACAGTGTCCATATAATTTATGAATTTATAACCTTGTGAGTCATAATAGGCTAGGTATTTTTCATTGGGATATGTTTGCGCCATTTGGTCAAATAACTGAACCATTGTATTGGTCGTTGGGGTCAGTGAATCCACCAGTTTATCGGATAATTGACTATGATATATTGGTGAATAACCGGTTGTTTGACTATTTTTGACAGGTGTTGACTGATCCACATCTTTCACATCGTATGGGAGTCTCTGAAGCACTGATTGAAGGGTGTCCCCCTGCCTGTAGTGTGGTGGGAAGGGCATGGTCTTTTTGCTTACAAGAAGTTTTCAGCTGGAGTTTGTTGCTGTTGATTGAAGGAACTTTGAAGGTTTTATACGTTTGAAATAGCCTTGTTCGTAAAGCAGTCAAAATTCGGTAAAAACGACGCAGTCTGGGTGTCACTTTAACCATAGTCGTGAGGCTTTAGCTCATGACCCTCGTGAAAATTGTAACCGATAAGAGCCCAGCTGACAATTGTCAGAGCCCAGTTGATAAAGTACCTGTCATTCCAATTATTGTATTCTTCTAGGTGGGTATTAATTGTTACTATGGTGATCTTTTACCGAGAACCTTCAATTAACTGTTATAATGTCAAAAAAACCTCAACTTGTTGTCCCAGTGTCATCACAATAGAATATGAATGAGAGCAGAGATTCAATATAGAGATTCAACGATGAACATTCAACAATGCCAATGTTTTGTGTTCTCTGTTGTTGATCTTGACTAAGCGTATAATATTGAACATTAATTAGGGTACGTCTAAGGGTAACAGACAGATTATAATTAATATAACTCTATATAATAAATAGCCAAGGAAAACTTTGTTTTCCATTGTAACTGTAGTAACTATATACTAGTCCTTTGCATAACCTGAACATCCCAGATGTTCTGTTTGAAATATCATTTATTCTTTCTGGGTGAGAACCCGGATTAACTACGGATTAACTTCAGTCTACCACTAGCCATAACCCACTACGCTTGAAGGAATCAACGTATATCACGTTAACCACTATAACAGCACATATCACCAGGTGTACAGTGTATACTGCACGATAATCAATAAGCAGTATATGACACCACTATTCTAGATCGACGTCCATCTTGCTGATCTCAGTTCCACAGGCTGAGCATTCAGGTACAATATTATCAAACATCAAACTGAAACTCTGAACGGTCTTCCACGCTACCACAAACGTTCTATTGTGCTATTATACTCTAAAATCAACGCCTTTTCTATCCCAGATCACTCGATTATACACTGTTGCTATATTTACTCCGTCTATTTATATTTATGTTTATGTTTTCGATAAATGTCTTGACCGTACCTGACACTCGCGTATTGAATCACCAAAACATCATCAAAACATCATCAAAACTACCTAGAAAATACTCAGGAAAAAGGCCCCTTGGGTAAAGATACATTTCTCATTCTTATGAAATCATCTTCAGCTCTCTAGCAACCTTGCAATAGCTCGTAATCCTTTAAACTAATGTCCAACTGGCTGGCTCCTTGATGGTGGGCACATTCCCGGTCAGCGCACTCGCAGTCTCCAATTGGCCAGTCCAAATTTCATGAAAAAACACGTAAACATCAACACACATCAACACGAGAATATAAATACATGCCCATTTCACATACATTCTACTCCCTCAGTGTTTTCTCTAATTCTTTGACGATTTCTTTGAATTCGAAACACAACCCAAATCAAACCAAATCAATAATAACATAATGAAAGGTCTTATCTTAGTCGGTGGGTATGGTACTCGTCTTAGACCATTAACTTTAACTGTCCCAAAACCTTTGGTGGAATTTGGTAACAGACCAATGATTTTACATCAAATTGAAGCCTTGGCCAATGCTGGTGTCACTGATATTGTTCTTGCAGTCAACTATAGACCTGAAGTGATGGTTGAAACTCTACAAAAATATGAAAAGGAATATGGTGTTTCAATTACATTCTCTGTGGAAACTGAACCTTTAGGTACTGCTGGTCCATTGAAATTAGCTGAAGATGTTTTGAAGAAAGATAAATCTCCATTCTTTGTCTTGAACTCAGATGTCATTTGTGAATATCCATTCGAAGAATTAGCTAAATTCCATAAGGCTCATGGTGGTCAAGGTACCATTGTTGCTACTAAAGTTGATGAACCTTCTAAATATGGTGTTATTGTTCATGATATCTCTACTCCAAATTTAATTGATCGTTTTGTTGAAAAACCAGTTGAATTCGTTGGTAACAGAATTAACGCCGGTTTATATATCTTAAACCCAGAAGTCATTGATTTAATTGATTTAAAACCAACCTCTATTGAAAAGGAAACTTTCCCAATCTTAGTTGAACAAAAATCCTTATATTCTTTCGATTTAGAAGGTTTCTGGATGGATGTTGGTCAACCAAAGGATTTCCTTGCTGGTACCGGATTATACTTGACCTCTTTAGCCAAACATGACTCTCCAAAATTAACCACTGGTAAAGATTACATTGTTGGTAATGTCTTGATTGACCCATCTGCCAAAATCGGTGAAGGTGCTAAAATCGGTCCAAACGTTACTATTGGTCCAAACGTTACTATTGGTTCAGGTGTTCGTATCCAAGAATCTGTCGTTTTAGAAAACTCTGTCATTAAAGATCACGCTTGGGTCAAAAAGACCATTGTTGGTTGGAATTCTGAAGTTGGAAAATGGGCTAGATTAGAAGGTGTTACTGTCTTGGGTGATGATGTTAAAGTCAAAGATGAAATTTATGTTAACGGTGGGAAAGTCTTACCTCATAAATCAATCTCTGCTAACGTTGAAAAAGAATCAATTATTATGTAAGAGGTGGGTGTGTGTTCATAGACTATTCAATTCGTTTTAATATAATATAGGTTTAATTATCCTTTAAATTTACGTTTTTTACATTGAAATTTTGGTAATTTTATAATCATAACATTCATAGCAGTTTAATTGACAAATATATCAACAATAACAATTAATTTTCAGACTTCTTTGCACGATGTCTTCTAATATAAGCCTCATTCATCATTGCATGTAATCTTTTAGTAAAACTAACATTCTTATCCTCCCCATAGAAAACTTTGGCACGTTGAAATAGATCTTGTTTAGTTCTTGTTTCAAAATGTGCCAGTTGTTTATATTTATTCAATGGATCTTCTTGATTTTGTGAGTTCTTCTTTCTCTCTTCATCAGATTCAATCATAGAATTATATTCCTCAATAGCAACATCAACAAAATCCTTAGCTTCATTTGGTAATTCTAGATAATTCGACGGTGGAGAAAGTGGTCGTGGTCTTTTTGGAATACGTGCTTCTGTTCTGTGTGGAGATGTTGATGCATTATTGGATTTTTTATATCCACTCCCAATAGAACCATCATGATTTGGAACATTGAAATCTCCTTCATTAGCACTTTTTCTCTCACGATACTTGGCTTGCATCTTCATCCCATTATAAGTTGACTGTCCCTGCGATTGTGGTGTAATGGCTCTAGGAATGGGGCCGTTAGAACCTGGTGCTGTCATTGGGTTAGTCTGAGGATTTGGCTGTCCTAGATGTGCTGGTTTATAATTAGGACTTGCAACGGGAATCAAAGGTGACAGAGAAGCGCTGGTTCGTTGTCCTGGGATTGGTCCCGGTACTGGAACAGGCTGGGTATTTCTAATCGTGGGAGAATTTCTATTGTATTGGTACTGACCTAGTGGTTGTGGTTGCGGTTGTGGTTGTGGTTGGATCGGTCCTGTTCTTGATCCTGGGGGAGGTGCGATTCCAAAATACTGAAGTTGTGGAATTGGTGATGTACCATGTGGTTTCCCCTGAGCACCAGGAGGATATTGTCTAGTGTATCCATTAGATACATTAGGTCCACTAGGTCCATTAGGTCCATTAGCATAAAATCGACCACCGTTATTACCATTATTGCTATTATTGATATAACCTCCATATCCAACTGGCTGTTGAGGAGGAGGTACAGGTGGACCCCTCTGTCCTGGTGGGATGGGCTGCCCTTGTGGCCCTTGGTATGCTCCATTATAACCATAGTTTGCAGGACGTGCTGCAGGATTATACCCATTCGGTTGGGACCTTGATCCTGGTGTTCCTGGTGGTCCCGGTGGTCCTGCTCTATTACCTGTTCCATGTCTTGAATATGCTGGGTTAGGAACTCTATCAGATGGCTGTTGAGGCAGTGGTGGTAAAGCAACATTCTCGCCTGTTTGATGCAGGTCATAAGACTGCTGTAATTGGGGACGACGCTGTGACGTTTCATATGATGATTTGAGATCGTGCTGGAGTTTCGTAGAGGATCCTTTGCTTGCCTGTAGTTTATCATAGTTATTATTCGTATCGTTCTCACCAGGATAAGGGTCTCCAGGGCTTGCAGGTAGCTCGCCATTTGAAGCTTGTTGATTCCATTTCATCTTTAATGATTCAACTTGTCTTGCATAATTGTTTGCAATGTTTTGAATGTTTTTCAATCCTTGCAATGCTCTTGTTTGAACCATCATCTCATGTGTAATTGCTCTGTACTTGGTTAGACTATCAAATAATCCTTTAAATTCTCTTTGACCTTTATTAGTTGATTGTTTGGGTAAAACAGCATTAATATCATTAAATAATCCCTTTAATGACTTGGTAACTTCTTCAACTCTTTCTTGCCTCTCCAAGTGACTCAATCGAGAATCAATGGTAGGAACAGTTGGTTTTATTTCATCCCTGGCTGACGATGAAGCTTCTGGTGGACTCTTATTAGATCTATTCCTTGATGATCTGGATCGACTCTCTTGTGATAACCTACTGTCGGGAACATTGAACAGACTGTCCTGAGTATCATCATCAGCAGCACTTTCAACATCTCCATCACTACCTTCAGTTTCGAGCTGATTAGAACCACCCTTGTCGTCTTCATTTTCAACTTCTTCATCACTTGATCCAACAAACACTTTGTTTTTTCCAGCTTTTTTTTTGGAACGTATCGGTTCATCGACATCACTAGATTCGATAAATTTGCGACTTCTTTTTTTATTATCAGATTTAAGAGATTCAGAAGTATCATTAACTTCATCTTGATTAATGCTGTCCAGTTCACTCAATTTGCTTTCCTCTTCATCCAGAGATCCATCACTTTCTTCATCTATTGGGTGATTATAATCAGCTAAAAGTAATGAATCATCTGGTGATGAAGGTAAATCTTCTAGAAATTTATCGTCATAATATATTTCTTGACGGTCTTGAGTCTGTAATCTTTTAAAATCATGTTCTTGAATGAAATCAATGTCATCATCCTCATCATCATCATCATTCTCTTCTTTCTTTGGAACAGAGCCATTTAAATCAGCAGTTTCATTCTGTGTTTCTTGTTCTCTTCTTAATTCGATTAATTTAAACTCGCTTAAATTTAAAAAATCATTTAGTTTTTTCCCTTCATCACCATTTTTAATACTGAAATTCGCCAATACAGTTTTGGCAGTTTTAGCTGAACACCATTTACCTGTGATATATTTGGAGCCTTGACAAACAACGTGTTCACAAGGCAATAATTCAAGTTGGTCTCTATGATAAAGTTCATTAGCAATTAGTAGATCGGGATCCTCTTCACCCAAATCTAATTCATTCAATTTCAACATTGTACAGATTGATACAAGGTAGCTTGCATTAACATAACCATCTGAAAGCCTTCTTAATAGAATGATTGACCTCTTGTATGATTGTTCATTTTTACTGTTTTCAATGGAAAATCTTTTCTCTTTGGTAAGCTCTGTATAACTAAAAGTATCGCGACTATTTTTAGGGTGATCTGGTGCAATACCACCTTGAAAAATTGATGGGAACCCATAAAAGTCAATATCAGTTGTAGTAGCTTTCCAATACGATAAATGATTTCTGAAAACAACATCAATTGGATATGCATCCATTGAATTTGGATCGTTACCTTCGAAATCCAAAATGGGTTTCAACAATTTATAAAATCCATGTTTCTTTGTAAGTTTTATAACATCTCCTTTCTTTACCCAAGAGCCACCACATAAAGTTGCATCGCCTTTCCTCAAAATATCTGGATAATAAGTGTAAAATGACCTAATAATCTCTGATCTAGTTGCATTTCCTTTCACTTTCCTATAAGCAATAAAGATTTGATCCATGTTGATTCTTTCGCTTGCGCGTTCATTAACATCTCTCAATATTCTTATAGCAGTATCTTGATCGGGTAGAGCGAAAAACTCAAAAAATGATGATCCCATATATTTGACCAATGCTATTCTGTTGAAACTGAGAATTGGTGCGACCAATTTATAGATACCAGCCTTTGTAGCAAAATCTCTAGCATTCCCTGGAGAAGTCCAAGTACCATAATATCTATCTGGGGTTGTTTTGGTCTTTCTTGAATGTTTTGAAGAATATGATTCAATTCGTTCTTCTAAATCCTCCACAGAGACAGTTTTAATCAAGGGGAACATACTATCAAGATTGACCCAACCACCAATTTTACGTCTCACAACCTCGACCTCCTGCACCTTGTATATATAGTATTCATCCTGTCAAAAGTTAGCTCCAAACTGTTCCTTCCTTCCTTTTCTCTTGAGAGTGAAATCGAACAGACACATACATTCTCGTAAATATCAGTGTCAAGTGGACTATACTCCTGATATGACGGTTCACTGAGGTACCGCGTTAGAGGCTGATTATCTGAGACCATCGTGTCTTCCCCTGATCTAGGACCACCTTCTCACACTCAATTGAACCGTTGTGGAGTTGTCCTTATTGTCTTCAAGCTCCTCTAATTGATTTCTATATTTTATATGATCTAAAAGCGCGCTTCCATTGATGTGCCAGTCAGCCACCGGCGGGTGACTTATTCGCGAATAATTATTATCATAAATTAATTATATAGTATCCGTTCGCGAAAGTTCATCGTTTCTGTTTACCAGGAAAATTAATGAGAAGGAGCCTGTTCAAAGCCAAAGAAGTGTAAATAGGAGTCCAATTGAAAGAAAATAGTTGCTGGTCAACGTTCAAAGTGGGCAATTTTAATTATTAGGGGTCCTTTGTTAACTTTTTAGCGCCGTTGTGGAATTCGTGGTGATTTAGCGCTGATATCCATCGTTTCAGTAATTCGGAGACACTAGTTTTGACATATAAAAACAATCGACAAGAGCATCAAAACGACAGGAAAACGGGCTATAAATAAGTGCCAGGTCCATATTTACAGCTCATTCATATCCTAAAGTAAGGTTGCGGAAAGGGAAACCAGTCAGTTTCATTGGAAGGAGATACTTTTGAAGTTGAATCCGAATCTGAGTTCCCCTAGAATCATTAAACAATGAACAACGTCTACTCGGCAACATATTCAGGTAATGCTGTTTATGAACTTGTCCATGTGACGGGGTCTGTCATGAGAAGACGATCCGATGGCTGGGTTAACGCTACACATATTTTGAAGACAGCTAATTTTCCCAAGGCCAAACGTACTAGAATCTTGGAAAGAGATGTTCAAACAGGAGTTCACGAAAAAGTTCAAGGTGGGTATGGGAAATATCAAGGTACCTGGGTGCCCTTAGATAGAGCTAGACAAATTGCAGAATTATTCGATGTTCTTGAAATCCTGGCTCCATTGTTTGATCTTGAAAGCTCAAACGGTGCCAATTCACCTCCACCTGCCCCAAAGCATCACCATGCTTCTAAAAACAATTCAGTAGCTAGCATATCTAAGCCATCTTCGACCAAGAAATCTTCTACAATAGCCAAGAAGTCTCAAAGTATGCCTGTTGGTATTCAAAAAGATACAGTATCGGCTCCAGGCTCAATATCGAAGAAAAGAGGTCGTCCAAGAAGGTTGAATGCGCCTGTGACAAACCCAAATAAAGGTGTGTTTGTGGGCAAAAGGGTGGGTCACAATGAAAATTCACATATGGGTGGTGAAGATGGTTTAGCATCATCTCCTCCTGATATGAATAGAGATATGGATATAGATAGTGAGGAAGAATTACATATTGAAGATGGTATATCCAGTGAAATTGATGAGACTTCTAATATGAACTTTTTAGGCTCATCATCATCACCCAGTGATTTTCTATCAGAAACTGATTTAGTTAATGCATTGAGGTCTCCAAACCAAAAAGTAAATCAATCTGCTCGTGAAAGTTTAGAAAAAGCCATCTATTCACATACAGGGAATATAAGGAACCACAATAATAATAATGGTGACCAAAATAATGGTAATGATAAATGGGTGGACGAAAATTCTGAATATACAGCTAGATTATTGGAATATTTCACGGCACCTGATGATGATCATGACCATGACACAAAAGTTCCGGATTTCTTAATACATCCCCCTGAAGGTTTAGATGTCGATCAGGCTGTTGATGATGAAGGCCACACTGCATTCCATTGGGCTTGTTCAATGGGTAATCCACAAGCTGCAGAAGCTTTGATAAATCTACGGGCAAATTACAGAGCTGTGAATAATTTGGGAGAAACTCCACTAATGAGAGCTGTATTATTTACCAACTCCTACAATAAAAAGACGTTTCCAAGATTAATAGAATTATTGAGTGATGTGATATTTGATTTTGATTCTACCCATAGAACTGTTCTACATCACATCGCTGCTGGCGCTACTTCAAAAGCTCGGTCATTATCTGCTTTATATTATATGGATATTTTGTTGGCCAAATTGGCTGAAGTCCAATCACCTGAAAGATTACAAGGTTATCTGAATTTACAAGATAATAATGGAGACACTGCGTTACATATCTGTGCCAAAACAGGGAATAGAAAATGTATCAAACTATTATTAGATTATAAAGCTAAGACGAATATTAGGAATAATCAAGGTTTAATAGCTTCTGAAATTTTATTAAGTAATGAACATGTTACTCCAAAAGTTCAACAAAGATATGAAACTCATTTGAGAAATCGAGCAGCTGCCATACAGCCACACTCAAATAATTTGTATCAAGTTGCACAACCTCATGTCTCAGAAGCTGCTATTGAAGCTACTCATAAAGTTAGTGATTTTCTTGTTGAATCTTTGAATGAATTATCAAATGCTTATGATAATGAATTACAACGTAAAGAAGCAGATGTTTCTGAAGTTCAGGAATTACTCAAGAATATGAATGATGAAATAAAATCAATAAGTGTTAAAACTAGTGAATTTATTGGCGAAGATCTAGATCAAAAACAATTAGATAATCGTGTTAAACAGACAACTGATCAAGTCAAAAGATATGAAACTTTAGTTGATGTCAAAGAGAGCAAACTAAGGAAATTAATTGAAAGATCACAGTCTAAAGATATTGCAAATCTTGTTCAAAAATTAGAAAAATCATTAAATTCACAAACCCAACAAGATTTTAATAATGATCAAAAATTTACAAATGGTATTGAATTAACTAGATTACAAATCCAAAGAAAAAAATTGATCAATGAAATGATTAATTTTTATGCTGGTGTTAATGGATCTAATGAAAAAATGCAAAAATATAAACGATTAATATCTGCTTGTTCAGATGTTGAATTTGGTCAAGTTTCAAATAAACTTGATGATTTACTACAAGAAATTGAAAAAAATTTATGAATTTAACATATCGATTCTATTCAGTTGATTATCTTTAGTTTTAAAAATTGTTTCTTAATGTCTCTTCGTTTGTTATGTTTTTTTCTGTTTTTCAGTTCGGGAATTAGTTGTATTGTTATAGGGTTCATCTAAATATTTAATGAATGTAATATAAGTTTCGGGGTTTAAAGCAAAAAAAGAATATAACTAATGTAGCTATCTAACCAGTTCGTTATCAGCAATAACTAGTTAATGAAGGTGAAATCACTCAACTTTTTGGCAAAAAAAAATGATTTTGCCCAGGATCGAACTGGGGACGTTCTGCGTGTTAAGCAGATGCCATAACCAACTAGACCACAAAACCACTTGTTGAAGTTTGGTTAGCAGTTTGTTTTTCCAATCTTCACATTGATTATGTAAGCATTTTTCATAATAATCTTTAAAATTTGCTGTAAATCAATGGATAAAGTGATATAAATAATATATTAATATATCAAAAGTTGTTCTCATTCTTCTGATATTGATATCTTGTTAAAACATGAGAACTTATTTTAACTTTTATCAATTTTCTCCATGAAGATATATCTCATTAAAATTATAATAACTTGAAAAACTTATTTTTGTGAAGCTGTACAAATATTTTTGTTTCAAATTCCACCCTCTTTTGAGTTGAATAATTTGGTTTTTTTATTGAATGAACCATTTTAATTCTGTAATAGGAAAAGAGATCCTGTTTCCTATCATTATTGAGTTGTAATTTGATTTTATATCTCGACCATTTCGATTGATTACAGACCGCTTAAATTCGGATTATAGTGAAAATCGTGGTCTTTCCATTAGGATATACAATTGTAGATCTACACTTTGAAATATATAACATTGACATTTTCATATCATTCATGCTTAAACATCATGAGGTTTTGTAAATTCAACCTCATTCTGTTCAATGATTTTTATAACCTCTATTACCTGATGTAGGACCTTGAGAAGTCATTGGTGGTGGTATTGGTGAATTGATTTGATTGAACGGTATCACAGGTGTTGGTAATCCACTTGAATTCACACCAGGTGGTGGATAAGAACCTACGGAACCTGGGGCTCCAGCAGATGCAGCATTTGGTGCGCCATATCTATTTGGTGGATATTGAACTGGATATCCATGTTGAGCAGAATTGGCACCGTATACTGGTCTTTGATGTTGTTGGTATGGAGAATGAGGTGGAGGTGATTTGTTTAGGTTTGTGGCTTGATGTTGAGGAGATAATTGAAGGTATTGATTTGGTAAAAATGGTTGTGGTGGGTAAAAAAATTGTGGTTGTTGTGGTTGTAACATTGGGATTTGTTGGAATTGTTGTAAAGGAGCTGAAGGGGTTGATGGAGGGATGAAAGATCTTTGGAATCTTATTTGATCAACATCTGGGAAGAATGATTTGTATGGTTTATCAATTTCATCTCTTGTCCAAGTTGGAGGAGTAAAGAATGGTTTTTCCAAGAAGAAATTCAATTGTTTAATAGATTCTTCATCATCTTCCTTTTGTTGTTGTTTTTTTCTTTCAAATTCATTTAAACAACCTTTGAAAAAATTGAATTCTGAATCAAAATCTTTCCCTTGACGTTTTTCAATAGAAGCCAATTTATTAGCATTGAAAAAAGTTCCATGATATTTTTTCCTATTTGGATAATTTTGTTGAACGGCTAATCTTGGTGAATTTTTGTTGAAAATTGGAGTGGAAATATTTGAAGTACTTGAAGGAGTTGTTGCGGAACTTGGAGTAAATGAAGCAGCTTTTGGATTCAATCTAAAAGTTTGACTTCTTGCAGGATCACCAATTTTTTTATTTGGAACAGATGGAGTTTTAGGGGTTTCAACAGGTTTCACTAATGATTTTTCTGGTGAAGATTTTTCAATTTTTGGTTCAATGATAGTTTCACCATTTTTATCAAGTTTTTTCAAAATCTCATCTTGTTTGATTTTATCTTTTGATAAGATTGGTAATAAATCTTGAGGGAATTTTGAAGGGATTTTAAAAGTTTGAGAAAATTCTTTTAATGCATTAATTTCATTAAGAGTATTCATTTTTTTCAAATTTTCAACAGTTGTACTTTTATTTGTCTTTTTAATATCTTGTTGATGATTATTGGTCTTAGAATCTGTTTGTTGTTTCACTGGAGGCTTTGCAGGTATAGATGAAACAACAGGAGCAGTTGATTTATCACCTAATTTGTCCTTATTAGCAGCAGAAACAATTGAAGGATCAATGTTTTGAATTCTTGAACGTTGACTTGGAGGAACATATTTAGTACCACTATCTTGTTCACCACCAAACTGAAAGTTCTTGGAATCTTTATTGATCAAAGATTGGAAAAGAGCATCCCCTTTAGCATCAACCGAGATAGCAGCAGATCTATCAACACCAGAATATTTATCCTCTTCATCAAACCCACTATCATCGAATTTCAAACCACGTTCTTCAGCCAAATGAGCATTACCATCATGAGATTGACCTTCGATTTCCTTTGCAATCTTGGTGGCTCTTTCCAAATTTTTTTGATAATTTGGATCATTTCTATTAATTTTAGTTGTATATAAATTTTCATCAAATTCAGATTTGATACCAAATTTTGCTTCATTAGTTTGAAATTGATCCCAAGATTGACCATTATCATCTTCCAAAGACAATGCACCTAAAGAATCGTCCAGACCACCAGTGAAGGTTTCAGGAACCCATTTCTCTATTTCTTGTCTTTGTTGAGCAGCTCCATTCAAACCAATATCTTTATCAGTTCTAAATGTGGCTTTTGGAGTTGAGTAATTATTATTAAACAAATCAACATCATCAACTTGGAAATCCAACACGTCTTCAAAATTATAACTAATTAAAGAAGAACCGGAAGTAGATTTGATATCATCTTGTTTAACAATTAATTTCATAGTTGTTGGTTCAATATTTTGCAAGACTGCCTTGATTTGATTACCGGAGTTTGTCAAGATTGTAACTTGAGAACCAATTGAATTGAAAATCAAATACAATAAACGATCTTTCAAGTGGGCCTGAACTTCTTCATCATTCAATGAACTGAGTTGAGAAGTTACATTTGAGTTCCCATTGTTGTTGTTTGCCCCATTTTGTTGTTGTTGTTGTTGTTGACCACCACGACGATTGTTATTATTTTTCGAACCAGAACGATTATGTTTTTTCTCAAATGAGCCCTCACGAGTAGTCGATTGTTTCATCTTTACCAAAAATCAGTTATCAATTCTCTTTAATAAGACGTGATCAAATAAAACTAAATGAATGTAACAGAGTGTGACACCAAAAAAAAAGACCCACAGATAGAAAAAAAGATTCACCAGGGAAACAACTATACCCAACTATACCAAGAACCCAAGGACTCAAGTAATGCTAATAATCTCCACACGATTGAACTGTGAAGGATTAAAATCAATTGCACTTTAAAACGTTGAAAGTTTTCAAAATTGTTTTATTGTTCTTATTTTGAATTTTCGTTGACACTTTCGTTATTTTTAAATTTAATTTCTCAATCTGAAAATCGCGACCGGGTACGTGCTTATATAATCATATTGATAATAGTATTATTCATTATATTTATTAATTAATTCTCTAGATATTCATCAATTTTGGAAGCTAATTCTTGATATTTGGCAGTCTTTTGAATTAAAGAGTCTAGTTTATCTTTCAAATCCCCAAGTATCTCATCCAATTCGTTGTCTTTGCTTGTATTATCAATATGTAGGAATTGAGATTCTTCATTGTGGGTTGTAGGTTTAATTAAAAGTTCTTTATCCATTTCATTTAATTGAGATAATTCTTTTCGATAAGTTTTCTCAAAATTTGAAACAAATTTATCAAGATCTTTCTTCTTTTGTTTTTCAATTTTGATATTTGATTTTAAATTTTTAACTTGATTTAATTCATTTGAATATAAATTCATCAAGAATTTTTCTCTTTTCAATTGATAATCATGATTATAATCTAATTCGGTCATATTGCCAGCGGGGAGTTTGGAGTATTTCAATTGTTTAATGAAAACCCTTATGAATTCATCTAAATCAATGTCTTTCTGTATCAAGTTTGAGCTTGAGTTCGATATCTGCAATGATTTGGTCTTATTCATCTTGAGGATACCTTTCACTGAATTAAGCACCACCGAGGGTGGGTTCTCCCATGTTCGTACTGTCCTGCTTGAGTACTTTTTCGATATCTTGGCTATTGTATTTTGATCCATTATATTCTACCACGTTTGTATTGTATTGTATTGTATTGTAATGAATTATGTCTTGTAAACATCAAATTAGTTATACGCGGTCTTCACCAATTCGCGGAAAATGGCACTAAACTGAATTTTGTATAAGTGATTTATTACTACTGTTCAAGTTTTTAGTGGGAGTTCACTTTTGGAAGGGAAACGGTTGAAGAAGCACATCAGGCTGAGTCACCTGATATAGACTCGTCTCGTTCCACACTTAAAAGTACCTCGCACCCCTCTGCTGCTTATGTCAGGGATCTGGGCTCTTTTAATCTTCACTGGAGTGCATTTATCACCAAAATTGGTATAACTTTAAAGGGACTCCCATTGATTCCGATTTGTCCATCAATGATTGTACACTGACAATGAAATGTGGTTCGATTAGTCTTGTTACTTTAATTTGCAAATGTGGAGTTATAATCATTGTATTTGTAGAACTAGAATTCACACCCCCATCATTGCTATATGCTATATGGATCGATGATCGATGATCGATGCTATATGGATCGCAATCTAATCAAACCACAATACAACAGATTGTATTGCTTTATTACTATCACTATTCTTATTACTATCACTATTCTTATTGTTATTACTATTATCGTATTTGTAATGATTTATGATTTAGTTTATAGTTTCAAATTTGGCTGAGTACAATTGATTTTTGATAACCAAAATTAGAGTTTATACCGCAATAATCAACTTTTCCCAGCAAGCTTATAAAAACTTTTCAGAATCCACAATTTATACAAATTTATATACTAATAGTGCAAACTAATTACATCAAAATGAATTTAACGTATATGATACATCCAAATAATCATCTAACCAAGTTAGATAACTTCACAATCCCCAATATGGAACAGTATAATAAAGTACTCTCTATACAGATTTCCAAGCTGGCGAATAAAATTTCAAGTTGTAAATCTGAAGAATCTTCAAATATCAAGAATTTATTGAATTATAAAGAAATTGAACAAAAATATATAACATCATATCTTAAAATATTGAAATTATTAGAAAGTGTTGAATCTTGTTGTGGATTGAAAAATTGTGATTATGATTATGATAAAGAAAATGAAATTTTGGATAATATAGAGATACAAATGTTGGAATTTAAAATTAATGAAGAAAAATTAAAAAATTTAAAAAATGATGTTAATCAAGTTGATATTGATAAAAGAAATAGTGTTGTTAAATTGGAGGAGAATCATATTGAAAATGTTGATGTTGATGAAATACATAATTAATTACGAGATGTTGATGGATGGATGTTGGTTTGATGTTAATGTTGATGGATGGTTTTACAATTATAATATAGGATTTCATATGTTTATTTTTTTTTTTTAATTATCTACTACGACCTAATTGTTCTGTACCTGTATAAGTCCACCCACCAAATTGCTTTTGTACACTATCACTTAAATAATCATTTAAAACACTATCAACAGGTTTTTCATTTGTAAATTCTTGATCAAAATTTGAAGTATCAAAATTATCAACAACTGGAGGTTTAAAAGGTGGTAAATAATTCTTATCATTTAATTTTTTCCAATTAATTTGTTTGAAAAAACAATGAGATTTAATTTCATTTGATCCATTATTTCCTAATCTTTTCAATGGATCTCTACTTAATAAATTAATTAAAAGATCTTTACAATCTTTATCAAAATTTTCTGGGAATTTTAATGGATTTGTTAAAATTTTCTTGTACATTGTGGAAACATCTTCATCATAATATGGTGGTAAACCTGTCAACATTTCATATAATAAAACTCCTAAAGTCCACCAATCAACATTTTTAGTATAACCTCCACCTAATAATAATTCAGGTGCAAGATATTCTGGTGTACCACAAAAAGTTGAAGTTTTATCATCATTCTTCATATTTAATTTACAAAGACCAAAATCACAAAGTGCAATATGACCTTTATAATCCAACAAGATATTTTCAGGTTTTAAATCTCTATAAATGATATCAAAAGAATGTAAACATTCTAATGCACTTAATAATTCACAAGTATAAAATCTTGCCCTAGATAATTCAAATCTACCTTCTTTTTGTAAATGATAAAATAATTCCCCTCCATTAATAAAATTTAAAACAAAATATAATTTTTCAGGACTTTGAAATGAAAATTTTAATGGAACAATAAATGGATTATCAATTTTGGCTAATACTGTTCTTTCTGCTAAAGTATGTGTAACTTCTGATTTAGAAACAATATGAGATTTTCTAATAGCTTTTAATGCATAAATCTTCCCAGAATCCTTTTTACGAACTTGCATAACTTTACCAAATGAACCTTTCCCAATAACTTTTAATAAATCAAAATCATCAATTGTTAAATGTTTATTTTCATTTGGTTTGAAATCTATTGATAAAATTAATTCTCCATTAATATCAACAAAATCTTTAAATTCATTATCAAATTTTAAATGTTCATGATTTATTAATCTAATTGGATTTTTAATATTTGAATCAAAATTTAATGGAATTTTCTTTGAACTAATTAAAAATTCTTCATCATTTAATCCAGTTAAAATTTTTGGAATTTTTAAGAAAACTTGAAATTTTAATTCATTTTTAGTCTTTGTAACATCAAAATTTGAAATTTTATTGAAAAAAGGTTTTGAAATTGTACCATATTCAGGATCTAAGGAAATAATTGTTTTATCAAATTCTAAAGTTAAATAAATTAATGAACTTTTATAAACATTTGAATTTATTGTTATTGAAGCAGGTAATAAATCACCAGCTTTTGAACCGGGGATTTTTTCATCATTTAAATTCAAATTATTTAATTTTGAAATTAATAATTTATCAGAACCTGAACTATTTGTTTCTGATAATTTTGATAAAATTGATTGATCATTATTAATATCAAATGGAATTTTAAAATTATCACCATTATAAATCTTGACAACTAATAATCCAGGTTTAAATAAATTATTATTCTCAGGAAGGGTTTGATTATGATCTATTTGAGGAGAAATGACAGTATGAGCACTTGAATTTGAAGATTGGGTAAGTTCCGTGTTATCACCAGCTATATTATTACCATTCTCACTTGATTGATCCTCTTTTAAATATTGATCAGCAGTCTCCGGTGTAACAGTACTTCTTCTATCCATTTCACCAATTTCATTTGAAGATTTTGAGCGAGTAGAAGATGTTTCAGGAATATCAAGAGAATCCTTCTCCTTTGTTGAAGCGGGAGATTTTGATCTTGAAAAATCCTTTAGCTTCTTGGTGAATTTCCACGAGGACATCATATTGGACTTGATAATATTGTTCCTATTATCGTTCCGTTAATCTTTATATTGTTCTTATTCTTATTGTCCTTCTTATTCTTACTCTATTATTATTATTGTTATCATTATTATTATTATTATTAGTATTATTATTATATTCAACGCCTCTTTCGCGAACCATTTTCACGTGACTCAGCACGTGACACAGATTTTTTTTTTTTTCAGCGCGTTGTTTTTGTTTTGTTTTCGTTTGAGAATTTGACTCCTGAAGAAAAATGGTGATAAATTGTACAACTAGAACCAATTCAATACAATTAGAACCAACGCAGCTCACTGACCAATACACTCACTTCAACACCAACTCTATTCGCTCACTAATATCACGTCCATATCCCCAACCACCACAGTCCCATGAATCCAAATGACCAATAACAGCTTCGCTAAACACGCTGCCAGAACAGCACTGGGTAATAATAACAACATCAACAACATCAACACCAACAATAATCTCAAACAGCCGCCAGCGGTGCCAGCCCACCATCAGCATGCCCAGGACAATGAGATAGACAAGATCGTGGAATCAGTAACAAACGCCACTAAAAGACTCAGTCAGATCTCTACAAATACAAATAGCTCCAAGAGGAAATCTAAAAATCACGTTGGCCCTTGGAAATTGGGTAGAACTTTAGGAAGAGGCTCCACGGGTCGTGTTAGATTGGCTAAACATTCAGATACAGGCCAATTGGCTGCAGTGAAGATTGTTCCTAAGTCGAAATTCCAGAAAAATGAGGCGGATCAAAATATCAACTCTTCCTCTCCCTATGGAATTGAAAGAGAAATCATTATAATGAAGTTAATCTCTCATCAGAATATAATGGCCTTATATGACGTTTGGGAAAATAAGGGAGAGTTGTATTTGGTTTTAGAATACGTTGAAGGTGGTGAATTATTCGATTACTTGATTAAAAAGGGAAGACTACAAGAAAAAGAGGCTCTTCATTATTTTAAACAAATTATTAATGGTGTCAATTATTGCCATCAGTTCAATATTTGTCATAGAGATTTAAAACCTGAAAATTTGTTACTAGATAAAAATTTGAATATCAAGATTGCTGATTTTGGTATGGCTGCTTTAGAAATCAATGCAAAATTATTAGAAACAAGTTGTGGTTCTCCTCATTATGCATCTCCAGAAATTGTAACGGGGAAAAATTATCATGGTTCTCCAAGTGATGTTTGGTCTTGTGGTATCATTCTTTTCGCCTTATTAACTGGACATTTACCATTCGATGATGAAAATATTAGAAAGTTATTAATCAAAGTTCAAAATGGGAAATTTATAATGCCAAATTATTTGAGTGCTAATGCAAAGGATTTAATTTGGAAAATGCTGAAAGTCAATCCAAATGATCGAATTAAAATCAATGAAATCTTAAAGCATCCTTTATTGAATAAATATAATGATAAATATGATTTTAATTCATCAAATGATTCATTAAATGATTATTATTCCAAAATCGATCATTTAGTATTGAATGACTCAGATATTGATTCAGATATTTTGAAAAGTTTATCAATTCTATTCCATGGCGCTACTCAATCAAATTTGCGTGCTAAATTAAAAGATCGTAATTCAAATCCTGAAAAAATTTTTTATTATTTATTGAATGATTATAAAAGAAAGCATCAAATTAAAGATAAAACTGAAATTGATTATCAAAATTCAAAGAAAAAAATTGGTAATGGTGATGGTTTATTGAAGAAATCAAAAAGTTTGATAAAGACTACTATAACTAATCAAGACGGTTCTACAACTGTTAATTATTCTGAACAAATAACAACGATTCCAACAACCACCAATACTATCATTCCAAATAAAAAATTACCACCTTCATCATCTTCAGTTTCTAAAAAGAGAAAATCAAAAAATTTGAATGGCCAATTAGAGATCCCTGTTTCAAATTCTTATCGTCGTGGTGTTTCTTTTAATAATAAAGAAAATAATATGACGAGTTTATCAAGATCCTCGTCAAGAAAATCATTTACTAGCATTAATGAAAAATTAAAGAAAAACCTAAGCTTATTACCTCCTTTACCTGATGTGGGGATTGATTGGTTAAATATTGAAGACAATAATAATGGTACTTCAAATGAGTTGGCAACATTATGTGAAGAAATTTTCAATTATAAATCAGAATCAAATAATCCATCTCCTAATAGGAAAAATTTAACAAATTTGCCATCACCAAAAAGATCGTCTCCAAGGAAACAACATTTTATAACTTCTTCTCCACTACCTAAAGTTGCACCTCCTTTGAAACCTGAACAGAAGTCATCAACTCCAATTAAGACTTCCCCAAATAAAATCAAAGCTGAGGAGGATAAGTTGTACATTCCTCGTCAATTTGGTAAATTTGAAGTTGTTAATAAAAGATATTCATCCGAACCAACTAATAACTCCAAAATCTCAACATTGGATCCAAGATATAAAAAAAGAGGAATAAGTAATGATAATGCAGAAATCTTGAAGAGGAAATTTGGTGTTAATTTAGATAAAAGAAGAAATTCAAAAATTTACTATTCAAAATCTTCCACTTCAATTAATTTAGCTGCCATTATTAAAAATGAAGAAGATGGGAACAATTTACCAGATTTCCGTATTTCCTCTTCAAATTATAATTCTGAAATAGATGTTGATTCTATTGATTCAACTAATCATGACGTTTCCTTTGATTTTGAAGTTCCAACCAAAACTGAGATCGCTACAGCCATTCATTTTTCAAATGGTTCTAACATAACTGTTCCAATTTCTGCAACTCCAAAACTGAATAATAGTAATAATGGGAAGTTTAATAAGGATGAAAGTATATTTGAAGATGTCGCCACTATAAAAAATGAAAATTTCTTAAAAATTTCAAGTTCTAAATCATCTGTTATTAAACATCATAAAAGAGCCATTTCCACTGATAATCATGATTTTGTTAAACCTGAACCACATACAACCGATATTAGAGGGAGTCTTTATAACAATCCAAGTAATATTAAAGAAGAAGAGAATAATTTACCAATGATTAAAATACCTACATTCACTAAGAAAAATTCTATATTGGAACAACAAGAAGATGATTTCACAAAGAGTACAATTCTAGATAATTCAATCTTCGCAGATGATACAATTGATGAATTTGAAATGGGGAATAATAATAATCCAAGAGTTACTACTATTTTCGATGATGAAGAGCTAAATAGTAATATCAATGAAGACGTTGCATCGGTTAAATATTCACCTGCAAAGACAAAACGCCAAAACTCTCAATTGAAAAGGTCTCCATTAAGAAGTATGAATGGTGATGTCTTGAGAACTAGTGTTGTTTCCCCAAAATTAGATGGGAAGAATTTGAAACCTCAACGAGTTGCACCAGATGTTCCATTAAAAGATCAACAACCAAAGAAGGCTAATTGGTTTACCAAAATTTTCGGTAATTTGATGTCATCAACAAATAATGATTCTATCAATTCCAAAAATGTTAAAGTTTTACAATTGAATAAGATCCCATTAACGGAAATTAAGAAAGCTATTAAATTGATTTTGCAAATTAGAGTTAAAGAGGGCACATTAATAGTATTGAAAGAAACTTCAGATTCTCTTTTAGCTAAAACAATCACGTCATCGTCATTATCAAAATCGTTGAAATTTGAAATTTTGTTCAATGATAAAATTAATGAGATCAAATTAATCAAATTGAATGGTTCAATCAAACTATTCAAGAAATTAATTAATGCAATGGAATTCATTATTGAGAATGAAGAGATCAATTATTTAGAATCGAGAAACAGTGGTAATGATCAAAATATTTTCAATTCAAATCCAATGGGGATTAAAGTATAATTACAGAACATCAAACATAATATGTTTCAAATGAAATGAAAACATGAAACATATATAAAATGTATATTATAGATTGTATATTAGTTTAAGCTGTATAAAAAGAATTGAGGAAGGTTTAATAACGAGAATGTAGATGACATTCTTTTAGCGAAAGCATCTCTAGTCTTCCGTTTTCACTTATTATTCAAATGCGGTATGATCAAACAACATAAAAATAAATGAATACAAATACTCAGTATTGGCGTAAACTAATTGAGCATATTATATTATCATGTTTCGAAATTGGTCAGATAAATCAAATTCCGGAGATGTCCTGATGTTTTTTGTAAAGATCTTCAGGGAACGCTTGCGTTATTACGTATAGTCATGAAATAGGTGCCCAACGTAGTGAGGTATGAAGAGGTATTGTTGGAGCAACTTTATATCCCGATTGCAGGAAATGGAGTAGAAGACACAACTGAAGGTCAAAGTTGATGATGGATTATAGAAAGAAGTGGTAGGATATCAAGGGCGTTGAAAGCCGAGAAGAAACATTAGAGGCCTCGCTTCTCGCCTTGGTCAATAGAAGACTGCTTGGTGCTGCTTTAGTATTTTTTAGGTAGCTTGAACGGTTTAATAACGTCTTTTATCATGTTATTGTGCTTAAGTCTTCTATTGTCGTTGATTCATGTGATATAATTATCACGTATAGTGAATAGTTACCTCTTTTAAAAGCTTTGCGTTCAAGTCGGAAAACAACAACGTTGTTGCGTGTACTTGAAAATTTGCGAGTAATAGAGGAAACTGTCACAGGCAGGCACCAGGTTTGAGTTATGCCAAAACTTCCAAATTAAGAATTGCATGAATAAAGGGCCCAAATATCAAATTTATAAGGTCATTGAAAATTTAGAAACGACTAATTTTCTGATGTCAATGATTCCTTGACAACAGAGACATTTTTAATGAACGAGTGGTGTGATTAATGTTCTTTGCTGCTATATATATAAATAATGGCCAGAGTTTTGAGAATTAGTAGACATACAGGAAGGTCTTTCATTAATTTATAGCTGATGCACCTTGTTCAAACACACAAGTTTAACATTGTTGTATGGTTTCAACTCTAGATGCGCCAAGGTTAATATTGTTTTCGTATTGTCTTTAAATAATTAGACTTTTATTAGATGATCTAAAGAGCCCTATGAGACCCTACTTGGAGTATTGACTTGTGTCATGAAGTTTAGATCGCAACATAACAACCGAGGCACTGCAGACGGAATGCAACTACTGGGATATGGGATTGGACTTTAGACCAATCATTGGTCTATTCCTGGTTTGAGGAGCCTGTATCTGTATGTCCCGCACTGTCTTGACGCAGAGCTGTATTAAATTTAAAGAGGCACGTAAGGTTCAATAGTTTGAAACTTGACGGAAGTTTAGGGTGATAATATCCCAATATTGTATTAACGCCACTTGACAGATGGAAGATAACGGTGATATATGATACAATATGGATGTTGTTAAAATTGACGGCGTGAAACTTTTACTGCAGTGAGTCAATACTTAGATCCTCGAACTATTTGTGAAACTTAATATCCCTTTCCGGATCAATAAAAGTCATAGATAACGAGACCATAGGGCGATAGATAAGTAAAAGACAAGGCTTTTGAGTTGGCTCTTCACTTGACTTCAGTTGACTTCGATCACAAAAGTTCAAATGTTCCAGCATCTGGCTATTTTTTCATTTTTTCACTCAACGGCATGAGGCATGAGCGCGTGCAAATATTCCCTATTGGGCGGTGAACGGCGCAAGCAGTCTTTAGCGTCACTAATTAGGAAATACGCAATTTTTTGAAAGAAAACGGTTCTGCCTTTTCTGTGTTTTGCACAAGTCAATGAATTATATGTAGGCGCTGTCTATAGACTTAACCGTTGAAACTTGACATACCACCGTTGTAGGTAGCGCCCCCTTATATACATCTTCGTCAAGGCTTCCACTATTGAAATATGGTGATTCACCAGTTTCCAAAGGGACTTGCGATGTTGTAACCACCATTTATGGTGATGCGTAGAAACTTTGAAAGAAGGAAATATAACGAAGAAAACAGTAGGATTTTCGATCTATCCAAGATCCAGCATATCTCCAGTTGACAAAGCAGAGAAATAGATCTCTCTTTGGAAATTTTCCACCCTAGCACCTTCTGGTTTTAAAACATTGCCTTGTGTATTGCTAGCAATAGTCGGTTCAAATCTTCTTGGTACGAAGGTTGATATTGAGACTTGAAGTGCTCGAGACTACGTTATTGGTCGACGATGTGCCAACTTCTACTTCTGGAAACGTTAAGCATTTATTCATTCTTGTACTTAGCGGTTAGAACCCTGCCACGATAATATGCCTCCGCTATAATATTATATACCAGGCTAGATATGATAGATATCACTTGATGTATCTACCTCTTGGCCCCTGATTATATTTTATTTACTGATTTAGTAAATAGATGCATCCGTATTCTCGAAATCCAACGCTTTAAACCGTAAACACCTGGAAATAAAAACACCAGTAGCAGTGTCAGGATTTGTCCATATACAGGACTTGAGCTCTGACCTGTCTAAGCTCTATTATAGTTGTGAAGTCACTTGTTGCTAGTTGTCTATACCTCAGTAGTTTTGCGTTCTGGGATGCCATATCCAGTAACACAAGTCGCGCCAAAAACCGTTGAAATCGGATATGCACGGTAACGTTTCTGTTTTTTGTCGTTTTAAGTTTTTTGGCGTAAAACTGAAAACTTTTCTACAACGATATCCAGAATATGCGTCGCAGCACAAGGGCCATCTTCCAGATCTTTGTTCGGGAAGTTAAAAATCAGTTGATATTTTACCGTACTTGCTGTGTTCATATTGCCTTGGGTGGCTTCTCTCTTGTGTTTGTGAAGTGGTTGAGCGTTGCTCCTTGCTATCTGGTGATCCGGTAGATTTCGCAACCTAAATTATCGTCTGTTGTTGATGGTTAAATCTTGGTTGGCTTGAAAGCTCTAAAGCTGAGCAACTGTCAAATTTTAATCGTAATTCTTATTTCACTGGTCAAAATTCTAGCGTAGTGGCTATTTCCACGTAGTTTTTTTTACATGGAATAAATTACAGGATCTTGAACAAAAATGGGCGCATAAGGAAGCATCAACTAGCTTGATGGAAAAGAAAAGATTTGCTTTTCAAATTCTCCCCAACTCAAGCCAAATCTAACGCCCTTTATATAAAGATGACTGGATCTGACATGTTTTAGAGTTTCCTCCATACTACCGGTATTATAAACGTTCTGCTATACCACTAAAACTTTTGGATACCTACTGTTATATTAGGTTATTTTAATTACCAAGACCTATAACAGACACAACATTTGATCCAAGAGAAAGACATCGTTCTTCTCATAACTCATAACATCACATACCCCTCCGTATTTATTAAGGAATGGCAAAAGAATCCTTGAAAATATGTGTTCTTGGAGATGAAGGTGTTGGGAAATCATCTTTAACCCTTCAATATACCCAGCAGCATTTCCCAATAGATTTCGACCCAACCATTGAAGACATTTATACAAAGGATATCTACGCCCAAAAGAAAAATTATAGACTACACATCCTTGATACTGCTGTTCAAGATGAGTACTCTCCATTAAAAGATTTACAATTTGAACAAGCTGATGGGTTTATACTTGTTTACAGAATTGATTCTCCAGAAAGTTTCTGTTCTGCAACTAATAGTTATAGACATATCATGAGAATTCATGGTGAGCTACCCCCAACGATCTTGATTGGCAATAAGGCTGATTTAGAATCAGAAAGACTGATTAGTGCCGACGAAGGCCAACAGTTGGCTAAAGAATTAGGGTTAACACACTTCATTGAAGCTAGTGCCAAGAATAATTATAACATCAACGAAGCTTTTAATCATTTAACGGAAAAGATTGTTTCTTTGAAGAATGAGGCAAGAGCTTCAGTCACTCCATCTTCAGTTAACTCAATCAAGTGTAAGGAATCCATGAAATTTAAAGATATGTCAAATGAAACAATACCAAGCACAATAGCGAAAACTTGCACTACTCAAACGAATTCAAGTGATTCCGTTCCAAGACTGGAAAAAGCTTCAACATTTACTATTCAGTCTTCGTCACATAAGATACCAACCACTGAAAAAATTGAGAATACTGAAGTTTATCACGAAGATCCTCAAAGTGATGCACATTCAAATATCTTGAGCGCTAAGGAATCAGCACAACAAACCACAGTGGAACATAGATCAAAACAAGCTTCTAGACCTTCAAAAACTGCAAAAGATGAAGGTGGAAAATGTTGTATCATTATGTGATTACCTTAATTTATTCCCAACCACATAGACAAATACTTTTCTTTGCACATATTTATATCATAGAGACAGAAACTAGCTCTTATTTTAGCATTCACATATTTACATATCATTGATCTAATTAGTTTCAAAGGCGTTTATCAAGTACATAATAGTTGATTTTTTATTTGGTTTTTTTTTCGAAGTTTAGAAAAAGTTTTCAGTTGGATATCTCTAGCTAGTTACGAATGACATGACTTTTTACTGTTAATTTAAAATTTTTGTAAACATTTATCATTCAATTTATTACCAATAACCCGTGTATTCATAAACTTATTTAATATCCCGATGTTTATCTGATATCTCTATTAAAAGTCGGCTCTATCCAATGTAACCCTAACCTTTCTATTGAACCACCCATCCAAACCATCCCTTGGTGTCAATTTTATGCCCTCCTTTACCTCAAAGATACATTTATCAATCTTGATATACTTAATGTCCTTATTCCCTTCATTAATTGCAACAGCAACATGCTGCACCCGTAACCAATCATCTAGCACCCCATGATGAACAACCTGTAGACCCATATGTGGTGCACCACCGGCACCAGAACCAAACAGTTCAAAATATTTCAAATTTGGCAAACCTGATACAAGAATTGGTGCACAGGGTTGAAGAGAATAACCATGAAGTCTCAACGAAGTTAGCTCTTTCAATTCTCCAAGTTCTAATAAGCAATCAGTAAAGATAAGCTTATGAAGATCACAAAATACAGAATCTTCCTTAGTATCAAGGGAAAGCTTTTTCAATGTTCTGGAATGCCTCAAAATAGACCTTATATACATGAAACACAGATGCTTCCACGATGGTATAGAGCAAAGTTTTGTGACGTTCCATCTTATTGTTACATCAAGTTCTTCAAGGCCCTCCAAGCTGTGAATGAATGCAGGTACACTATCTCTCAAACTCTCCCTGTAATCAATAGACAACCTTTTCAAGTTCCTCAATTTCTTCCCCAATGGTTTTAAAAATCCACCATCAAGCCTTGTATAAAGTTCATTCATAGTCACTGGTGAAAATATATCTTCTGGAAATTGCACTTCTGTCATATTCCTCAACTCAAGTTGTGCCAATCTTGAAAGATCCAATATGGTGTTCAATCTTTTACAATCCGCCGTGGTGATGACCATAGAATCTAAGGATAACACTCTAAGCTCTTTCATAGGTGAATTATTTTCTCCATTGAACAAAATAAACAAGTTAAGTATGCAGTTCAAATCGTAATCAGTAAGCTTTATATTTGGTTCGTTTTGTAGGATGTAATTTGTTAGAACTAAAGCAGAACTGGGCAAATTCTTTATGAAATTATGATTTGAGTTAACTCTTGCAAGTCTAAGCACCTTAAGATCCAACTTCCCATCATTGCCATCCAAAAGATTTTGAAAAATTTGAAATAAGACATATGAGGTCAAGAATGGCTCAAGTGATAATTTCTCCAAGTTGCGAAATCCATGAAATGCATCAAAATCATTTGGTGCTTTTAGCTTTTTAAAGTCAATACTCGCATGTAAGGAGGTCAACTGGGATTTATGAGGTATTCTTGTTACAAGGTCTAATGTTAAATCTTCGTTTGAACCCCAAAAGAATTTGTTTAGCCTTTCTAATCTTTTCACAGATATAAATGTGAAAAAGTTAAGATCAAACGGCGAATTAAAACCATCAGGTAAATCAACAAACTCTAATTTATTGATTAGCTGTCCATAATGCACTTTGTTTCTGGGACCTGGAATATCACTATCTAGAGGTACGACTTGGCCTATTATTTTCAAGAAAGTCTTCAAACTGTACTTCATCTTGATGAAAGTACACAGTTGGCCATATTGCGAATTATCTATGTGGTGTAATTCTTGATTGAACTGAGAGTATGACGGGTCAACAATAATGGTATGATATAATCTCACAACGGTTGACTCAAAGAAAGACTTGTTTACTCTCATCAAGTTATATGCATCATATTGGTTCAAGTCACAAGCAACCTTCAACCGTATTTCAAATGGCAGCTTATCAAAGAAGGAGTTAGACGATTCAATACAACTTGCCTCATAATCCTGCAAGGAATCACCAAATGTGTAAGGAGCCAGTGTATAGTTAGACTCAGCAGTTTTATTATATGCTTCTGAATTAATTGTGGATGACACAAAAGGTAATATGGAGGATATGGAATAATCCTGATCAAGCAAGCTTTTGCCCCCGACAGAGCGTGGTCCTTGGCCTCCACAATCAAGCCCTAGAGGTGATATCACTTTATAAGTAGGTGCCATTTTTATCCATTTCAATAGCAGCTTCTTCACTAAATTTCATGGATTCACACCTTTTTCGTTATTACTGAGAGTCTCACTTGAGCTTATCAGCCAAGTCCCAGACCCGAGGTCTTGCGTCAGATTCACGTGAGCTAGACCACCGGAATAATCACTGTCAAAAGCGGAAAAAGATAAACAAAAACATCTGAAAACATTTTGTTTACATATTTTGTTCCTAGTGTTTTGGCAGAAGGATTTCAATACATCTAAACCAGATCTCATCTCTCTCCGGACTCAAAGATAAACGCTCCACGCTCCACCACCAAGCTTGATATTGGAATAGATCACCAGGATGATTGATTCCTCACAGGATGTAGAATCAACTGCCCGTAATTGGGTATGGGTTCCTGATAAAAACAGAGTGTTCAAAAAAGGCTTTATAGTTGAGAACTTGGATGAGAATAAAGTCAACATTGAGTTCGAAGACTCAAAAGTAAGTTGTCCCAAGAAGGTGTCTTTTGAAGGTGAATGTACTAACTCAATTGTGACAGCAAGATGTGTTTGATGCTGCTAAAGTGGAAAAAGTCAACCCAGCAAAGTTTGACAAAGCTGACGATATGGCAGAATTGACATTTCTCAATGAACCATCTGTGTTGAATAACTTGGAGAGAAGATATGAGGATGATCTTATATACACATATTCCGGTCTGTTTTTGGTGGCTGTTAACCCTTACTCTAAGCTGCCAATTTACAATGATGATTATGTACATAAATACAGTAATATCCCAAAAGAAAACACTAAACCACACATTTTTGCAGAAACAGAAGAGACCTATCAAAACATGCTCAAGAATAAGAGGGATCAATCCATTTTAGTGACTGGTGAATCCGGTGCTGGTAAAACTGAAAATACCAAGAAGATTATTCAATACTTAGCTGCGATAACATCTGACCCAAAAAAAGATACTGCAAGCGTCGAAAGCCAAATTATTCAAGCTAATCCAATTTTAGAGTCATTTGGTAATGCACAGACAGTGAGAAACAACAACTCTTCAAGATTTGGTAAATTCATAAAAATTGAATTTGGTAAGAATGGAAAAATTGGAGGGGCTCACATAGATTGGTACTTGTTGGAAAAATCAAGAGTTGTGAAACAATCAAAACAAGAGAGAAATTATCACATTTTCTACCAACTATTGGCTGGTTTGTCAGAAAAAGAGCTGACATTGCTAGGACTAAAGAAGTCACCTATGACTTATCAATACCTAAATAACGGGAATGACACAATACCCGGAGTTGATGATAAGAAAGACTTCAAAGATTTAAAGAATTCTTTGGATATAATGGGTGTTTCCAAAGGTAGATATTATGAGATTTTTAAAATAATAGCCATAATACTGCATATTGGTAACATTGAGTTCACCTCAATGAAAGCCGAGCAAGCCAATTTCAAAACTCCGGTTGATACGTTATGTCAATTACTTGGTGTTTCAACTTCACAATTCAACGATGCCGTTTTGAGGCCAAAAGTAAAAGCAGGAAGAGAGCTTGTGAAACAATCGAGGAATGCAACCCAGGCCAAGTTCTCCTTAGATGCATTATCCAAGTCTTTATATGAGAAAGTTTTCAAATACCTCGTTGATTCAATTAATGAGAACCTCGATAACGATAACTCATCTGAAAACTTCATTGGTGTTTTAGATATCGCTGGATTTGAAATTTTCAAAGAAAACTCTTTTGAACAGTTATGTATCAATTATACGAATGAAAAATTACAACAATTCTTCAACCATCATATGTTCGTCTTGGAGCAAAATGAATATATCAAGGAAAACATCGAATGGGATTTTATCGATTTTGGCCAGGACTTACAACAAACCATTGATCTGATTGAAAAGCAAAAACCAGTCGGAATATTGTCAGTTCTTGATGAAGAATGTATTGTCCCGAGATCAACTGACAAATCTTTCTTCGAGAAATTAAATTCATTCTGTAATGGAAAATCTGAGAAATACAAACCTTCGAAATTTTCGAGTAAATTTTCGTTAAAGCACTATGCGGGAGATGTTGAGTACTCAGTTGAAGGGTGGATAGAGAAGAATCGTGATCCGTTGAATGATAATATTGTTGAAATATTAGCCGCTTCTAGCAATTCCTTCATATCAGATTTATATGTAAATGATCAAACTCAAAAATCGTCATCCTTTAGAACCGTTGCTCAGAAACACAAGGAACAATTGAGTGGGTTACTGAATCAACTTTCTGATACTCATCCACATTTTGTGAGATGTATCTTACCTAACAATAAGAAGAAACATCATACCTTTGATAAGGCACTCGTTTTGGAACAATTGAAGTGTAACGGCGTCCTAGAAGGTATAAGAATTGTTAGATCTGGTTTCCCCAATCGTGTTCCATTTGATGAATTTTTCTCAAGATACAAGATTCTTGCTTCCAACACTACATTTACAGAGACTATGAAGACAAACTGTACAACAATCCTTTCATCAATTGATTTGAACTCCGAACTATACAAGGTCGGTTCATCAAAAGTATTCTTTAAGGCTGGTGTTCTTGCTGAGCTTGAAGTTAGAAGAGACAACAAAATCAGGGCTATTGTTACTGAATTGAAAGCAGTCGCCAGGGGCAAGCTGAGAAGAAAATTAATCAATAGCCAACTTCAGAAGATCCAAGCTTCACAAGTGTTGATGAAAGCATTCCATGCTTATAACAAACTAGAAAAGAATGCCTGGTTTAACCTATACTCCGAATTAAAACCATTCATAGCTACTTCGGGACAGGCCGTTAGAACAAAACAAATACAAGATCACATCAAGAGCCTGGAGAAAAAGCTTGAAGATTTGGAAGTCGAGAAGAAGGAAATCAACTCCAAGAGTCTATCAACAGAAGAAGAAGTAGGCAAGCTTGGTGCTGTTATTGAAGCTGAAAGAGCCATTTTGAGAGAAAAGGAGTCCATTCTGGAAGCTACTAAGGAGCGTGAAATAGAGTTAGAGTCCAAGCTGAGGTCTACTATGGATAATATGAAAGATCTTGAAGATCAACGAGATGCTTTCAAAAAGTCCAAGAAAGATTTAGATGAAAAGCTCAAGTCTTTTGAAGAAAATATCGAAACAGGTAAACAACTTGTCAAAACACTCGAGAAAGAGAAAGAGATGCTCAATTCAAAAATCAAGAATTTGGAAGAGTCCTTGAAAACTGCTGAGCAATCTCAAAAGTCGTTTGAAGAAAGCACAGCAAAGATTGGAGAAGAACTCAAGATGCTAAAAGCATTATTAAAATCCAAAGAGGTACATATATCACAGTTGGAGTCCAAAATTGATAGCTCTGATACAGAACTGCAAGGTAAAGTTTCCGAAATCACACTGAGTTATAATAATGCAAATAAAAGAATTAAGGAATTAGTTGAAGAGAACAAGAGTCTACATTCTAAATTGAAAGTACTTCAAGACTCCTCATTTCAATATGAACATGTGGTTAACAAGAAAGAATCTGATCTAACTCACATCAAAAATCAGCTGAAACAACAAGCTGAGACCATCAAATCTATTGAAGCTGAAAGGAATATGTTGAAGAAAGAGCAGAGTGATGTTACAAAGGAGCTAGCTATTGTTAAAAGTGAAATGGCTGAGCTGAAAGTCAAACATAGACAACTTGAACATGAGGCAAATGAAGCCCGTGAACTACTTCAAAGAAAAATAAGCGATGAAGTAACATTCAGCAGGGGAAAACAAAAATATGATTCTGATGTATCTGAGTTAAAGCTTCAGGTGACTCAGCTGCACGAGGAGCTTACTCAGGAAAAATCCAAATCCTACCACTTGTCATATGAGGTAAGGTCCTTGAAGAATGAAAATGACGAATTGCAAAAGGATAGGAAAGCTACAGATGTTCGTGTTGCTCAAGGTGCCTTACAGGCATTCAGAAGTAAATCGCTGAACTCCCATTTCGACAACAATGTTGATAGGTTGCTTGATGAAAAAGAGAAGCTGACAAGAGAATATGCTAACTTGAAGCTACAGCTCAATGAACAGAGTGCTATGTTGAAGAAAGAATCCATCGAGAAAACCAAAATGAAAGCTGATTTGAAGATGCTACACTCAAGACTGGCTTCAGAAGCCTTTGATAAGCAACAACTCAAAATCCAGTTAAATAAAATCAAAGAAGGTCTTGGTCTCTCTCCTATGGTATTTGATGAGGGTTATGATAGGCTAGCTCGTGAAAACGAAGACCTTTCTAGACAAATCAGTAATTTGAGAACAGATCTGAGCCTAGAAAGGAAGGCATCTGAGAGGGCTAACAATACTCAAAGAAGGGCCCTCACAGATAGAAATTCCATGGATTCGCCATTCACTTTGAAGCATGATTTCAACACTTATAAGGCCAAGTACGAAGCTAGCGAAGCTAGAATAAGATTGTTGGAGAGAAAATTGGCTGAAGGTTCTGAGGTTTTCAAAGCTGGCGCTACTCTGGACAATAGATCCAATATCGAGAAACATGATCAAGAGGTTTTAGGTCTTTATCATGAAACCGCCAAGAGCTTGACTAATGTCAAAAATGAATTAGCAAACTCCAAGTATCATATCACTAAGCTAGAACATGATTTGGGCGAAGCTAATGCTGTTATATCAAGCTACAAAACTAAAGATGTTGAAGCCTTATCAAACCAGCTAGCAAGAGAAGAGCTTACCAAAGTCCAATTGCAATTTGAAGCTATTTCGAAGAAGAATTCAGACTTGTCAAAGAGCGTTAAACTTTATAAGCTGAGGGCAGAGGACTATTTCAACAAGCTTGAAAGTGCGGAAGCTGCAGTGAGAACTGCGAAACACAGCGAAAAGTTCACCAAAGAACAGCTACAGGAGGCACTAGATTCTGTCAACAAACTTAAAGAAGAGAACAGGAGAAGCGAAATCGCTATTGTCAAACTCAATGTTAATATCAGCCAGCTGAATGAAGCGATTGAAGAGAGACAAGCGGAATTTTCCAAGCTCCAATCCAATAATATCATGTTGAGAGAAGAAATTGGTCATTATCATGAACGCTTGTTGAAGTCTTCGAACACTGAAAAATTTGATCTCGAAATTGAGAAGTTGAATAATGAGCTGGTCCATTCCATGAGAACAGAAACAGAGCTACGTAAAGATATCGGATCGTTAGAACTTGAATTAGAAAAACTGCAGAATACAAGATCTCAAGAAGTGAAAGAGCTCACGAAAGAAAAATCATACTATTTACGTATGGTTAAGGATCTGGAAGATAAGAATGAGGAATCATCAATGGCTCAAAAAGAATTGGAAACGAAACTTCGCTCATTAATGAAACAGATAGCCACAATGAATGAATCTGTTGACAAATTAATCAAGGAGAGAGATAGCCTGGAGACTGGCAAGAAGAATTTAGAGTTACAGGTCAGAGATCTCAGTGGTGAATATGGCAACTTCGCAGATGAACGAGAACTAGCTGGTAAAAGACACGAAGAACTTGAGCTTACAATAGAAAAACATTTGACCGAGATCGATGAGTTGAAGAAAGAACGAAAGAAGTCTGGAACTTTACAGGAGCAATTACGTGCCTATATTGAGGACGAAAAGCAGAAGAATGTTATCATATCTGAGGAAAACCATTCACTTGCCAAATATAATGAACAACTGAAAGGTAAGCTAAGCAACACTGAGAAGAAACTCAACGAAATTGATGATACACTTTGGTTAGAACGAATCGAAAAGCTTGAGCGTAAGCTACAATTAGAGATTGATGAAAAGCATGAATCAATCAAGTCTAGCAGAAACCTTGAAAGGTCAGTTGTTGAATTGAAAGAGCAAGTTGACAGACAGGCTAAACAAATGGCTTCTCATGAAGGGATGAAAGCCAATTATGAGATGAAGATTCAAGATTTGATGAATACAATTAGTAAATGGCAAGTTGAAGATTCAAGCACAAAACTAAGCTTAAAAAGATCAGAAAGGGAAATAAGACATCTACAAGAGAGTAACCTTGAGATGGAAAAGGAAATAGAGGAATGGAAGGATAGATTTGATAAGATCACAACTAAAAGGAAAAGTTTGATGAATAGTGACGTTTTTATTTAAGGACTTGATAGTTAGAGGATTTCAAAAATGAATATTATGATACCCAGTTGAATTAAAGCGCTATAATTATGTAATCTACAAGTAAAATAATATGATACACTATATTTAATGCGACTATATACATGATGTAATACGATACTACGGTTACCTAACTGAACCATCCTTTTTTAGTTTCAGTTTCAGGAGCTTGGTCTGTTTGTGTTTGCTTTGAACCCAAACCCAACGATTGTAGAGTACCCTGGATATCCCCAAACGTTTCTCTATCACCTTGAACAACAACGGTTGGTTCACCACTGCCTTGTCCTGGGTTGCTTACTTTACCAGTTAGTACCCTTTCGGCGACTCTTCTAATATCGGCAGTTGTTAATCTTTCAATGTTTGCAACCATTTCATGAAGTGGAACTTTGTGACCACGAACTTGAACCTGACGACCCAAATCTTCTAGATCCACCATCTTTGATTCCAGATTCATCAATAAAGAGGAACGAAGTTGATTTTTGGCTCTAGCAACTTCACGGTCATTTAATTGACCTTGGCCAGTGCTAAATGTTTGTGCTAATTGTCTTCCAATGATTTCAGCCAAATATGGAGCAGCTTGTGGAATACATGATGCTGAAATACCGAACAAACCAGAGTCAGTGTATGAGTGGTTGAATGCCATACAGCTTTCAATGTAATAAAACTGGTTCAGCACTTGTGTGTATAATCTGGAATACATCCCTTTACCTGGACCACCAGCTGAGAAGGAGCCACCACCACCTAGTAAAGTTTGTAAAGTAGCTAGAGCATAAATATCCGGGTCATCAAAGGATAAACCTTCGTAACCAATGTAGAAATGAACCAATTCAGGTGCATTACCCATTGGTGGAAGCGATGGAATTGATGCCTCACCACCAGTATAATGTGCGACTTTTGGTATCACTTTACGATGTTTTTGTTTCATATCTCCCATGTGCTTCTCTGTAAATTCAATGGCCTGTTCATGTGGAATACCAACAAATGTAGCCACAATGCTTTCTGGGTTGTAAAATTTATCTCTATAACGTTTGATGGAGTTTCTTGTAATGAAAGGTAATCTTTCTTTTGGGCATAGGAGTGGACTACCCAAAGTTTCATTGCTGTATGCAGCAGAATGGAATAGTTCTGGAAGGATTAACTCAGGCTTCATCCAAATTTCATCAATTTCATACTCAGCAGTTAATCTTTGTTCAGACAATTCTTGCTCTGTGATCTTTGGTATTTTAACAGTTTCTGACATGAGCTGGAACATTTTCTCAGTGTCATTGTTAAAGACTGAAGCCTGATACATCAACGCTTCCCTTGAAGATGAGCAGATATAATTACCACCTAATAGCTCTAAAGTTTCCAACATCTTGGGGCCACTGGTATTCATAGTGGATTTGTAGGACAGTCTGTCAACCATATGACTGATACCTTTCATTTCGTCATCTTCAAATCTTGAGCCAGCATCAACATAGATACCTAGGGCAGAAAAGTGACCAGGTGAAGAATTTGTTGCAACTCTAATACCATTCTTCAAGGTGGTTGTTTGAAATATCTATTATAATGATTGAGTTAATAAGATCTCTTAGCCAAAACGGAACCAAAAGGGCAAAATTTATACTCACATTGGCCTCAGTAGAGTACTTTCTCACGGCAGCCAATTGACTACCTCGTAGTACACTTCTTCCAAGCATTATTTTGTGAATATTCTCTCAAATGTCCAACTTGATCTCTCCAAAATGTTGTTTCTCATATTGGAGCTTCATTATTCAGAAGTTGAAGTTCTGGTTCTGTTCGAGATCCGGAAATTTTCAGTCACGTGAAGATGCCGGAAGTGAACTCTATAGGCTGTTTGAGTCAAAGGTTGAAAAAACATCGAGATGAGATCACTTGATAAAATTTGATAACAACAAGGCGGGAGATAAACAGTTTTAGTAGCTTATAAGTTGTGTTTGTCAATATGCATCGTAACTTTCAAATTGCAGTTCCAGCTTCCTCGGCCAACATTGGTCCTGGTTTCGACGTTTTGGGTATAGGGCTAGGTTTATACCTAGAATTAGATGTCACTGTTGATGCCAAATATTCAGAAGAATCGAATAAAGATCCAAACAACTGTGCTCTTTCTTATGATCAGTCCAGTGAGGGTGCTGATGATGTTCCTTTGAAGTCAGACGAAAACTTGATTACACGTACAGCCTTATACGTTTTACGTTGTAATGAAATCAGATCTTTCCCAATTGGTACCAAAATCGTTGTCAAGAACCCAATCCCATTAGGAAGAGGTCTTGGTTCATCTGGTGCTGCTGTTGTTGCCGGTGTTGTTTTGGGTAATGAAATCGGTAAATTGGGATTCTCAAAACAAAGAATGTTAGATTACTGCCTAATGATCGAACGTCATCCCGATAACATCACCGCTGCAATGATGGGTGGTTTTGTTGGTTCATATCTACGTGATTTGAGTGCCGCTGAAATGGAACGTAAAGAAATTCCATTGAGTGAGGTACTACCTGAACCAGCTGGTGGTCTAAACACTGGTCTTATCCCACCAATCCCTCCACACGACATTGGTCGTCACATCAAATATGACTGGTGTAAAAAGATCCAATGTATTGCCATTATTCCAGATTTTGAAGTTTCTACTGCCAAATCAAGAGGTGTTCTACCAAGCGCATTTACTGCTAAAGATATGATTTTCAACTTGCAAAGATTGGCAGTCCTGACTACAGCATTAACCAGATCACCACCTGACCCAGAATTAATCTACCCAGCTATGCAAGACAGGGTCCATCAACCATATCGTAAAACTTTGATTCCAGGATTAACCGAGATTCTATCATCAGTCACTCCAAAAACTCACCCAGGCTTGCTAGGTATCTGTTTATCAGGTGCTGGTCCAACTATCTTAGCTTTAGCTACTGAAAACTTTGAAAACATTGCACAAGAGATTGTCAATAGATTCGCCAAAGAAAAAATCACTTGTCGCTGGAAAGTCTTGGATTTGGCTTATGAAGGTGCTGTTGTCACTGAAAAATAAACCAACAACAACACAGTATAGAGCAATAGAATGATTAATGTACGATGAGAGCTTCATAGGACTAAAATTGTAGATAATGATAATGGTCGCGCAAGGGCCTCGTTAAAATTATCAATGTTCTAATACGGCAATTGTATCAGGAAAAAGCAACACAACAGAAGTACGAGAGAACTGGCGAATTAATAAATATCTCTGACTGCTCATTGTGCCTCACAAGTGCTGATGAGGCCAGTCATATTCATTTGAAGTTAGAGTATTATAATATCTCCAATATATATCCGGGTCACACAGAAATGGTCAGGGCACTTAATTTTTTTGTATGGATACTTCAAGTAGCGTATTTGGCCTCCTGGAATTCAATTGATCAGAACTTATCTTCAACATTGAGCTCAATATTTCATCCACTTTAGTCAATTAACGCTTAATCGGAGATGAGTGACCTTGATATTAAATTGCCATCGGTGCAGAAGTCACTCAATTACTTAGTGGGTACTATCATAACAGTGTATGGTGGTTGTAAGTATCGAGGATTATTAGTTTTGTGGTTGCACCATGTCCAAATGAACTCAGGTTACTAACAATTATCGACAGACATACTGTTCACAGGTCAAGGTGAATCCTTCAACTTTGGTAAATTTCTAGAGACTACTTCCCCATACTTATGGGCCAATTTGGGTATTGCTGCTTGTATTGGTCTCAGTGTTGTCGGTGCTGCCTGGGGTATCTTTATTACTGGTTCAGCTATTCTGGGTGCCGGTGTTCGTGCTCCACGTATTACAACAAAGAATTTGATTAGTATCATTTTCTGTGAGGTCGTTGCCATTTATGGTCTGATTATGGCCATTGTGTTTTCAGCTAAAATCACTAGTGCCACGGCTGAAACATTGTACTCGAAGAGTAATTTATACACTGGTTACTCATTATTCTGGGCTGGTATAACCGTTGGTACCAGTAATTTGATCTGTGGTATTGCTGTTGGTATAACAGGTTCTACAGCTGCCGTTGCAGATGCTGCTGACTCTTCATTGTTCGTTAAGATTTTGGTTATTGAGATTTTTGGTTCAGTTTTAGGTCTATTTGGTTTGATTGTTGGTTTATTGATGGCTGGTAAAGCTAACGATTTCCAATAGATTTCGACATTCATAGAGAAGATAGAACAAACAAACAATGCATAAACAAAACCAAGGGATTTTCAGTTTCGTAACTGACCCTTAGTAAAACATTAATGAAAAAAGGGAACAGAATACAAGTCAAGTTTTCCAAAATATTGAAGATAATCAAAAAAACAAGTCTTTCAACGTTGTAAAATTAGATCAATTACATTCCGTATAAGGTGTCAAAATTTATGGCAATTCATTATTAAACTATATCTACTGTTGTTTTTCAGGTTCTATGTAGTCTGGATTCTTTCTCAAGATAACAATACCTTCGAGGAATTTGGATAGTGCAATATATTCACTGTTTTCTTCCAACTCAGCCTTTTCACCATGACCTAACAGAACTGGAGTAGTTTGAGTAACCCAACCAGTAATAGTTTTTGGATTACCGGCTTGACCAACAACATCAACTGCTTTACCAACTCTGACTGTAACTTGGAGCTCGTTTAATTCTTCATCAACAGTGATTAAAGTTCTTGGGCGTGCGGCACTGTTCAAGAAGAATAGTAAGTAATGGTTTTCTAAAATAAAATTTGGTTCTAAGAACCCAACAGCAACTGTTAATAATGAAGCTAACGTAACTTTTGAAAGAATTCTACCTTCAGTGGTGAATGGATTCAAGGTCAAAGTACCTTTACCCAAATGGGTCAACCCTTGGGCAATTCTAGTTGTGAATAAGGCATTTGGGTCTCTATGGTAACTAGCCAATTGTCTGAATAATTGTGCTAATCTAGCGTTGTTTGTACCTGAACCAATCAAACCCATACTATAGATGGCATTTATAGCAACATCGAGATCTGTATCATGTGACATTCTAGATAGCGATTCTATAATATTGACTTGCGGATGTGATGACGATAATAGACCAATACCTAATGGAACTGCACGACGAACTGAAGCGGAACCATAGTCTAAGATATGACCATAATGACGTAAACTCATAGCTTTACCAATATCTTCACCCAAGGCAATAATAGCAATACCTAAAACAGCGTAAGCCAGAGAATCATCGTCTTTTTCTTTGGATTTAGAATCATCGTCATCTTCTTCCTCTTCCTCCTCTTCCGTACTTTGTTTAGCATCTTCAACTGTTTGTGGATCTAAAGCATTTAATGGGGCAGATGTTGAATCTTGTACATCTTCATCACCATCAGCATCGATAGTGCCAGAACCTTCACTCTTTTCTTTCTTTGTTTCTAGATCTTCTTCCTCTTGTTCTTGTTCTTCTTCCTCTTTTTTTTCAGGTTCTGGACCTTCAGGAGTCAAGATTTCGAATAAACGTTGAATTTCCAAAACATTACCAGTACCAGCATAAGCACTAATTCTGGTTAACACTTCTAGACTCTTCACAATTGGATGTTCGATTGCTTGAATGGTTTCTAAAACGTCATCAACTTGTTCAGCCTTACCCATGAATAGAAGACCTAAACCCAGAGCAAGAAATTTAATCCATTTACTCTTAAGTTGTTCAAAATCCCTCTCCAATAAAGTTTGTAAGATAGTAGAAGTAATATCACCGTTGCAAGTACCAACGAATGCATGACCCAAAGCTAAAGCCGAAAGGGCAGAAACCTCAATTGGTGCTTCAACATCTGACACTAATGGTAATAATAACTGTAACAAATCCTCATTTTGAGATCCAGCAAATGATAGGGCAAGACCTAAAATAGCAGCTGTGCTTAATTTTCTGTTTGAGCTTCCGACATAGTCTTGCAATAATAATAAGACCGGTTCAACATCATCATGAACACCTGAACCAACAAGACCCATACCCAATAAAGCACCAGCTTTGATCTCATCTTCAGGAGAATATAAGTATTTGTCCAACTGTTGTAAACCCTCAATGTCCCATTGATGGATTGAACCTATACTAGCAGTAGTTGAAAGCATACCATCACCTTTAGTCTTGTAAATCCATTTGTCATCTTCAGTCAATAATTTATCTGTACCATAACCAAGGTTTAAAAATGAGTTGACGAAACTAGCAGCCAAATTTTGTTTTGCAGAATCGATTGAACTTGATTCAGAGCGTGCGTTTTCCAAATGAGATTTATAAACATCTTCTGGAACTTTTGGATCTAGCAAATTTAATTCTTTAGCTAAGTAGTGGAATTTTTCAGATAGTTTAGAGTTACCAATTAAATCTTGAACTTCTTCGTTTTTATAAGATGAGTTTTGGTTGGACAAGATCAAGGCTAACTGTTTTTTCACTGAAAGATCTGAAGTAGAATTGAAAACTGCTTCAATCAATTCATCATTATCGATTCTGATAGCTAATGATAAAGCTTGTGTAAGTTCACCATGTTCCAAATAGATAGAATAGGCAGTCTGCAAAAATTCCAAATCATCTGGTGGGGGCAATAATGGAACACAACTAACCAAATATAGTCCAACTCTTCCATAAATATCCTTGTCCACAAACTGTGGCAGCTCACTAATACTATCAGTTTCAAGTAAAAGATCAATAGCATCAGCTTCTTGGTTATGTTTCAAGAAATACGGAACAATCTTTAATGTGATTCTCTTCAAGTCATCTTGATCAAATGGTGCCTTTTCCTCATCTTCCTCCTCTAATAATTCTGCTCCTGCTTCACCAATTTCCAAGGCCAAATGACGAACATATTCATGACCCCATTTTTCATAATCTGCTTCTTTAGATAATATTCTGAATTTTAGAGCAGCGTGCTTGGAATCATCTGAATGTGTCATACTCAAGACTGATAATATATCAGCAAATTTAGATTTTAACTTGTCATCGGTCCATTTTTCATAAGACTGTGTTAATGCTTCGTAATGTGGATGTAAAAATTTCAAAGGTTTTGGAACAGCTGTCATCGATGAAGTTGATGAACTGATAAATTCTTTCAATTTCTCCAACAAATTGTCATATAAACTGGCATCTGATTCCGTCAATCTTTCAACCAAAAGATCCAAGTCATCCTTCAACTTCTGATCTTCATCCGATAAAACTTCTTCATCTTTCTTGTTGTTCTTAACATCCTTCTTGTTGGTTTTCTCAACTTGTTTTGGTGCTTCTTCGTTGGTGGCGATCTCACCAGTGTTTTTCTGTGACATGTCTTGAACTCCTCAACGATAAAGCCTCAAATCTTAGTACAAATTAGTCCTGGGTGGATCAATATGGATATAATTGAGTAGCTGGAGTGAAAGGATTAGTTCAATTGAGGTAGAATTAATTGATGGCAACAAGATCGGTTTGTAATTGTAGTCAAAGACCTTTTGAAACCTCGATTTCGAAAACTTCAACAATCACCGAGGGCGCGAAACGAGATCCGGAACAACAGAATACTCTATATACTAAACCAACAATCATGATAATTGGAAAATCGCCTGAACGATCCATCCGAGATTCATATTAAGATAATATGGATACTGTAAACCTATAGTATCGTAGAATTTTTCGTTATTTAATGTGGGCCCCAAAATACTAATTCTACTTAGAAAGGCTTGTTCGTGTATACCAACTTATTAATCGAGGCCTGACAAGATCATTGTACTTCTTCTTCACTCTACACCCATAATATTGAAAACCTTCTTTCATGAAATGCAAAGCGTTTTCTTAATTAAAATTGATCTATAAATGACCTACATGATTCATATTACCTATAATTAATATAGTCACCTCTGAATGCCTTTTTCAACCATAACAACAATTTATCATAGATGATTGTATTGGCATTATGATAGCGAATGGCATGATCTGAATCAGGGAAAACGTGAACGTCATAATTATCAACGCCTTCGAGATCTAATAGATCTAGGAATTTCAAAGAATTTTGGAAATGAACATTATCATCACCAGTACCATGACACAATAAAAATCTTGTAGCTTCACCAATTTGGGTAACGTTTTTAACAGCGGAATGGAAATAACCATCATCATTGTTCTCTGGAGTATGCATGTATCTTTCAGTATAAACAGAGTCATAGAATCTCCAATCTGTAACAGGAGCAACAGACATACCATACTGGAAAGTTTCACCAGAATCAGCTTCAAGTGTTTTCAAAGTCATATACCCTCCATAACTCCACCCAAATATTGCTACTCTTGATTCATCAATATATGATTTTTCACCCCAATGTTTAGCTGAAGAAATTTGATCAATAACTTCATAATGACCCAAATTATCACGAACTAATGATCTAAATTGACGGCCTTTAAACCCAGTACCACGACCATCGACAGTAACGACAACAGCGTTCAACTGTGCTGCAACGACTTCTGGGAAGGATAGACTAAAGGTTTTAGTGACCAGTTGACTATTTGGACCACCATAAACAAAGAATAGAATTGGGTATTGTTTAGTTTTATCAAAGTTTGGAGGTAATCTTTCAACATAATTAACAGTTGCAGTTCCAATATCAACTTCACCATAATGTTTCTTAGGTATTTGGTAGCCTTGCAACAGTTGAGATAATTTTTTGTTATCTTCCAATTCTTCCTCTTCACCAGTCTTGAGATCAATTAACTTTTGGTATGGAATATCTGGACCTCTATAACTTAATGAAACAAACCTCGCACCTGAAGAAAATGAACTTGAGAACCATCCTTCACCATTTGTATATTTTCTAGTCTCACCAGTAAATAAATGCTTGGAATACAAATGTCTTTCAATTGAGGAATCTTGAGTTGAAGTAAAATAAACCAGATTCGACTCGAAATCAAAAGCACTTGGTGCACTCACAACTTCCCATTCTCCAGATGTTATTACATGAGGAGTTGCATTATTTGGTGGTGAGAAATATGCTAAATGATTGAATCCATCAATAGAAATGGTATCTAAGTATCCATCATGTGGACGTGATTCAGATTTTGGAACGAAAAAAGTATCATGAGTAATTTCAAACCAGCTATCAGTGATTTCGTCTCTTACCAAATCGAAGGATAAATCTTGGGCATTAACTAGAACGACTTTCAAAAAATCTGATTCTCTATTTGTAGCTTTCAACAATAACTGATCATTACCAACCCATAAAATCTCTGTGAAGATATCATATTGATAATTGACAAATTTTGCAGTTTCGTTTGCAAGAACATTGATAATACCAATTGAAACATCTGGGTTAGAGAAGCCTGGTTTAGGATATTTCAAATTTCTTAATTCTGGATAAACGTCATTCCCATCCCCTTGAACAAAGTAAGGTATCGTAAATTCAGGAACTAATGTATCATTGGCTCTCAAGAATGAAACATATTCTCCATTTGGCGACCACCAAAGAGCCGTATCACCCTCTAATACTTCCTCTTCATAAACCCAATCTGGTTTACCGTTGAAAATTTGAGCACCTCCGTCAAACGTTGATTGTGTAGTGATTTTTGTTTGCAGATCATAAACATAAATGTTATTATCCAATACAAATGCCACCTTGTCAGATGTTGGAGACCATTTAGCAATAGCAATCTTACCTGAATTCAATGGCTCAATTGTTTTAGTTTCAATATTCAAGATCCAAAACAAACTAAATGTGGAATGTCTCCAACCTTGGGATTCATTAGTTGAGAGTAATGCATATTTTAAGTTTGGACTGGCAACTAATCTTTCTATTGAATAATCTATTCCATCATATGTGATTGAAGATCCGTTGAACAAAACTTTAGAATAATTTGAATCTAGTACAGATTTGATCAAATATTGTTTCTCTTCAATAGTGACAAATGTCCCCTTATCATTAGTTAAAGAATCAGGCTCAGAAATCCATTGAATAGATCTATATTGTGCACTAAAACTTGAATTTCTTAATTGGTCAAACCCAATAGCATTATCTACCGGTTCATTCTGGCCATAGTCTCTCAGTAAATTTGTTGATTTCAGATATTCCAATTCTTTCAACTCTAATGTAGTTGCCTGTAATCTCGAAATGCCTAATACTAATAAACTTGACCCCCATATTAGAACAGCAAGAATAGCGCTTGACAAAAGCCAGTTTTTACTAGAGCTTTGAGGTCTAAATCTATGGCCTGTCGGTCTCTCGAGGTCATTCTTTTCAATAGACCTTTCTGATTCCTCGTTCATGATGAACAGTTATTTATGCAGTCTATTTGATTCACTATCCTCTTGTTCTTTGTGGCACTTTGAAAACGGGTCCTTTGAGGGTTCTTCTCGAGTGTCTCCAATAATCTGAGTTGATAGTAATAGTAGTAGGGTTAAAAAGCTCCCTTGTGATCTCTTCTTCCTTCTTTTCCCAAATAAACTAATAAGTCAATGTGGCTTTGTCTTATCAAATGACAGTTCTTTGTTAAGCTATTCTATTCTTCCAAGATTCAATTAAGCCTAATTGGGAAACCAAAATATTCCTAATCCGGGCCAGACTCCCAATCCAGTCTTCACCCGTGAATCTGCCATCCGATTACGTAAGAGTGACATCACCCTCTATTTGTGATATCGACCTCTGCCACGTGATAAACCGAGGGTGTCACCCTGCTCTGACCGGAAAGGAGTGCGTGAATTAAAAATTTTTCAGAAAGGAGTGCACCGCCAATTCTTCATATTTAGAGAGTGCGCAATCCAAAGGTTTCCCATCTACAAATTCCTTGATACTAAAACATCAACAACATCAAAATCACCAATTTAGTCCGTTTAACTTGGATAAATAGTAGCTTATTACTCAATTGTTAGAAAGACCAAAGGAAACTTTCAAAGGAATCATGAGTTTAGACCCAAACAACCACCAAAGTGCTGTCTCCGCAGCTGCCAATGCTCTCCAAGCTGTTGGTATTGCTCAAACCAATAATCCACACCATCAACAACAACAAGCTGCTCAGCAATACGCCCAACATCAGTTAAGTCAAAATCAGTTCTACCAACAACAGGTGGCCCAAGCTCAACGTGCCTCTCAAGCTGCCTCTCAGCATCAACAGCTATTAAATGCTGCGACCCAGTTGCAACAAGCTCAGGCTCAACAGGCTCAACACCATCAACAACAACAATATCAGTCTGCGCAACAACAGTTGGCACAACATCTGCCACAAGCTACTGCTGCTGCTGCCGCTGCTAACGCTCAACTTGGACTTCCAACCCAAGGTCAAGGTGGTTTCCAACCTTCCCAACCTCAATCAGAGTTCAACACGAGACAGGAATTGATCTCTTACATCCATTCTTATGCTAGAGAAAACGGGTTCGGTATCGTTATTTCTCATTCCAATGAAAAGGCCATCTATTTCACTTGTGAACTTGGTGGTGCTTATAGAAATAAGAGAAATATCAATGATAAGGAAAGAAAGAGAAAATTAACTACAAGAAAGATCAATTGTCCCTTCACTATGGTGGCAAATTGTAAAAAAAATGATCAAGATGAAGTTGTTAAATGGATCCTGAGAATTACAAATGCTGATCATAATCATGACAAAATGAATTTAAACGAAAGTTTCCCAATGTTGAGAAGAAGAAACCCAGAAATTAATCGTCAAATTAGAGAATTATATATGAAGGGTAATAAACCTTTAGTTATTGAAAAATTATTGAAGGCTAATTTTAAAGACATTTTGATCAATAGAGAAGATATCTATAATGAAACAAGAAAGATGAAGAGAGAAGAAAGACTAAAATCATCTCAAGGTATAAACATCCATAATCAACAACCACAGCAACAACAACAAATTCAACAACAAGTTCCACAAACAAGTCAACAACTTAAAGATGATGCTAATTCATTCGAACAAAATATTCCAAACTTATTACAAGGTCAATTACAATTAGGTTTATCAAATCAATATGTTCCTCAAAACCTACAACAACAACAGCCACAACATCAGCAACAACAACAACCAAATCAATTCTCCCCACATCAATACAACATACATCAACAAGCTGCTGCTGCTATCAATGCCCAAAATGTGAACCAAGCATTACAACAAGCTCAACAACAAGTTCAACAGAAGGATGATAATTTGAGCAATATTGATATCAACTTGGTTAAACAACAGGGATTATAAGGTGCTCAATAATAAATCAAACCGACCATTTTTTCCAAAATAAAAAACAAATCATGATTTGGAATGATTAAAAAAAACAAACAACATTTTGTGTATTTTTAGTACCTTTAGATTCATAGTACAATGTGAATTTAGGTAAATTATGGGGTGTTATTATCTATGGTTTCTTATTCTACTTTTATTTTATACCTTCTTTGATTTTTTCATTGATTTTCGGTTGAATTTCAATAATTGCACTGTATATTAGATCATGTTATTCTTTCTTATCATGTAAAGAATTGAATAACTTGAATGTGTGTCTTTTTTGTTTTGATTTTATTCCGGTTTTACTATTTTTATATTATCAATTCTATTTCAATACTTGTGTTAGTACTACAATTTATATATACAAACTTGATTTTGTTTACACAATCTACATTGTAAGAGCTTTGACATTATATTGTACAGATATTATATTAAACCAATGAAATCATTAAAACCAAACGAACATATAATAATATTCGACGAAACGAAAAAATAAAACCAAAAAGGAAAACTAGGAACTAGGCACGGTGCAAAAACTAATCTTTTGAATATAACGTTAATAACCTGGTAAGATCATCAGATATTGAATTGTCTAAATTGTCATTCCTAGATTGCTTTGCTTTTGTTCAAAATATCAACATTCATCGTTTATAAGCATCAAGACCAAACTCTAATTCTTGTTCTAATCCAACGAAATCTTGGGAATAAATGTTTTCTTGAGGTCTTGGTGGTAAATCACTTCTGAATTGATCTTGAGGAATACCAATCGGTCCAACTGGACTTTCGAATGATGGACTGATCAACCCTGGCTGGTTGTATATTTGTTGTTGATGTAAATCATTATGAAGAGATTGTTGTTGTTGAACAAATTGATGGTCTGGTGGAGCCTCAAATTGGAAAGTATCTTCAAATTGCTGCTGTTGTGATAGCTGTTGTTGAGGAACTTGATTAGAAATTTGTTGATGTTGTTGTTGTTGTTGTTGTTGCTGCTGTTGTTGTTGTTGGATATATTCCTGCTCTTGAGCAACCTGTGGATTGGACAAATCCAATTGTTGATCTTCTATTGGTCTTCTAACGAATTCTCTAAAACTTTCGACTTCATCTAAAATCATTTGTTTCATAGCTTCTAAATCATCAACGGCTTCAAAGGCGAAATCAAACTTTGAGGCAGATATTGGTTCATCAGCAGGATCATGCCAAACTTTTAAATATGGATGAGTTAATGCTTCCTCTACTGTAATTCTCTTAGCTGGATCTAAGCATAACATTCTGTCCAAAAGATCTAATGCTTCAGGACTAGCATTTGGATACAACTTCTTGAACGGAATCTTTGGCATAAATGGTAAAGATCTAACATAATCTTGCGCTCTTTGAGAACCAATTCTGGTCAACGTCTCTTCAGGTGGTGTACCAACGATATATAAGATTTGGTTCAATTGATCAACATAATCTTTCCCTTTGAAGATTGGTTTGCCGCCAAGTAACTCAGCCAATATACAACCGACAGACCAAATATCAATAGCCTTTGTATAACTTTGAAATGATAACATAATTTCAGGAGCTCTATACCATCTAGTTGCAACATATTCAGTTAAAAATCCTGCATTTTTTTCAGGAATTGATGAATACCCTCTTGCTAATCCAAAATCACAGATTTTCAGCTCACAATCAGCATTGACTAATAAATTACCAGGCTTCAAATCTCTATGCAAAACATCAGCACTATGAATATATTTTAACCCACAAAGAATTTGATATATAAAGCTTTGATAATGAGCATCAGTCAATGGTTGGCCTGACCTAATGATTTGATGCATATCACATTCCATCAATTCTTCATATAGATAAACCTCATTGAATCTATTTTTGTTAACGATATCTAAATCATATAAACATGTAATGTTTTTATGACCTCTAAAATGTCTTAACAATTTCAATTCTCTGAGAGCCCTTTTACACAAGATCTTCTTGCTGAAAATGTTCGTAACTTTTTTGATAGCGACTGTGACATCTGGAGTTTCTGAATAACGGGTAGAACATACGATACCATAAGCACCATGTCCCAACTCCTTGATAACTTCAAATCTCTTATCAATTGTGAAGTCTTGTTGGAACACATTAAAACTATGACGTTCAGGTTCAGACATCGTAATCTAGTTTTTAATCTTTTTCTTGATTATTATATATTGGAGTTGAATATTATTTAGCTTTTTATCTTTCTCTATGTGCAACTTGTGCAGTTTTTTTTCTTTGGAAAGACGTCTTGGTTCCGTGGAGCGTATTCTATTAATGTCCCAACACTTGAACGAATTGGTGGATAAACCGGGCTTTGGCTTATTAACAGCTGATGAACAATTGATCAAGAGCTAACTGTAAAATTTCTGTGCGTTAACAGTTCAAATATCTCAACAATTGAAGAACCTATAAAGTATCGATTTTTCCAGATCTTGTTGTTTCGTGGAAGGCTTTGGCGTGTTCCAACTCAACCCAAAAAGATTTCTAAACTGTCGCCGCTTGAATTCTCACGACCCGCGAATTTTCCGATGGGATCTGCGAAGCGTCAGGCTTCAACTAAATGCTCAAGGTGCTTGTTCTGGCATTCTGTATAATGTACATTGTTCTATAATTAATGAATAAATAAAAGAAGGGTCGTCTATATAGATACAGAGGCAGTTATATTTTTATAGCGATTGAAGGTTCTCATAAAATTTCTTCACAACACCACTAGATCTTATCTTGTCTCTATTAAAATTTATCAATTGAAGACGATCCTTGGAGACAGCTCTTGAAAGAGCAACATAAACCTGACCCATTTCGAATACCCTGGTAAGATCAACTTTCACTCTGTCCAATGTTTGACCTTGAGATTTATGGATAGACAAGGCCCAAGAAAGCAGTAAAGGTAATTGACTTCTCGATGCACCAGTATCGGATTGATCACTATCTAAATTAAATTCTTCTCTTTCAACAACTTCTAATCTGAACCCGTTAACAGTGGAGAACTTCACAAGTGGTATGATACTTGATCTTGATTCTCTAACAGCTGAGGTTGCCAATTGGATGAATTTATCTTTATTATGAATTTTATTAGCAAAATTCAAGACATCAGGTTGAATATCATTGGTACCAATGATGGATGAAATTATTCGAAGTTGTTGAATAGTTATGTCATCGGATAATTCATGATCCCTGTATAATATTTTAAACTGGGCAAAAACGGTTGCAGTGATGAAAGTAACAACCTTACCCACAGTACCGTTTACGAGTGTGTCATCTTTATTCTTGATCATCATCACTTGAGCATCTTCTTTCAAGACAAGTTTCTTAACAGCCATCAAATTATCTAAAGCTTTCTTTTGGAATTCGTTTCCAACATCAATGGCATCAAATTCATGGAATTTACCAGGTAATAATTGTAAACGTTTTGTATTGGCGTGATCAACCTCTTGCCTTGTACAGAATAATTCAGTTGGTTGAATTCCGTCTTCGTAATGTATATCTCTTGATAATGATCGAAACAACGTAGACATATGTTCACTAACCTCGCCGAGTCTTAAACAATTTAATAAGTCGACAAATTCATTATCTTTTTGTCTGAAAACCTGCACCAATAAAATAGTCTTTTGAATACATTTTGACCAACAATCAGCTTGGAAACAAAATTTTGGAGGAGGTCCATTACGATCTGGCACTGGTGGTAATTGGAAAAAATCACCAGTTAGTACGACTTGTATACCACCAAACGGTCTTGGGTCCTTAGTGACATGTCTTGCAGTAAATTCAAGTTTATCTAAAAAGGAGCCGTCAATCATGGAAATTTCATCGATAATAAGAACTTTGGTACGTTTCCATCTTTCAGAGGACTGTGAGTTTCTTTTAACCCTAGAGGCAACTGTTAATGGATCCCCCAGGGCAATACCCATACCGGAAAACTTATTGATTGTAACACCACCAATGTTAACAGCAGCTAATCCAGTAGAAGCAGTAACAGCGACCGCATTTGGACCATGTTTCGCAATTAGACGAGAAACAAGTTCTTTTAATAAGACAGATTTACCAGTACCAGCGGAACCTGTATAAAAGATATTTTTCTTCTCTTCAATAACAAGTTCCAAAACTTTTTGTTGCTCAGGACTGGGTTTGAAATTGGGGTTTCCATAATATGAATAATTTGATGACTTGGATTGATTAACAGGCTCCCTTATTCTTGGATTTTTGATTTTTTTTGTATTGATGACTTGAGTATCCCATGGACTTTGTTTCCTCTTTGGTTGTAACTGTCTAGCGCCGAAATCAAATGTTGATTGTCCACCTTTCTTCGGTGCTTGCGATGTCTTGAGAGATGTTCTCTTAGCTTGAGCTTCTTCAGCTGCTCTCATTCCCGATCTTGGTAGTTGAGTGATCTCTTGTATATCAGAAGTGTCATCATCAACAGAGGTCGGTGGCATTGGTATATTGTTTCGTATTTGTTGCGGAGGCTTGTATGTAGATAATGTTGATGTTGATTTCTTGATGACTGGTGGGCTTAGTTTAGAGTTTATTAATGAGCCAATAGGTTTAGAATGCTTAAGATTGACTGGCGCCTTTTTTGGTTCAATTTCATCACCATTGAAGCTATCATCGAATGAGCCGCCGCTCATCGAAGACAGTGTGCTTTTAGATCTAACAAAGAAATCTTGACTAGCAGTAGGAGCAGGCCTATTGAGAGCCGAAGACGAAATTTTCTGCAACGGTTCCTTGGTCTCCTCCATATTTGATACAGACTTCTTCATGAAGAACGGCAGCTGCCCTTGACCTTTAGGAGGGCTCTTAACTTTGAATGGGTTGTGCTGTTTTTGCAGCTTCTTTCTGGAGTCTGGCTGACTACTAGACAACCTGCTGGCAGTGCTGTTGAACATCTTGAGTCGCGGTGATCTGTATTTATCTTCCAGATACCTTGCACACTCTTCACCAAGATTTCCTAGACTTTCTTTTCAGTGAAGCGAAGCAATTTCTTTGTTTTCTTAAAGCTTTCCAAAATTCAACAGTACCAAATTTCTAGTCAAGTAAAGCGCGCTTCACTTCATTTGTTTTGTTTACTTTTCAAATTATCGCGACGGAGATTTATGGAAACCTAGGCAACAATAGGAAAAGATTATATGGATGAATCTACCAGCGAACCATCAAAAGTCATAATTTATTTATTTGTGTGTATACATCAGTCCAAATTCCAGGCATATGGACTCTTACCTCTGAGAAATTTCCCATATTTGAAGAACAACACTGGGAACGGTATCATAGCGACTAATAAGAAAGCTAATAAAGCACTGGCCCAGTTAACTCCCAGCTTCTCATACATTTGCAATCCGAATAATGGGAACCCACCAGACATTGCACTTCTTACAAGACTATTACAAGCCATCGCACTTGCAGAATATAACCTGTATGCGTCTGAAATATAGCCAATAATCCCAGTGAAGGCCAAAGAACATCCAATACCGTAGATAGTACTACCTATTATTGGGCCAATCCAATGTAGTTTAGCATATGAGGTCCATGCTATTATGAACATTCCTACTGGGAGAATGATACTTGCCAACATCAAAGCATAAAGTCTATCCTCAGGTTGCGCTTTTCCTTTGGCATCGATTCTGTTATAATGATTCTGGAACGAAGGTGCTAAACAAGCACCGAAACATAGACCTATCAAGAGTCCAATAAATGCTAATCCTTGTGAAACATTATCAAAATGGAATACTGTCTTGAAAATATATGGAAATGCAACAAAGAATAAATAAATGATTGCCAAAATCAATCCAGAATATAAACATAGAATTGCAATCATAGGATCACGAACCAATAATAAAAAGGGTCTTTTTGGACCAGTTATCAAGGTCTTCAAGACGGAACGATGATCATCCTCCAATCTACTATGATACCTTTCATCACCAGTTTCATTTCTTAATCGTTTTGCCTTCCTGGTTAATAAAACAGGTTCATAAGTCTCTGGAACAAACAAAATAACCAATGCTAACGAAACACCATGTAGCATCAACATTAAATAAAAGACCCACCTCCAATTCATATATTTGTTCACACCTGCAGAAAACAGTGTTCCAACTGAAGGTCCAACAAAAGGAGATACCCCAAAGAAGGCAATAGCAGGAGCTATTTCACTTTTCTTGAAACAATCTGTAAAAGTCCCATTAACGACGCTCAAGAAAGCAGAACCAAAGAACCCAGACATGAAACGACCAAATAATATACCTCCTAAATTATCACAAAATGCCGTTAAGAACTGGAAAGCACAACTTAGAATTAACCCTCCAACGAATACTGGTTTCCTACCATAAAATTCAGACAATGGACTAAGAAGCATTGGTCCAAAGGCAAGACCAAACATGATCAGCGATATCCCAAGTGTTCCCACAACTCTACCTACATGATAACGCTCAGAAATCTCTGGTTCTGAATACGACCATACCGAGGAAAGCATTGTCACCATTGCAGTAACGAAGCAAAGTACTAATACGATAGACCATTTCCTTAGGAATGACATTTGTACATTGATATTCTCCTTATCATCAAGCCCATCAAATACAACATCAAAATCATCCCTATTGTTCGATTTTTCCTTATTTTCATTAACAGCGATATCGTCAGCTTCACTAGATCTTGATTCATCGCTAGTATATTCACTGGCATCTGGTGTTACCTTTGGATCCGATTGATCTGGGGTCAACTCTTGAAACTCTTCAGCTTTAAGTGATTCATTCAACTGGTTCTCTTCATCTCTTGAATGTGACATTTTGGAACCTTTCCTCAACACCAGAGTTATTAACTTTGATTTCAAATCAACAATAACACCAACATCCACTATATTTATATATTTATACCTGGTCTCCCATCAAAGCCATACTAGCGGAAAATATAGAAAGCCTACTTTGGTGTCTCCCGTAAGCACCGTTTAGTAAGTCGGTTCAATTCAACTTTAGAGCCATAATACTTTCACTCTATAACAAATATTTACCAATATTCTCCATTTCTAATACGGTAGTTATCCCGTTCAGTTTGCATGGCACATTGTTCCTAGCCGCTCGAAATTGTGACAAAAACTCCACGCTTGGATACTTCCGAGCCTGAGCATAAATCCGGCAATACGTCAACTAATAAGTTTAGTTGTCCAACGTTCGAATGTTGAGCAAACAGCTTCATTGGTTAATGAATAAAATTGAAAGTTGGCTAGCTATTATGTGAGAAACTACTCGTTGATTATTAATTGAATACATAAAATTAGATAGTATATAGATGAGTTGATAGAGCGTTTCTTTAGGATTTTGGTATCTAATCGTGGCACCTAATCACATTTTTTTTAACGGATATTATGGCAGTCATTTTAGTCCATACTCCAAGTATATGGACTCTTATTTCTTAAAGATTCACCATATTTAAAGAATAAAAACGGGAAAGGAATCATAGCTAATGTTGCAAAAGCAAGAATTGAAGAACCCCAATTGGCGCCACATGCTTCATACATCTGTAATCCAAATAATGGGAAAATCCCACCCATGATACACCTGACCAATGTATTGCATGCCATTGCACTGGCAGAAAAGAGACGATAAGCATCAGCTGTATAGCCAAGGATACCTTGGAAAATCAAGCAAGTAGAGAGACCAAATATGGCAGTACCAACCATAGCACCCATCCAATGGAGATGAGAATATGATGTCCATGCAAATATGAACAAACCAATCGGCGACAGCACGCTTCCAATCATCAATGGATATAACCTATATTCTGATTTAGGAGACCCGTTTTTATGAACCTCTTTATTGTAAAGATTTTGGAAAAATGGAGATGAAGAACCTCCAATAATCATGCCTACCATCATACCTAAGAATGATAACCCCTGACCAATATTGGAAAAATGAAACACCTTCTTAAAAATATATGGGAAGGCAACAAAAAATAAATAAACAATGGCGAGTACTAGTCCAGTATAAAAACATAAAACGGCCATCATTCGATCATATATCAACAATTGAAAAGGTCTTTTGGTTGAGAGTAATGAAGCAGCGAAAACTGATTGTTCTCTTTGCTTTAACTCTAATGGTGCGAAATATTTATCATCACCAGTCTCTTCCCTTTTCCTTTTAGCTTTCTTTATTAATAATACTGGAACATATGTTTCAGGAACCAAGAAGATTATAAGTAGAAGCATAACACCGCTAAATATTAACATAGTATAGAAAGTCCATCTCCAATAAATATATTCATTAATGAAGGCACTTACTAAAGGGCCAATTGTAGGACCCAAGAATGGAGCAATTGCAAAAACGGTGAATGGGATACCTATTTCATGTTTTTTGAACATGTCAGTCATTGTACCACCAGCCGTGGCTAAAAATGCTGAGCCAAAGAACCCACTAGCAAATCTCCCAAATAAAATACCACCTATATTTGGAGAGAATGCTGTGAGAAATTGAAAAGCATTGCAAATTGAAAGACCAAATATATAAGTGATTCTCCGACCATAGAACTCAGAGATTGGACTCAAGAGCAATGGACCAAAAGCAATTCCAAAAATGTATAGACTGATACCCAAAATACTAACCTCTCGGCTTATATCGAAATGTTCAATGATGTTTTCAGAGGCCATTGACCAAACTGAAGAAAGCATTGTAACACATACAGACGTCAAGGATAACGTCAAACTGATCAACCATTTCCTACCAAAAGACATGGATTCATTGATATTTTCCATGTCATCTTCCCCATTGAATTCAACTTCATGTTTTTCATGACCAAGTTTGGGTAAACCAAGACTTTCTTCCTCATCATTATGCAAAGTTTTCTGCATCTTTTCCTTATCAAAAGTCATCGCTAGTACAATATTGGATTTTACAACAACATTGATAGCACTGTATTGAACAATGCCAACGACGCTATCATCTTTTACTTATACAAATTTCACACGATTTTTTGATTAATGATGTTTCTTAAGATGAGTAATGTAGCATACCTAATATTGAAGATTCTTATAAATTGTTCAAACTTCGTCGGACTCTATTCTATTTTGGGCGAGATGGCCCGTTTTCTTGCATACAGGCACTAGCCACACTGTATTTTCCTATGTAAACTAGCCACAATCAAAACACTGTCGGGGCTAGTGAGACTTGAATACACTCACTCTCGAGGTTAAGTGGCTTTAGATATTCGTACGAAAGATTCTGATTAATAATCTCTATAACTGTCGTAGTATTGAAGAGTACAAGGCGCTAGTCATACATGATGGTAACCAGGCACATGTTTCCAAGGGAACAAACTCTTCTATATAGAATTTCGCAATTTTGAATATTTGGGATTGATCTCACAGGGGTAATGTTATTTGTATTAGTTATTAAATTTATTATACGATTGCTATAAAACGTTGTATGTAAGATGACTTTAACTTTTTGATGCTTTTGATTTAATCCATGCTCCAGGCGTAAGGACTCTTATTTCTTAATGATTCACCATACTTGAAAAACAAAAATGGGAAAGGGATCATGGCTAATGTTGCAAAGGCAAGAATACTCCCACCCCAATTGACACCACAAGCTTCATACATTTGTAATCCAAATAATGGGAAAACACCAGCCATAAAACTTCTAACTAAACTATTACAAGCCATGGCACTTGCAGAATAAAGGCGGTACCCATCTGCTGTATAACCAAATATCCCTTGGAAGATTAAACTGGTCCCCATACCATAGATTGCAGTACCTATCATAGCACCAATCCAATGCAGATGAGAGAATGAGGTCCAAGCAAAGATGAACAATCCAATTGGAGATAAGAAACATCCAATCATTAGTGGATATAACCTATATTCAGATCTTGGTTTACCAGTTTTATCCACTTGATTATTATAAATTTGTTGAAATTTTGGCGACGTGAGACCACCAAGAATCATACCAACCAACATACCTAAAAAAGATAAACCTTGTGCAATATTTGAGAAATGGAAAACTTTTTTAAAAATATATGGAAATGCAACGAAAAATAAATAAACAATAGCAAGAATTAATCCAGTATAGAAACATAGGACAAACATCATTCTATCGTGTAATAATAATAAAAATGGTCTTTTGGCAGATAATAATGATGCTGTGAATACTGACTGTTGCTTTTGGACGACCTCTAATGGCGCATAATATTTATCATCGCCTGTTTCAATACGTTTCCTTTTAGCCTTCTTGATCAAAAGAACTGGAACATAAGTCTCAGGAACAAGGAATAGAATCATTAAAAGCATAACACCACTGAAAATTAACATCACATAAAAAGTCCATCTCCAATAGATATATTCATTAACAAAAGCACTGACTAATGGACCCAAAGAAGGTCCTAAAAAGGAGCAATTGCGAAAACAGTAAATGGAATACCAATCTCATGCTTCTTAAACATATCGGTCATTGTACCACCCGCAGTTGCTAAGAAAGCAGATCCAAAAAACCCACTACCAAACCTTCCAAATAGTATACCTCCTATATTTGGAGAAAATGCTGATAATATTTGGAATATACTGCATAATGAAAGTCCAAAGATGTATGTGATTCTTCTGCCATAGAATTCAGAAATTGGACTCAAAAACAGTGGGCCTAGACCTAATCCGAAAATGTATCTGTTTTCCATTGGTGTTAGTGGAATTGAAATTTATTGAGATTTTAAATTTTACTTACAATGAAATCCCCAAAATACTAACTTCTCGACTTATTCCAAAATGTTTGATGATATTTTCAGAAGCCATTGACCAAACTGAAGAAAGCATTGTAACACAGACAGATGTCATTGACAATGTTGAACTAATCAACCATTTTCTAGCAAGGGACATTAATTCGTTGATGTTTTCTTGATCATCCTCCCCATCGAAAACAACTTCATATTTATCTTCCCCATGATGAGAGGAAGGAATATCCACCTCATCTGGTTGATATGAATACGTAGAAGCTGACATCTTGATACCTTTTCCCACTACCACTCAACCCAAAGCATACGATAAAATGCCTAAGACGCAAAGTAATCAGAAGAGTAACAACTTCTTTACAAACAATCTTAGCACCTTTAATATGGAGGTCGAGTCACTATTGTCTTGGAGAGTCGAAGTCTTAATATGGCTCACGCTTACAAAGAATAAATTTATATCGGTCATTCTTCTCTTTTAGGTGGGAAAGTCCGGTAGTGCCCACTACAACTATATATAACCGAATCACTTTGGAACTAATGATTAATTCATAAACTCAATTGAAAGTTGGGTAAATATAAAAAAATATTATTATATTTACAGAAAGTTTTTCAAGATCAACATATGTGTGTCTTTGAGGGATTAAAAATTCCATCTATATATGATAGTCAAACAAATAAAGAAGGTATTTAGTCTGTATATGGACTCTTGCTTCTGAAGGACTCACATTTGAAGAATAAGAATGGGATCATCTCCTGTTTTATGTCTGTTCCTTTTTGACTTCTTATATAAGACAGGTTCATAAGTCTTTGGGACTAAAATTGAAACCAAAATCAACATAACAACACTATAGATCAACGTAATATGGGATGTTCATCCCCAGTACAAATATTCATCTATACATGCATTAATCAATGGCGCAAGCATTGGACAAATAAATGGGGCCGTTGGGAATATTGCAAAAGGTACACCAGTCTCGATATCAGTAGTTGAGCCACCTGCAGTGGTCAGGAATGCTGAACCAAAAAATCCACTAGCAAATCTTCCAATTAACATACCATCATTTTTTGTTTTCTCCCACAGAATCCCGATGTTGGACTTCGAAATGAAGGACCAGTTCCTCGTTCAAATGTATAGAGACTAATCCTCTATATTTTAACTTCTCTACTAACTTCAAAATGGTTCATGGTGGGTTTCTGAGGCCATTTACCAGATCGAGGAAAGCATAATGACACACTTTGAGGAAATAGATAGAGTTACACCAATGGACTATTACCTATTAAAGGACATTGGTTCATTGATGTTTCCCTGATAATCCAACCCAACATTGGAAAGTTCGTATTGGATAGTAAGATCGCTAGTGGAAGTATCTATCCATACCGATCATAATTATACTGGAACGGTGAGAGTTCAGCCTTCATTTATACCGACTCAAAGCCCATCTCAGACAATCATCCCTTCCATTTTGATGAAAATAGCATATCAATATATCTGTAGTACTGTGGTTTACCCAAAGTTCTCAATATTCAAGAATCTAATGAAATCGAAATTATTCAAAATATTAAATCTCACCAGCTCACTAGCCACACATTTAAAAATTCGCGAAACAATGCAAATGCACAGCCACGGTATCAAAACTGGGGATAGCATTTGTGGCTAGTGTAGCCAAAAGGTGGTGAAAGTCATGAGAAAACCAACATCAAAATAAAAGATGGAAATCCTTTTTATAAATCTTGAGCTTCCATCAACTTGATTTTGGATGGTTTGAAAAGTTTCCCTCTAACAGGCAATAAGATGATCTTCAACAAAGAGATCCTAGGCATTGCCAGTAGAAGGATCCGTGATGCACCATCCAGGAGAAAGATATACTATGCTGAATATATCCCTTCTACTTCAACACCACCTCCGATGGCACCTCCATTAACATTTATCAACAAATCACAATTTCAAGAGTCCAAGCCACAGGAGAAGCCAGCCGTGGATAAAACTAGTTTTGATTCGATGCTACGGGGCATCATTGATGATATCAATGCGATTCCTGAAGCCAAATCAATTATAAAACAACCAGCTTGGGTTCAATTACCTAGTAAAGTTGCCTCAGTTATTCAAAATACAAGTGATGCACATGTTAAGTTGAAGGCATTATTAGGGTTTGAAACTGTACTAAGGATCAAACCTGAATTTGTTGATTATGTGTTGAGTGCTGAATTAGGGGTTAATAATGCAAGAGATTTATATGAAACCTTGAGTGAAGAATTGATGTTACAATTAGTTGAATATTATGTTCATCATAAAGAATTTGAAAAAGTTGCACAAATTGTTAATCAAGCTGTATTTATTGATTATCATTCCGATGTTAGTGTTCTTGGATTCACCATTATAAATGCATTAAAGAAGGATTTTGATTTAAAATTTGGAATCATGGAATTAATGTCATATATTTATAAACTTGTTGATGGGGATTTAAAACTTTTCAAATTTCATTATAATATATTAACTGAAAAAGGTCGGATAATTGAATTTAGAGAAATGAATATGAATTTTGATGATGTTTTCAAAATGGCACAATTAGATTCTATTATTAATGATAATGTTAATGTTGATGAACTTCCCGATTTTTTTTGGAGAACATCATATGATTATATCAATTTAAAATTAGGATTAAAATGTTTCCAACAAGATTTATTAGAAAGAGGGTTTGCTGTATTAAAGAAGACAAAGATCATGGGACAAGATGGTGTTATTTATAGACTTTTCCAAGCTGGTAAACATTTACCAACGAGTGAATCACTTGTTAAACCTACTGCATTTGAGAAAAAATTCTTTAGAGCAATTGTTTTCAATGAAAGATGTAATTTATCAGATATGGATATTGATAAATTAAGATTGAGTACCAAAAATCTATGTATTTTCAATAATTTATTGGTACGTTTGCAAAAAAATAAAACTCATTGCAAATTGAAAAATATGTATTTAAAGAAATTATTAGATATTAAAGATTTACAAAATGGTATGAAATTAATTGAAAAAAATATATCTAGTGTTCAATATTTTGATATTTCATCATTAGTGACAATTTTTAAAATTACTCAAAATGTTGAAGTATTAAATCAAGTTTCCAAATCATTACCAACTTTATTAAGATCTCAATTCATCACACAATTGATTTCCAAATGTGTTCCGCTTGAAGGACAGGGGAAAGAGCATCAAGTTCCCGAGTATCAATTCAATTCAATTGAATGGATTTTAAATGGGGTTGAATATAGATTAAGTGATGATAATTTCAGACAATTATCAACAATTTTACAAAAATTACCAATGGATATGCAAAAATCAATTATTACTAAAATTTCAGGAGTTTCACTTTCGAATTATTTTGGATATCTTTCTAATGGTGTACCATTATCATATATGTTGATTCCAATATTGATACGTTCCGGGAAGATTGAGAGTAAGAATCAAATGATTGGGATGGGGAAATATATTGCAAGGAAATGTTCAACTGTTGAGATTGTTGAGATTTTAAAAGATTTAAAAGATTCAGTTGAATTACAAAATGAATTACAATTTAGAATACTTCAACCTTTATTTATATTTAAAGATTTCATCAAATGTCAGGAGATTTTCTCTAGTATCCCTAATTCCAACTTACAATTCAAGATGAATGAAGAGATGGTTAAGAATGGAGAGGCACCAATTTATTATGATATATATAAGGAGAATAAGATTGAATTGAAGAAGTTGAAAGTTATTGAGATATTACTTGATGATGGAAAATTAGGATACGGTGCACCATTAAGAAGACATATGAAAGAGTTGATGATGAACAACAAGCTTGACAAAGATATGACGTTGATGCTTTTGAAGAAAGTTGTACGAAAGATCAAGACAAAGGGGGAATTACAAGTCACTGATCGATTAGAATGGGCTGTTGAGCTTTGTTTAAAATATGGTGTTTCAAATGAGGTTGTTGCCGAGGTCATTGAACAAAATAAGACCAGTAGCACGTAATTTATTTATTCATGATATTGATTATCATTATTTATCATTATTTATCATTATTTATCATTATTTATCATTATTTATTTATTTATTTATTCATCATTATTTATTTATTTATTCATTATGTTAATATACACGCCCAGTGCCGCTAACCAAACTTCCGGATTAGGCACATTTTCTGGCCAATGGAAAAAAGTTTTTTCAACCAATAATCATCTGAACTTTTAATTTTGGCAGATTTCCAATGGGAAAAAAAAGTGATTAATAAAAGTAGAATCGTAAGATATAAAGGAGAGAGTCTTCAACTTGAACAATAAAGATTAAGATAAACCAATAAGAGCATTTATTCCATTCAAGCCATGTTTTCATCATCATTCAAACAAGTTTTAAGAGCCCCAATCGTTAATCGTTCAATAATTTGCAATGTTCGTCCAACTACAAGTAAATTAATCACTAGTAGAATTTCATCAATTAGAAACTATTCAGCTCATGAAGAGGAAACTTTTGAAGAGTTTACATTAAGGTAAGTCATATCATATTTGTGTTTGATTGATATCAATTCTAACGATGTTATAGATTTGAAAAAGAATTTGAAGAAGCTTATGATTTATTTGAAGTTCAACGTGTTTTAAACAATGCCTTTTCTTATGATTTAGTTCCATCACCAGTTGTTATTGAAAAAGCTCTTAGAGCAGCAAGAAGAGTTAATGACTATGCCACTGCTGTTAGAGTTTTCGAAGGGTTGAAATATAAAGTTGAAAATGTTGAACAATATAAGGCATATTTAGAAGAATTAAAAAATGTTAGAGAAGAATTAGGTATTACTTTAAAAGAAGATTTATTCCCTGAATTGATCAATGAGAAACATGTCAATTAATACAAATCACTCCCATCCAATTTCAACATTCAATTAAACCCCAATATAAAACCAGAAACCATAAGAAATTTATTTATTTGATAGTTTAGATAATTTATGCATTAAATTAATTATAAACCTGTAAGCTTTTTTTCTTTTTTCAATCACTATAATCTCCATCGATTTCTTCTTCATCATCTTCTATGAAATTATTATCAGCGATTTTTTTTATATCTTCATCATTATTAAAATCTTGATCATTTTCAACATTGTCATCATTTTTATTAACTTCTTCAGTGGCGTCATACCAATCTGTATAAACATCAACGGGTCTACTTAATGAATTGATTGTACTTTGGAACGTTTGACCACAAATTTTACAATATAATGAGCCTAAATTATTCTTCTTGTCTAATGTACATATTATTGATTTTTCATGATTACAGAAAAGACAATTAAATGAAGTATCTAATTTTTGAACAACTTTTTTAACAGGTTTCCTTGAAGATTTTTTTTTACCCTTTATGAGTTAATAAATGATTCTTTATATTCATTTGATTGAAACATACCATTTTAATTTAATTTGTTGATATTAAAGTTGTTAAAAGTGAAAGTCCGTTTACATTTCAAAGTTATATTGATACCTAGTTTCCGCGAACGGTGACCCGGCTTAACAATTAATATAAATAATACACATATACTGATTTATATTATATATACTTTATTATATTAATAGTATATCAATTATTGTAATCTGTTTAAATTTAATTGTTGTAGTTTTAAATAGTGTTGTTTGGGTTGTCTTTTCCACGTGACGTAGCACGTGACAGCTCATCGATAAAAATTTATTTAGATCAAAAAAAAAATTTATACATAATTTTACAACTTTCCAATAGATATATAAAATTTAAATAAGGACAATCATGGCTAGAAAAGTTTTAAATAAGAGTAAAGTTGTTAAGAAGCCCGGTAAAGTGACCAAGCCAAAGGGGAAGATCATTAAGGCCAGCGTTGTGGAAGATGTTAGAGTTGAAGATGTTAAAGAATTTAAAGAAGAAGAAGATTTATTAGTTGAAGATTCCAAAATTAACCAGGCAATTGAAGAATTGAAAAAATTTATTGAAAGTAATAATAAAGCTGATAAATCTCAATTATTTGAAGATGAATTAGTTGATAATTTACAATTAATTTTCACAAAGAAGGAATTATTTACCACAAAGAAGAATTTCAAACCTAAATTAATTCCAATTGAAAATAAACCGAAATTAGATAAACCAAAAGTTATATTATTTATTAGAGATGGTATTGTTGATAGTGAATTATTAAAAGAGATTGAAAATTCCGAATTAAATGAAATTTTCCAAGAGATTATCCCCGGATCAGAATTGAAAAAAACTTATAAACAATATGAGAAAAGAAGAGAATTATTTCAAAGAAATGATTTTTTTTTAGCAGATGATTCATTAATTACTTCATTACCAAAATTATTAGGTAAGGTTTTTTATGATTCTAATAAGATTCCAATTCCAATTAAGATTAATAAAGATAATTTTTCAATAAAATCTACAATTAATCATACTAATAAGATTTTAAATTCTATAATTTATCATATTCCAAGAAGTAATCAGTTGAGTGTTAATTTAGGTTCGATTGATTCGATTACATTAGATGTTTTAAAGCAAGTTATCAAGCATTTTAGTAAAGAAGATTTAAGAGCCATTTATCTAAAGACTAATCAATCTCCATCATTACCTTTATATGAGATGGATGTTGTTTATTCTGCTGGTGATTTAGTGGAAAGAGAAACTATTCCAAAAGAATCTGTTAAATTGGTTAATATTGAAGGGTTACCAGGTAATATTAAGTTGAGTAAATTTGAACAGTCATTAGTTGAGATTTCTAATCCAACAGAGTTACCAAAGATGTTTAATAAAAAAATCAAGAGGGCAAGGCAATCCAAGATAACAAAACCATGAACTGATTATGGTTGTGATTGCTATGTACAATATAATAATACAATAAACGGTATTTCAATTATTAAAAGCTGTAGTTAATAATAATTTAACGTTATTAAACAGAAATTAAATGGTCTGATGGGGTCGGATCTTGTTTTCTGCGGCGTACGTTTTGCCCTCGGAAAAAACACCCAGCAATAATATGAATTTCTTTTGAAAGAAAGAAAGAGAAGAAAAGAGAGAAAGAGAAAGAGAAAGAGAAAGACAAAGAGAAAGAGAAGAAAGAGAAGAGTGATAGAATAGTATATGATAGTATAGTATGATAGTATGATAGTATAGTATAGTATAGTATAGTATAGTATGATAGTATATATGATAGCACACTATAGTCTATGGTATAGTCTCATGATCCTCGATACAGATTCGAGATGCACAAGGCTGCTGATGCTGCTGATGATGCCCCACTGTAATATTCTTTAGTCTGTGCATTAAAGTTGAGTGATTGTACGATATTAATATCGCTTTTAACAACAGAAATTATTGACACTTGTCGTGGGTGCTCTTGCATAAATAGAATCAAATAACTAGTTTTAATCAGCCATCTCTGTAATACTACTTAACTACCAACTACACCTTTTAGATCATATTAATGTTCACCGATCAAAAACTCAAAGAGTATAATGACCGAGAAGAACGATTCAAAAATGCAATCAATGAAGCTCAAACAAATAAAACTGCCTCTATAAATTCCATTGCAAATAAATATAGAGTTAGTAGAACAACTTTATCAAGAAGAATTCATGGTTTTAAAAACACAAGAACCTCTCATGAAAAACAACAAAAATTTACCAATGAAGAAGAACTAATCATTATTGATAAAATCAACAACTTATTACAAAAAAATTCTCAAATCCCTCCTAAAAAGGAAATACTAATAATTTGTGAAGATTTATTGAAATCAAAATATGTTAATACTCCACCATCGGAAAATGAAAGTTTTTTCAAAGTTGGTAAAAATTGGATTGATAGATTTTTAGAAAGACATAATGATAAATTAATGATTAATGATAAAACTTCACTTTGTGAATATTATAAATATGAATTCTTACAAAGGAAAAAATTACGTTCAAATAGAGATTTTAAAACTGAAGATTCTCCAATTCAAGAAGATTATAATCAACAAATCCCAAGACCAATCATCCCTTCAGGTGATTACATCTATCCAAACATGGATCATATAAATATACAAAACCCCTATGTCATACCAACAATGATGCCTCAAAATCAAAACCAAGTTGAATCAAATTGGAATTCTTTAAATAGTGTTCCAATGAAAAATAGTAATAAAGTTCAATATAATCAATCAATGAATTTCCAATTCCCTCAACAAGGAACTCCAAATCAAAATCAAAATCAAAATCAAAATCAAAACCCAAATCAACAGAATAGATCAGGTTATGGATCAAATAGTATCTTGAATAATCATGGAGTACATTTGAATGGCAACGCTGTGGTGAACATATATCCAGATGGTATACCTCCACAAACCCCAAATTATTTGCAAAATCCATATCAAGGATTAAATAACTATTCTCTTCAACCTCAACCTCAACAACAACAACAACAACAACAACAAATTCCTTCAGATGTCAAGAAATCACCAATTTTCAATATGATTGAATTCTTCCATGAAAATCATCGATTTAATTATGAATCTTGTCGATTGAAAATCATTAACGAATTACAAAAAAATCAAATTGATCTAATCCTATTAACAAAATTAATAAATTTTTCATTTGAACAATTTGAAAAAGAATTACAATATCAAAATAATCCAATCAATCCAATAAATCCAAATCCAAACCCAAATCAAAATTATTTACCAAATTATCAATAAATGAAGATATGAAGTGAAAAACACCCATGTAGTTAATCATCAAATTCATCAAATATAGATTTTGGAGGTAAACTTGTCTTGAAATTTCGTATTGCCCTTTTAATCAATTCATCATTTTCTCCATTGATTGGATTCAATATGATTTTCGGTTTAAATTCATCATTACTATCGTTTAATATGATTTCCTTATTGAATTCCAAATTGGATTCTTTATTATTTGAATATCTTGTTGTTTTCAAATTATTGGCAATCAAATCTTGGAAATCCTGATTATTATTATTCCTTTGATAAATCTCATTGATCTCCTCCGAGGTGTAGATTTGTAATTTATTTGGTTCTTCCTCCATTGCATCATAGTTGAAATCTATTGGAGGTGAAGCAGGCGGTGATATAAGAAACATCCGACTATTATCGGGTATTTCCAAATAATTATCGTTCAATTGGAAATTTGCATAATCATTCAATGAATAACCTGTCCTGAATTCATTGTTCAAATTATTGAAAGCTTGATAAACTTTTATACTCGATTTTTTTTCATTAAATATAATTAGAATCCTTTTAAAATTCCTCAATATTATGAACTGAACAAAATTATCATTGGGTATATGCGCTATTATCTCCTGTTGCAAGCCATTGATGAACACATCATCATCCAACTGCTCAAGACTCAGCCCTGTGAGAATCAAAGTGTTTGTGATATCCATTGGACTTGAAGCATAACACTATTAAGAAATCAATTCAATTCAATTCAATTCAATTCACTTCTTTCAACATTATTCAACACAATCGATAAGCGCACCGATGTATAACCCGGTTCCGGCAACAACCAAAATTTCTTGTGTGCTCTCCTGATCACCAAATGATGCACCAGTTGACGAAATTGAATATAAATTGAGGAATTTCCAATTCCAATTCCAATTCCACAACAAGAATTTATATAAATCAATTAAAATTTATAATCAACACTATACAATGCCTAAATTAATCTTATTGCGTCACGGTCAATCCGAATGGAACGAAAAAAACTTATTCACCGGTTGGGTTGATGTTAAATTATCTGAAGTTGGTGAAAAAGAAGCTAAAAGAGCTGGTGAATTATTGAAAGAATCAGGTATCAAACCAGATATCCTTTTCACTTCAAGATTAACAAGAGCTATCCAAACTGCAAACATCGCCTTGGAGAATGCCGGGTTCGCCTACATTGATGTCGAAAGATCTTGGAGATTAAACGAACGTCATTATGGTGCCTTACAAGGTAAAGATAAAGCTCAAACTTTGGAACAATATGGTCCAGAACAATTCAAAACTTGGAGAAGATCTTTTGATGTCCCACCTCCAGTTATCGAAGATGATTCAGAATTCTCCCAAGCTAATGATGAACGTTATGCCTTGATTGATCCTGCTGTTTTACCAAAAACTGAATCATTAGCCTTGGTTATCGATAGATTCTTACCTTATTGGCAAGATGTTATTGCAAAGCAATTATTAGAAGGTAAAACCGTTATTATTGCTGCTCATGGTAATTCTTTAAGAGGGTTAGTCAAACATTTGGATAACATTTCTGATGATGAAATTGCCAACTTGAACATCCCAACTGGTATCCCATTGGTTTATGAATTGGATAACCAATTGAAACCAACTAAAGCTTCTTATTATTTGGATCCAGAAGCTGCTGCTGCCGGTGCCGCTGCCGTTGCTGCTCAAGGTAACAAGAAATAAGTTCCACTAAATAAACTACAATTAATGAATATGAATTTATAAATTGAAATGTATGTAAATCTATTTTCTTTAACTTTGTAATGGAACAGTGGGGTTTAAATTAGTGGAGTTCCAATTTGTTGAATTAATACTTGAAGCAGCAGTGGTGATAGGATTAGAGCTTTCAACAGTAACGTAATGAATTTCTGTCTCTGTAACAATCTCAGCTAATGGAATTGCAATTATTGGAACTAATGATATAATTGATAAAATATAGAATTGCATTATAAAGGAATGAAGAAGTTTATCGATGTATTAAAAAGATCAATTATGAAAATTAAAATGAATTAAATCAACTTATATACTTAAAATTCATGATATGATGTAAAGTTTCCGTATCTTACATATTGAAAACTTTTCACATCTAGATTAGATTTCGGTGATTCTATATTCATACATTCAAAGTTTGAAATGTGCAACCAAACCAATTTGATTTTTTTCTTCATTACAGGTAATAATTCTTATAACTCGTGGCTATGTGTCAAGATATAATCTAGATTTGATGACATAACGGTTCTAGAAGTACATAAACGTCACAAATTATAAATTAAATTAAACAAACAAATTCCCCCATATTAATCCTTTGAATCTAAAACTTGTTTAACAGGTTCAGGATCATTAATATATAATCCATGTTCTTGAATATATCTAATAACACTGTTTGGTAATAAATATTGTACAGACATTCCTCTTCTTATAAACAACCGAACTTTTGTAGAACTAATATCATTATAAATCAACTGTTTTATAACAAGAACATTTCTTCGATGTTCATACATTATATCATGACTTAATAAAAATGAACGAACATCACTACCAGTTCTTTCCACAATTAAACAACCATATCTACCTAAAATATGATTCAAATCATCATCAGCCCAAACATTTGGTTCTCCCATACTTTCTATCAAATCTCCACCGGCTAATAACATGATTTTAACACCTCTTTTAGAACCATCAGATGTTAAAATCCCACCTCTTTTAATATTTATCTCTTCATTAAAATGATCCAAGACTTTTGCAGTTCTTGTATAAGTTGGTTGTAAAGATTCCCATGCATCAACCATTAACCAACTACTTGTTCTCTCACATGCTAATTCACACATTCGAACTCTATGATAACTTGAAGCTAAACCTCTTTTTTTATAATTATCACTAACAGGACTATAATAACCTCCAACAACTTCAAATCTTGTTTGTTCTCTTATAGCATCTAATGCCATTTCAAACATTCTTAAATGTAAATAAGTTATTGGAGAAAATGATCCACATGCAACTATAACTAATGGATGTTTATTTGGATTTTTCAATTTTGGAATTAATCGATGTGTAGGAAATTCATAACTATCAAGTTTTTTAGCTTGTCTAACAATTCCATGGGGAACTTCTTCTAGATCTGCCGTTTGATAAGATTGAATCCCATCGATTATACTTGCACTAGTAGTAGCATCATCCACAATAGGTTCATCCATTCCAGTGATATTTTGATTTTGATCTTGATCTTCTTCATCAGATGATGAATTTTCAGCACTTGATAAAGGTTGTAAATCTTCAGGAATTCTTGGAATTGAATTCTCAAAACTTTGCTTTGAGCTTCTAGGTGTTGAAGTCCCACTATGATCAGCTGATTGAGGATTTGAATGAGTATTATTATGATGATGGCTATGATGACTATGATGCTTATGCTTGCGAGGTTTTATTGGAGCGTCTAATTTGTTTGGGTAATCAGCAAGGACATATGGCTCTATTGGGGCAGCTTTAGGAATCTGGGAAGGTGGTGCTAATGGAGGTTCATTTGAAGGTTTAGCAGAAGGTGGTCTAAAATCTGGTGCTCTTGTTGGATCCATTGTGTATTATAGATGAGTAATCCTAAGGGTGTCCAATATATGTATTCTATTCAAGGGGGGGGGATAAATTATCAACGTAACGAGATCGAAAGAACAAGATTGAAATAATAACACTGAACAACTCGAATTAGTTCAATACAACTCGAATCAAATCAAATATTCAACACTATTCTTGTTGATTCTTCTCTTGTCACCAGTTGATGTTAAAAGTGGTCAAGTTGATAACCGGTCAGCGATTTAGCGATTTCCGGTTGCCAGAAGCCCGCGCCGGCATTTTCACTAGCTAATCACAAATTATTTGACAATTGTGTCTCGGGTTGGTGTATAGAACACTGAAATAATAATCTTGGAGTGGTTTGCGATGGATATAGAAGAAAGAATCAAGTGAGTAGTGATTTAGAATCGGTGTTTAGTTGGAACTGTTTACTAATAACTGTGGTCAGGATCACAAGGCAAAAATACCCAACACTACGAGAGTTGAAACTTGCTGTATTGAAAGGTGAATATAATGATGAGTGTCCATATTTCTCTAGAGGATTTCTATGGAAGGTGAGTTGATATTTCAATTATATGTCACAGTGTCGGGGGCACTCACTAACAGACTGAGGAATTAGACAGTGTGTATGAATTCTTATAAAGTGGATTTCCTTGAGAATGAACTGCAACCAATTCCCACAATACCTTCACCATCTGAAGAATCACATGATAAGAAAAATTTGATTCAAGAAACTGTAACAAATGATCCATTATCCACCGGTTATAATTCGGAAGATGTTGATTCAATCTTGGATGTTATTAAAATGGATGTTGAACGATTAATAATTGATCCAATTTTCCAAAAAGATTCAATAAAAGATGATATGTTACAAATATTGTACAATTATAATAATTTCACACCATATAAGCAGGGATTTCATGAAATTTGTGGATTAGTTTATTTACAACTATTTAAAGATGACCCATCAAATGCCAAAATCAAGATTGAAACTTTTAATATCTTTACAAGTTTAATGCTAAGTGTTGTACCCAATTTTTATATTGAAGATAATTTAATTGGATGGTGTATTTCAATTTTTAACAAATATTTGAAACTAACAGATGGGGCATTATATGATTTTTTCATAAAGACTTATCTTATTGAAAGTCAAATTTGGTTGATTAGATGGGTTAGATTATTATTCATGAGAGAATTGGGGACATATAATACCATCAAGATTTTGGATTATTTCATCTGTTTTGATTATGATTTGAGTAAATTAGTTCCATTTATTATAATAATTTGCCTTATAAAGATTAAGACAAGATTAGCAGAATGTGAAGATAATGGAGAAGTTTTATCATTATTATTACATTACCCTCATAAGGAATTTTCTAATGAAGAGGTTAAGGAGATGGTTGATTTAAGTATCAAATTATATAAGGCACCAGAGATTAAATTGGAAGCATATGGGATAGCATTAAATAAAAAGTTTAATAAGGGCATCAACTGGGATAAAGTTAAGGATATGGATAGAGTCAAGATGGAGTTGAGACTGCAGAAACGGGTACGTGGTATCTTGGGACGTAAGAAATAGTTGCATATAATTAATACAAACATATAGAGTGGGAGATCATACTGAACGGCTGTGTAGGAATAACTAATATCTCTTCCCTAAACTTCCTTAAGGGTCTTAAAGTCAGCTTATAAAATTCATACGCGAAAAACATCAGACAATTTGGCTTTTTTCCCCAGGAATATTGCGATTTAAGCAGCAATTGGTGGGAAGTTTCCTGAGAGGAAAAGTCTCAAATGAAGTCACTGAATAGGTTTATTATAACACTGTTCATTCTCCTCATCACTAGTAATTCATCACTAATAATTCAGATTCTTTACTGATTCGCTCTATATAGGAATCTCTTCTTTGGAAGTGTTGCCGGTAAGCGCCACACACACAGAAGCGTCTAAATTCGCTGCTTTTCAAGTAAAATCAAATGACATCTTTAAATCCCAAAACAAATGCAAACTGTGTTAAGTTTGTTTGACTTTTACAATCACGAGCCCCAATCATTAATAATTAATAGCCATTTTTTTTAAGGAGAATTAGTGAGAACAATCAAGTTTACACAATTTTAATCAGCGATTAACGATTATCATACAAGAAAAAGTTGTTATCAGATAGCTCCCTCACCCCCCATACTGTAAGGTGCATTCCAGATCAAGTCAATCCTTTAATAGCTCTTCATGACGGGAAGGTCAAGTCAAGAGATACAAAATGGTGTATCAAACGTCGAAATTGATTGGCTCTTGAGAGGTAACTTACCAAGTCCATCAACCGCTAAAATAACAACCCCAGTCACAACTACTCCACCGCCTTTAGAGAAGGATGAAACCCATTGTTTGCATGCACATATCAGTAATGAAAGAACAAATGATGCCAGAGAAGCACTACATGTCCTAAGTAGGTCAAAATCATTATCAGATGTTGATGGTCCAAATGAACGTAAAAAAAGTGGATTCTTTAAATCATTATTCTCTAGAAAATCAGGCTCAAGGGACAAGATTAATCAATTACCAAAGGCAAGTTCACCAGAACCTTTGAGTCCACATGATCATATCCCCAATGATGATAGAGTAATCACAAGAACAAGATCCCTATCTCAATCAGCTGGTGATGGATTAGATCCAAGATTAGAAGAATTCCTAAGATATTATAAATCTAAAGGTCTTGATAGATTACATCAGGATTTAGAAAGACCTTCCAGGAGAGCTTCAATTTCATCCCCAACAACAACTAAACATCATCAAAAGCATAAAAAAATCGTCGATGTATTAGGAAGACCTATCCCTCCACATCCTGAAACTTCTTTACTACCACCAGCAATTATACAAAGTGCAGCGCATTTTGAATCCCCATCAATAAATAAAGAATTCCCATCTAATAACATTTCAACTTCTAAAATAGGTGGGTTCTTACGTCGTCATCATACTGGATTAAGTGATCAAAGTATAAGCAGGAGAAATTCAATCACTTCTAATGAAAAAAAAAATAAACAACCATATCCACTACAAACACAGCAAGAACAACAAAAAGAACCAGTTACAATCCCCGGGCTTGATAATTTGCCAGTATTGAAAAGAGTTGCTTTTGATATCCCAGTGTTTATTAATGATCCTCCTCAACAAATCCCATCAAGAACCCCAAGGAAAGGTGAAGTGGAAATATTGAAAGATGGAAGTATAGTGATTCATAAATTAACAGCAGCGGAAAGGAAACAACTGTTGAACAATCCAGGCGGTGGGATTGTTGTTGGTGGTTCTGGTCATTTGAAAATCATTTCAAATACCGAACGTAAAGAAGAAGGTGAAAAGGCAAGGAAAAATTCTGTTGATATCACAAATCCAACTATTGAAGAAGATGATGATGATGAAGAGGAAGAAGAGTCAAAACATGAAGCTCAGAAACATTCAATTAGTGTTGCTGTATCTGCTGCTGCTGCTGAAGCTAGAGCAAAAGCTGCTCCGTGTGAATTGAAAAGAATCATTACAAATAATGAAGATGAAGTTCAAGTTAGTTCTGATGCTTCAAAGATTAATATTGATAAACCAATGGTTCGGAAAAATAAAAGTTCTGCCTCATTATTATCAATGGGGAAAAATTTAAATGAAGATGAAGATGAAGAATCTGATGAAGATTCTTTAGATTCTTCAGATCATATTACTGTCCCATTAGATGTTTTATATACAAGATGTTGTCATCTGAGAGAGATCCTACCAATCCCTGCCACTTTGAAACAACTAAAACCAGGTTCCACTGATCCTATTTCTTTATTACAACTAAGAAATCCTAAACCTTCATTAGTTGAAGTTTTAACATTTGCAGATTTCATCTCTGTGGCACCAATACTTTGTGTTTCATTAGATGGTGTGGCATTATCATCAGAAATGTTTAGAATCATTTTGAGTTCTTTGTTATATAAAGGAGAATTGGAAAAATTAACTTTAAGAAATACACCAATTGATGAATTAGGTTGGAGATTATTATGTTGGTTCCTTTCAAAAAATCGTACTTTATCAAGATTAGATTTAACTCAATGTCCTTCAATTCCAACAAATGTTCAAAAACCTTCCAAAACAATTTCAAATATCGTTCGAATGGAATGTAATATGGAAAATCCTTCCGATGTCAATTGGAATCTTTTAAATGCAGCATTGATTGCAAGAAATGGTATCGATGAATTGGTTATCAATGGTGCCAAGATGAGTGATGAAGAATGTAAGAATCTGTTTGAGATGGGTATTGCTATAAAGACTAGTCGTTTAGGGTTAGCTTATAACAATTTAACGAAGGCACAATGTGATATCATAGCAAATAATATTGACCTACTCAAAATCATTGGTATTGATCTTGCCTATAATGATTTGAATGGGAAATTAGATGCTTTCAATAAAAGAGTTAGATCTGATGATGTTTCTGATTCAAATTTAAAATTTTTATCATTAAATTCAACAAATTTACAAAATAAAGATGGTGAATTAGATGAATTAATTTCAACTTTTTCAAAATTTAAAGATTTACGTTATATTGATTTATCCAACAATCCTAAATTATTTCCACAGTTATTATTATCTTTAACTGAAAATTTACCATTATATCCTAAATTGGCAAGAATTCATTTGGATAATAATGATTTAAAACCTGAAAACATTGTTGCATTTGCTGAATTGATTCCATTTTGTAAATCACTTTCTTATGTTTCATTAGTTGGGAATCATTTGGATACAGTTTCAGCAAGTGCATTGACAAATGCATTAAAGATTTCCAAATCATTGATTACCTTGGATTTGAATTATGATGAACTGGCTCCAAAATTCAGAGAAAGTATTGGATTATATACAGTGAGAAATATGCAACAACAAGTTTATGGGAAACAATCAGATCCAAAGGAATTACAAGGTTTACAAGAGGAAATTTCTCATTTCTTATTATCAGATAATGGTAATGCAGATCCAAGATTAATTGAAAGTTTCTTTACAAAAGCTATCAAGATTAGAGATGTTATTCATGAAACTATTGATGAATTGTTTAGATTAAGAATCCAGGGGAAATTAAGTACAGATGGTAAAGAGACTTTGATTAGATTTTGCTTTATTGATGCATCAATTGAAAAAGGTTTATCCTTATTAGATAAAAAATCTGCTAAACATGGGGTTGATACGACAAAGTATTTCGAACCTCATCAACATGTGGCTCCAATGATGAGTAGACAAGGGAGTACAGGTGTTTTAAATGAATCTCCTTATCTATCAGAACATAATCATAATGAATTATTACCATTTGGTGTTACAAATAATTCACAAAATGGAGAAATTCATATTGATGCCGAAGAAATTAAAGATGAACAAAAGGCTAGAGCCAAAGATAGTAGCAAAATTAAAGAAGAGGCATCCATCTTAAAATTGAATCAATATCTCAAGAACAAAATGGAGGAGGATAATGTTAAACCAAATCTTGATAATATTCAAGATATTAGTGGTGAAAGATTTAGAGAAATTTTATTACAAACAAATGATTTAAATAACGTTGTTGAAGTTTTAGATTCAATTAAAAAGGAAGGTATCCCCTTGGAAAAAATTTATGAAAGGAAAGAAGCACCAGTAAATACATCAGCACCATTATTCATGGAAACTTTAAGAAATACAAAATCAAATCTATCAGATAGGAAAACAATAGTTTCTGATGATGAAGCAGATTCGGGAAGTGATGGTGATAGTTTCATCTCTGAAGAAGGTGAAAAAGATGGTGATGGTGATATCAATCAGGCATATGATAAGATTCTTGACCATTTGGAAAGAGTCAGAACTAATAATTAATTCCCATACTGGTTAAAGAAAGAATTTTGAAAATCATATATATATAAACGACTGTGAATAAATTAATGGATGTTGAAGTTACAATAAGGACTTGATAAAATTTTTTTGTAGTTGGTTTTTTTTATTCTATACTCTATAAATATTATGATGATATGCTATGTATTCAAAGAAATTCTATGATTTATTTTCAATGAATTTAATAATGATCTTTGTTAGATCAATCCCATCGTGGGGGTATTTACCCAATGCAACAATTGCATCGGCATGATATTCCTCAGTGATATTCCCTAATTTTCTTTGATTATTTAAGACATCAACAACAGAAGCTGGTGTGAATTCTGGATGTCCTTGAAATGACAAAACTCTCCCTTTCTTATATAAACCTTGAACCTCGGTATCTTTACTACTACCAATGTTTTTAAATCCCTCTGGGATATCTTGGACAATATCTTGATGAACTTCTAAAATTTCGAAATCTTCATGATTGAAATCTCTCATCAATTCTTGCACCTCAAAATCTTTATTAACTTCAACTTGTGCAACACCTAATTCCCAACCTTTTTCATTTCTAACAACTTTTGCACCTAATGCTCTACCAATAATTTGATGACCAAAGCATATCCCAACAACTGGAATATTCGATGGGAAAATAACATCTTTTAAATAGTTTCTTAATTTCAAGATCCATGGTTCATTGGAAAAGGCATCTGATCTAGACCCAGTGATCCAAATACCTTTTATGGTTTCTAATTCATCTGGTGTTGGGAATTTAGAATTCACGATATCGAATCCTTTGATCTCATCTTTAGATCCTGCTTTTTCCAGTGTGGTTTTAGTTTGATCGTAAAAACTGCCAAATCTTTCAACGTATGGCTCGGCATGATCTGTGATGAAGATTGCAATTTGTGACATTTTTTTTAAACGCTAAGCTTCAATTAATCTCTGTAATAAACCTTATCAGCTAACGGCTGAAATTTTATCTAGATTTCAGGATTTGTCTCTGCTTTTAAATCTCTGGAAACCCTCTTCTCTTTCGCCTGTTAACGGTTTTTGATATTCAAATTGCACCCGGGCGCTACCTTCCGTTCTGCTCCAGGATATTGTTTTATGCATACTAAACGGCACGCGGCGTTTGAAACTTAAGACTGTACCTCTATCTGCAAGTCTCACCGTCTGTGGCAGAAAGATCAACACCGGGTAAACGAAGCCAATTTTATAATAATAATAATAAAATTGTGCTTATGGCATCGCTGACTTAAGCAGCGCTAGAAAAATTCAAAATTCAAGTTTAGTTAATAGTGTTGTTAAGCTGGATCTAAACAAAAACAAACGATCAATTTGTCTATTCCCAACACATTGTCCTACATCAAACATGTCAAACAGTAAGTTGTCTTTGTTTCCTGGGAAATTGAATGCATATTAACGACATTTTCCAATTAGGTGGATCATTGTTTGGTCAAACTGGTGAAAGTGGAAAAGGTTCATTATTTGGATCAACACCAAGTAAACCTGGTGCTCCATCAACATTTAGCTTTGGTGCTCCAGCTGCAAATAACAATTCAGGTGCATTCACATTTGGTAACAATGCTGCACCAACTTCCTCTACTCCAGCTGCTGCCCCATCGTTCGGATCAAACACAGGTTCTAAGCCTTTTAGTTTTGGTGCTCCAAGTGCCAAAGCTGATGATAAAGCTCCATTCTCATTTGGTGCTAAACTAGAGGATAAAAAAGATGATAAACCTGCCTTCGGTGGTGGACTCTCATTTGGTGCACCAGCTGCTTCTACTGGAACTAAACCTCCTTTCTCATTTGGTGCACCAGCTGCCTCAACAGATAGTAAACCTGCTTTCTCACTTGGAAATGCTTCAAATCCACAAGAAAAAAAAGATGATAAACCTGCCTTCTCACTAGCTGGTCCATCTGCTTCAAATAATAACCCGTCAGCTTTTTCATTTTCAGGATCTGCTCCATCTTCAACGACTGAAGCAAAGAAAGATGATAAACCCTCTGGTGCGTTTTCATTTGGTGCACCAGCTGCCGATAAAACTGAAAATAAACCTTTCTCATTTGGGGGTGCTACAGTAGTTAATAAACCGGAAGAGAAGAAGCCTGCTGGTGGATTTTCCTTTGGTGCTCCAACTGCTGATAAAACCGAGAATAAACCTTTCTCGTTTGGAGGTGCTGTTGCGGCCAATAAACCGGAAGAAAAGAAGCCTGCTGGTGGGTTTTCCTTTGGTGCTCCAGCTACTAAACCAGAAGAAAAGAAAACTGAAGAAGCTAAACCATCTGGATTCTCATTTGGTGCTCCAGCTACTAAACCAGAAGAAAAGAAAACTGAAGAAGCTAAACCATCTGGATTCTCATTTGGTGCTCCAGCTACTAAACCAGAAGAAAAGAAAACTGAAGAAGCTAAACCATCTGGATTCTCATTTGGTGCTCCAGCTGCAACTAAGACTGAGGATAAAAAGGGTGATGATAAGCCAGCATTCTCTTTAGGTGCTACCACGACTGATGTAAAGAAGGACGATAAATCAGATGATAAGAAGACTGTCTCGTTTTCAAACAGCGTGATAGATCGTGATGAAAAAAAGGAAACCGCAAAGACTGTCGAACCAAAACCAGTGTCATTAGATAATAAGACATTGGAAGATGTGATCACCAAATGGACTAATCAATTATCCAATGCATCCACCTCTTTTGAAACATACTCTACCAAGGTGCACGAATGGGATCGTGTTTTAGTTGATGGCGGTGAAAAGATTAGTCAGTTATACGCTGATACTGTTTCTGCTGAACAAACACAAGGAAAGATCGATCAAGCTTTACTATATATTGAAAGACAACAAGATGAACTAGAAAATTTTCTAGACAATTATGAATTAAAAGCAAACAACTTACTATCAGATGTGTTATCTTCCGGCGCACAAGCCAAAGATTCATCCGTTGTTACTAATGACCAAAAGAGGGAGCAGGCTTATCGTACTGCCGAGCTTCTTGATGATAATTTAAGCTCACTTGGTACAAACTTATCATCTCTCATAACGGAAATCAATGATGTTAGTGATTCCTTCAACAAAACAAATGGTTTGAATGGCACTTCAGATGCCACTAAAAAGGATGATGATAGCTCATTAGACCAAGTTGTCAAACTATTAAACACACATTTGGATTCTTTGAAATGGGTTGAAAAGAATGCCGATGATTTGAAATCTAAAATTGATAAATTTAAAGATCTAAGTCTTTAGGTTACTTCCATACATAGCAATTCTCTGTTAGGTAATGAAATGAAATATAATTTGAACTACAGTAGATGTTCTTAATTTTTAGAAACGTGACAATTCTTATTTGTTTCTTCAATCTAATATACAGTTTTATGCTGCATCTTCGCCATTAAAACCAGTCAACGTACTTAATAGCACAAATAAATTAACTAATTCCTTTAACCCTGGGGCATCTCCGTTGGATTTATAGACCTCCTGATCGGACTTGGATTCCATTAATACATCTCTCTTCAATACACCAACCACTAGTCTCTTGAAATGAGATAACAGTCTATGCACTTGTTGTATTACTGATTTGTTTTCCGAGCTTGTACTCAATAGTATGGCTGCAACTAACTGGAACGTTGGCACTAGAAGCTCGAATAAAGAAACACCTTTGCTTGAATCATTAAAAGTCAATGGTGTATCTAGATTTAAATTAACTCTAACGAAAGTTGAAGTTTGTACGGTAGCTTCATCGAATACCAATTCTAAACCAAGATCAGGATCTATCAACAAGAATGAGCATGCTTTGATGGTTTGGAAGATCTCACCTTGTAATAATTGTTGTGCACCATGTCTAGTTTCAGCAACTCTGATTAAGAAACTTAAGGTGGCTTTGAATGCAGTTAATTCATAAAGCAATGAGTCCAATGTGATTTTGTTGTCCAAGGATAGGGATAATGTCTCATCTGTTCTCTTTATGGATTTCACTAATAGTAGCAGCAGATTGTTTCTCACCAAAGTATTCAACACAAAGTTCAATTGATTGATATTCGCTAGCTGGAACAATGATTCTAATAATAACAAACCGGTAATTCTTGTGGCCCCTTCACCACCAATAGCATCATTACAAATAACAGAGATCAATCTCTCACTTGATAGCTTGATTGATTTCAAAATCTCTTTAGCAACTTCTGGTTGCTTCAACACCCATGATAGGTATTTGTTCGTCAAAACATAAAGATCTGAGCGCAAGCTTAACGTGGATAAAGGACTCAAAATACCATTGATGCAAGATCTAAATAACGGATAAAGCCTCTCATATCCGTCAAAGACTCCTGAATCATTCTGGCCAATGGCCTCCCTATCCTTATGATATATGTCGTATAATGAGACACACAAGAATACTAATTCTTCAGCATATAGCACATCATATTCAACATACTCATTTATTTTTGGCACGATTGTTTGGAAGACTTCAAGGATGAAATTAGATCTCAAAACAGGATCAAGCTTACCATCAGTGACTGCAACCTGAATTAGCTGAACCCAAGAATGTAAAGCTGAAAGCTGATAGGATTTGAACTTTAAATGTGACAAATAGTTCGTGAATCTGCTTTTGATGACATCTCTTTCTGCCGACGCTTCGGATTCATTGCTTTTCGATGCTTTCGGGATTGTAGCAAGTGATTGGGATGACTTTGAATCAGCTCTCTTTAGTTCCAGTTTTAGTTCATTGGTATTTGTTGTTTGTGTTTCTTCATCGACATCTGTATGGTATGTTCCCGACACCCAAGATTGGACCAATCTCAAATCCAACAATGAATCTATATCTTTTAGATCAAAAATTGAAGAGTTTGAGTCCAAAGATAGTGGGATCCTGTTCAAATTAATATTAAGATCGACATCGTTGAAATAAGTTAATTCATCAGGAACGCTGGTAACTTCATTTAAATTGAATTCCAAAATGTCCAAGAATGATAAAATCTTTGGTGGGCCAACAAAACCGTCCTCACTTCCAATCAATTTGTTGATATATGTTGATGTCTTTGATATAGAACCTTCAACAGATGTTCTATGTAGCTCAAGACTCAAATACTGTAGCGTGAAACTTCTCTGGTTCAAGAATGAGAGTAACGCACCGATACCTGGACCTGAGTTGAAGTTATTTTTGGAATTTGTGTCACTGTTAAACTTCACACTAGACCAGTATGTGTTCAAATCAACACGAGGTGTACTCAAGAGCTTTGTCAGTAGGTCATAATTGTCAATATATTCAAGAATGAAGGACGATGTGGCTGGGTTACGACACAATTTCAAGACGATCTCTAATACAATAGCAGCAAGTCTTATTGGAGCATAATCAATGTTGAAGGTGGACACCGTAAGTAAACTTGACTCCAAAATGTATAACAATGTTTTGAAAACAGATATCTTTGAGGCAATCAAAGTCTCAGTTGAGGCATCACCAAGCGTAATTCCGTTTTTCAAGTCAAATCCTAAAATGAAATGTGATACAGTATATGACTTGGAAGATAATGATAGGTTTTGGTTGATAAAATTCAAAATTTGTATCTTAATTTCCAACTCTTTATCACTTAAGACTTCTGTTTCTAACTGGTCAACAAATGCGTGCTTTATTCTTGTTGATTCGTCAACGCTGTCCAACACTGTTAACAACCTATTTTTACCAATCAAAGACCCACTGGTGTGTGATGAGCCGAATTGAGGAGACTTGGAAAATTTACCAAGAAGCTTAATAGACTTATCAGCAATATTCATATGAGTTGAACCGACATATAATGAGATATGAGCAACAAGAGGCAAGTTGAATAAAATTGCATCATAGAATGAGCGAATGCCATGAGTACCTATATTTCCTGGAACATAGTGATTTGTGGATTTCAAGATTAAAGGCAACAACTCATCAGTGTAGGTAACTTCAAGATCCAAAATTTTGCCAATGATAGACAAAGCTTGATCGACAGCTCTCACTTGCTCGTCATCATCCGACTTATCACTCAAGTTATCAATACCAGTTGAGGCAATATCAAATAAAACCTGATGAACTTTCTCCTGAAATAGAAAATTCAAAGCAACAGGAGCAGGGTTGGCTTGAACATATGTGGCAAAGTCATTTGTTTCAACAACAGAGTTCAAATCAGCACCAGATGGGAATGAATTTAAAATCAAATTTGGGTCAAAAGAGTCTAGACAATATTCAATAATTTTAAGGATTGGAGATTGCAATGTGGTTTTATCTGAGAAGTAAAGTGATGGTGAATGGTAGAAGATGTCAGTGAGTAAAAATTCAATGTATGGTGCAATGCCTTGTTTCCTATACGATGAGCCTAGTTGGACTGGAAATGGGATACCATATTTCCCAAATCTTTCCACAGGCTTCAGCAAAGCTTCTAATAGATCAATGAATCCCACAATATCTGGGAATGTAATCAGTAAACTTTTGAATGATTCTTTCAATGGACCGCTAGCCTGCGAGAATAACCATAGATCCAGTCTCTCCCAAATGAGAGTCTTTCTAGATTTGTCTTGCGAGACCAAAGAGGACAGCACTTTCAAAGCAGCACCCACTAGAGGGGTATCTAGTCTGATAAAATTAAATATGCAATTTAAAACTGTTTCATCAAACAGTAGCTTAACAGCTTCATTATTTCCAGCAACTTGATAGATCAGTGTGAAGTATGACGATATTGAGAGGACAATCTCTTCACTTAGATCATGATCATCACCATTTTGCTCAAAATTAACGATTTTTTCAATGTAGGCATTCAACAAATTTATTATGGAAAACCAAGATAATTTGTCAGAGCTAGCAATGAAATGATAAACATGATTAGCATTGGACTCTCCAGATGCCAACGCAGAAATCATTGTGCAGAACGTAGACTTCATTAGTAGATCATCAACTTTTGAAGCCCATTCAACAAACCCATATGCATTTGATTCACGGTCCTCCCAAAAAGTGGTGACCAATTCTTCTCTATTGGAGTATAGGTAGAATACAGCAAGGTAAAACCTTTCTAGGTCAGCCTTCTTTGAAATGTCATCTAGTAATGAGTCCTCACCAGATAGCAATGAATCCTCCTCAGCATCTTTTATTTTGATAAGCAAGAATGCAGCATCTGAAATGAAACTTTGAACGAAGTCATGTAGCACAGAGGTCAAAAGGACTTTCAGATTATCTGAAATATTGAAGTTCTTGGTGATAACATAAACTGTTGAAGTTGAATCAGCATTTGAAGATCTCAATTTCTTTGTCTCTTCCTCATTAACATCCAGTAATCTTTTTGGCACCAATCTCGGTAGATGCTGTTCCAATAGTGCTCTTAAATCATAAAACAAATCAAGTTTATTATCAGATGTTTCTGCTGTGACAATCAACAGTTGCTCAATTGCACCAATATGAGCAGCGATAGTCATTGGAGATTCAATTGCTATTTCAAAATCAAACATCTCCACTCTCTTTGGTGATTGCTTACACCATTCGATAAAATATGTCAAAAACACAAATATTGTTAGCAGCTTCACGGGAACTTTGTACACCTGGTCTTTGTGTTTTAGTTCTTTCAAAAGATGGCTATGAAGCTCTTTGACTTCTTCTTCTGTTAACTTCGATAAGTTTGAACAATATAGTAACAGACCTGGAAGTAAATGTAAAATGAAGAGATCGTCGATATCGAATGTAGCTGTGAAATCATAAAATCTAATATAGTTAGCTTTTGAAATTAGACCGTTACTCACTAGGCCATAAAAGATTTCACCTAAAGCTTCATGCTCTTTGTTTAAAAAGTTTCTTTTGAATAACACACGCTGTTGAATATCCGTTGAGTTGTATTGACCTAATATTTTGGCTCTTTGAACAGATTGACTTATATTATCTAATTCCTCTTGGACTTCTTTAAATGAGTTGAGTAAAGAAGTAATGAATGATTCTGAAAAAAGATTGTCTCTTAGTATCTTCTCCCCAGTATTAAATATATATGATGCCACTGATAAAATATGTTGTTTTCTCAAATAGTATGAAGCTTTAGCATTGTCAATCAAATCAGCTCCTAGATCTGATGATGTGTGTATCAGCTCTGCAGCAATCAACTCATCAATGTTGAGCTCATCAGCCACTGTAGCAGCTGCGATTTTGAATTCATCGTTTATCTCAAACTCGGTGTCTTCAATTTTGATTCTCCCCTTCTCAAGAGTTTGCCTGCTTGTCTGGTTCTTTTTGGGTATGAGTGCTAGATCGGTGAGATCCTCTTTCAACTCTTTAAGCAGAGAGAAATCGGTCGATCCTTGCTCAATCGAGCTGTATAGCAAGACGAACGGTGACACAGACCAGTGTTTAGTCATTCTGCTTGTTCGAAAAGATTAGCCCTTTCCTCTCTCAATGCGCAGGTAGATTCGAGTAATTTTGAATAGATGTTTCAATAGTTGTTTGTTTACAGATTTTTTTCTTTGGCGCTTCGAGGAAAAAAAACATAGTGGTGAGGTTATGTAAGCAGATCGTGATTGCTACAGGCCACACAGTAGTAAACGTTCTATCAGGCTCCAAATACTCTATAAATCATTTAATTGGATTGGCTTTTAGCTCTTGAACGGTTTAGGGCCGTTCTAAGGTTGACCAAGTTCACAATTGTTTTGTTGGTGTCGGCTTTCAACCCATTCGCTTCCGCAACTTTCACAACATGACCATTGATGTAATCAATTTCTGTATCTCTTAAATTCAAAGTGTCTTGTCTCATGGAAGAAGAGTTACTGGCATTCCATTCAGTACCACAGATAATGACATAGTCCAGGAGATCCTTTTTGTCTAAGACTTCAGCGGTCTTCACGTTAGCCTTTAGTAGCGGATTTGTGTTGACAAGTGTGTCCACCGACTCATTGATTATATCACCGAACAATCCTCTTAAACCATTATAACTCTTTAATTCACCATTGACACAATCAACAATCGATGTGACTGAATTGATACAAGCGTTCACAACAAATTTTTTGATTTGAATTAGAAGTAGATCAGAATAACTCAACACAGTGGTCGCCAAACCCTTTGCGTCTTCTAGCGCAGAGATGAATCCTGGCTTGTTGTATTCCTCTTCTTCAGTAATAGTAGGATTTCTTGGAAATTTAGCTATTTTCAGATCACCAAATCCTGCATGAGAAAATATGTATTCATCACCAGTATTTGGTGCGATGAATCCACCATGAGAGATAACACCTTGATAAATATTTGGTCTTTGTTTCACATCTGGCCAAACGTTTTGGTATAACTGATCCACGACTCCTAGACCGTTTTGAATCAATAGTATATTAGAGGTTGGTTTGATATATGGTAAGTATTCTTTCAATGCACCTTCAGTTTGATATGTCTTTGTGGTGATGATCAAGTTTTCAATTGTGTCATTGATATCAGCTGCAGTTCCTAATGGAAATTTATAAGCAGACTTTTCTACAGGGTCCTTAAATAATCTTTGAACATATACTGTTGATTTGTGAACCGTCTTAAAATGCTCAAGTCTGGCAGCGGTTCTTAGCAACAGTGTGACACTTGGTGCATTTGGAAGTGTAGAGAGTTCAGATGCAACTAGAACACCCATACTTCCAGCACCAAGAACGTAAACATTTGGACTTCTAGTCATAGTGTTATTTCTTCGTGGTCTAAGAACTTCTTTTCAACTCAATGGCTTATTCAACCAGACTAGTATTGAAGCTGCTTTCCCGAATTCTTTTTCTTATCATGATGTGGTTTTTACTTTACAAATTATCGATCGATTTGTTGTATGTACGGCATTTTGGCAGATCAGATCGGGATTTATTCTTCCTGTACCGGTAAAGGCATAAGAGCATTCTCCGTGAAGCTCAAACACAAGACTTAGTGGTATTTCAGACTAGTAGATGAGCTTTATTTGTTTGGTTTTCTTGAAGTCTACGATGACCAGCACAAGGAGCAGGAGCTACAATTGTAAATATTTTAACCCAAATGAAAACCAAATTTATATTATACTAGAAGTGAACGCTCTATGATTTAGTGGGAAATTTCACCTTTGACAGCAACAGAGCCAGTTCTAACTTCTCTAGCGCTGACTTGCAAGGCACCATCCTTATTTATGTTCAAAGTAACTTCCACCTTAGAACCTTCATGTACCTCACGGACAGCCAAATCAGCTAATTTGGTACCTGGTAAGAATTGTTTTTCTCTGACAACTTCTGGTTCTTCATCAGAGTAATCATCATCTTCGTCATCTTCATCTTTTGCTGGAGGATCCAAAACAGTTTCTTTGACATGGTCGTCACCTTCCACGACAGAGATTAAAACATCACCTTTTGGAGCATCTAATTGAATCGAACGACGGATTGGGAATGTGGTTTCTTGTTTCAAGATTGGGACAAATTCACCAGCACCATTAACGATACCAATGGCTTTAGTAATGTGTTGGGTATTGACAATAACAGGGGCCAAACTTTCTTGGATTTCTTCAGCATCAAAGTTTTCTAATAAGGTAGCTTGCAAAGCAGCACCACGAGCGACTAATTCATCTGGGTTTGAGGCCTTAGAGTCAGTAGATGGGGCAACAACGACGGTTGATTCTGGGAATAATAAACCAATGTTTGATGCTAATTTTGGAGTGTTAGAAACACCACCAGCTAATAAGATTTCATCAATGTCTAGAACATCTAAGTTGGCCTTTTTAACTAATGATTCAACAAAACCAGCCAATTGACTCAAAACGTTTCTAGCAACTAACTCAAAACGTAATCTGTTGATGGTTGAATGGAAATCGATACCTTCAGCTAGTGATTCAATGGAAATGGTAGCAGATTGGACATTTGATAAGGTCTTTCTGGCCAAGATAGCAGCATCTTTTAATTTGGCTAATGAACGAGCAGTTTTTCTTGGATCAACTTTATACTTCTTTTCAAACTCTTTGGCAATGAATTCAGCTAAAGCGTCATCTAATTTATCACCACCAATCTCGTAATCATGAGCAGTAGCCAAGACGGTTAAAATACCACCACGGACTGAAACAACAGCGGCATCTGATCTAATACCACCGATATCAGCAACAATATAGGTTTTATCTTGTTCTAGTCTGTCTTCGGTGGAAGCGTGAGCCAACAAAGCAGCAGATGGTTCATTTATTATTTGTAAAACTTTCAAATCAGCAGCATCACCGGCTTGAACTAAAGCAGCTTTTTGTTCTTCATTGAAATCAGTTGGGACAGCGATAACGGCACCACTAATCTCGGTACCTAAGTAATCAGCAGCAGCAGCTTTCAATTTACCTAGATGTCTGGCTGTAGCTTGTTCTGCAGTAACTTGTTCAACTGTTTCTTCACCATCAGCATTGGCCTTGGTGATTTTGAAACCAATTTTACCGTTCAAGTCAGTAGCATGAGCAGCACGTTCAGTAACTGTTGGATCAACTTTCGAAAATGATTGACCAATATAGTCACGGAAGTTGATGATTGTGTTCTTTGGGTTTCTGATCAATTGGGCCAAGGCTTGACCACCATGATATTCATCATCACCAACATAAGCTAAAGCTGTTGGAATGGCACGTTCACCATCTGGGTTTGCGATAACTTCAACACCCTTCCCATCTTGGGCTGGGGCAGCAATAGAGGAGGTAGTATTACCAAATGAGATACCGATAACAGTAGACATCTTGTTTCTTGAGTAGTTTCTGATGGAAATTGTAACCTTTTTTCACAAGTTGAATCTTCAAAGGTATAAAATATATGGCTTTTTCAAACATCACCAAAAAAAAAAATTTCAATAAAAAAAAGCTTATGTCAGCGTCAAGCATTTTTTGCAGTAAAGTGTCAAACATAATCTCTGAGAATTGTAAATTGAGGCAACTCATTTGAACTTACTTGGTTGATATTGGCATTGTTGATTGCCAAAGCTGCTGGCATTGTCAAGTCTTTTGGGTCAAGAGCATAATGTCACTGATTACAGGAGCTGCTACCTACAAGAAGAAGTCTGGGCTTCTTACGATCTATGAAGATAGATCACCTGGCATATTGCTATGGAAGGCTGCTGATAGTGCTGTTGCAATTCCATCTGTAGAGATTGTGTTAACCACAATATTTCATCTTCAAGCTACCCCTGCTACTTCTGAAAAGATGATGTTGAAGATTATCACCAAACAGTCCGAGGCTGACGAACCTGTGAACCAAGTCTTCACATTCAACAATAGAATAGTGATGGATAATATAAAAGAATCATTACAACAGATAGTGGCGAGACATAAAAGTGCAATTCAAGCTGCTCAGTCTGCTAACCAAAGTCCTCCATCTGAAAAGCCTGTCATCAATACCACCTTTTTAGATGATGCCCTGGACTCAAAAAAATTATTGAAGAACCATCAACTACAACAAAAATTGCTACTGGAGAACAAACAATTAATGTCCACATTCAAGGAAGCAGTTATGAACCAGGGGTTAGATCCATCCGAATTTTGGACCACTAGAGTCCATTTACTAAGAGCATTTGCGCTATCAATTTCACAAAAAAGAGGACCTTATAATGTTTTAAGTACGATTAAGCCAACTGCAACCAGTGATAACCAAGTTAACGTTTCCGTAACTCGTGAGAAAATCCATGCCATTTTTGAACAATACCCCGTTGTTAGAAAGGCTTATGATGATAACGTACCCAGATTATCTGAAGGTGAATTTTGGTCTAGATTTTTCAGTTCTAAATTATTCAGAAAATTGAGAGGTGAAAAGATCAATCATAATCAAAGAGGGGATATTGTCTTAGACAAGTATATCAACATGGATATAGATTATGAAAAGCATGAAGATGAGACCTTGGACCATAAAGTCAACAAGACAATTGATCTGGAAGGTAATAAAGAGGATGATTCTACAAAATTAGGTAATGCGCCAGATATGACGATGAAACCGAATGCTGTTCCCGAAACAGTTTCAGTGCTGAGAAGTATGAACAGATTAAGTCAAAAAATGGTGAACAGTTTAGAGCATGAATATTCAAGATCTGCTACACCTGGGGAGGAGAAAACGAAAGAAGAACGAGAAAATGAAAGGGTCAGAGAAGAACTATTGTTTAGAGATTTGGAAACACCAGAAAAGACAGAATACGCTGAGATATCACTAAGGCCTGAAACTGAAGAGATCAAAAAGGCCCGTCCTCCAACAAGAGCTGAATATGCTGCTTACAATGATTCTTTAAAAGATAAAGTCAACACCCCTCTAGATCTACAAAACTTATTTCATAATGACAGAAAGAGACCTATCGAAGATGCATCAACTACGGTGCTAACTTCTGTTAGAGTTAATTCAAAACAATCAAAACAAAGTTGGCAAGTTTATCGCTCATTTGAAGAACAAGCAAACCATACAGTGCATGATGAAGTCGATGAAACTGTTGATAAGGCACTTCTGGAACAATTGAGAGTCACACATGGTACCTCAGTTGAGTTTTTGAGGCATTTCTGGCTTCATTTCACATCTGGTGATCCATCACAGGCTAATAATGTTAAAAATCTTTTCAATAGTTTACTCAAGTCACAAGAAAGAATCAAAGTGGCATTGGAGCAGATCAAAGATGAAAAAGTTAAGGAACAGTCAACGTATTATATGAAACCAGTTTCAGAATCTTTAACAGCTGCAGTGACAAAATATAAACAGGCATTGAATGAGGCCGCCGCTAGTTCATAGAAAGAAGTAAATTACATACAACACATAAAATGAAACACAAATGTGACTTTTTTATTATATTGTATCAATGTAAAGGAATTTTCCATATATACATGCTATTGGATATTATTCGCAACCTTAAATTTTTCCCAAGCTGTATTTATAACAACGAAAACGTTTTGTGCAATTAGTTTTTGCTCTGAAGTTGCATTTTGAGCAAGCTTGTCAGGATGAACCTTGGCAACTGCCTTCATATAAGTTATTTTAACTTTCTTAGGCATAACTAAATCAGATAAATTAACTTGTTTCCAGTTTGTGGCCGGCCATAAGATTTCGTGCAATGATGATAGTAGTGCTCTAAGATTATCTTCCTTACCATTTTTCCAACGGTTAACTTTATCTTCAATTTCATCATTTAATCTGAACTTCTCTTCTTCAAATGTTTGCGATGCCTGGTTTGTTTCACGGACTCTTTTCAAAGCTTCACCTTCTTCTTTAGATGAACCTTGTGGTCTTTTGGGAATTGGTGCTGGTGGTCTTGATTTTGGAGATGTCTTTGGTTTAGGTTTTGGATTGATGGCATTCAAACAACGTCTTTTACCATCCAGAGTTACTTTATTGGCTGCTCCATTTTCAATCAATTCGTTCCACGTAGATAATGAGTCTTGGAATTTTTCCAGATGTTCTAATGCCTCAGCTTTCTTTTGAGAAATCTTGAGCCAAAAATCTTTCATATTCTTACCTTCCTCAACATCCTCAGAGACACCTCTAGTAGGGCCGATTAGGGCAATTGCCAACTCAGCATATTCAACAACTTTTTTGTTCTCACCGTTCTTGAAAAAGGCAGTTATACAATTAGAATAAGCCAAAATGGACAAAACATGACCTTTTGGTAGCGCATTCAAAGATTTGATATAGTAATCAGATGCCGTGGTAAAATCACCTTGCTTGAATGCAACGCCACCTCTTTCACGAAACTCATTAAAAGTTTCCCTTTCGATGGACGACATTGAGATATTGGGTCTTGATGTAGCACTCGGGGTAGAATTACTAGAACGAGGTGTTTGTCTTCTTCTGGACGATGAAGACATCATATCATTCGAGGTAGAGTTCTGTAATTTCTGTGATGCTGTTAATGGGGCTTGCGGTTTGATATTTTGCGGTAATGGGGCAAAAATGTCAATCTCTTCCTCTTGAGTAGTCTCGGTTGCAGCTTTACCATTTCGCTGAGTTGGTGTGGTTGCCTTTGGATGTGGAAGCGAATCTCTTCTGGGAGTTGCCTTGGAAGGACGCGCACTTCTTCTTGGTGGAGGAACTGGTCTCTTACTATACAAATCATCGTCGTAATCGTCATTATCATCATGATCTTGGACGTTTAGTCTTTCTATAGCTTCACTAGATAATTCCTCTGGCTCTTCCTCAAACTCAGATGATCTTCTAGCTCTTTCCTGGTCATGTGACCTTCTATGTCTTGCTTGATCACGCATCCATGCGGGCCTTCCATCATTAGGAGATGGACCAAAAAATCTATTGTTCACTTCATTGGCTAACTTATCTGAGGCCTTGAACAAGGTCTTAGAGAATGACTCTAAATATTGATTGGCATTTTTCATGGAATAACCAGAACCAGATCCTGATGTATTTGAAGAAGTGCGGTTCAGTCTTTCTGGAGGGAGGCCAGCTTTTGCTCTTCCCTCCTGATGAGCCTTGTTCATCAAATATGTCACTGCACCTTGAACATCAGTCTTGTTCCCTGTATGGTTCAGGGCTTCTGTAGCTTGTTCAACTGAGAATCCCATATCAATTATAGAAGCGATCGCCTCATCTTTAGCTTCATAGGACACATTTGGCGTTGATTGTCGACTTCTTTGGTTAGCTGGTAGGCCACTGCGTTGCTCATGATCACTAGAAGGAGAAGCAACATTACTATGAAGTATATCAAATTGTTGACCAGAATGAGTAGGTATTGGATACTCTATCTTGGTTTCTTTTGGTGGAGGTGGTTGGTCAAATACAGAGAATAAGTCATCGATATTTTGTTCACTACCTTTCGTCTGCTGCTGCTGTGGATTGATCCTAGGGGCCGGTGATGAAGAAATATTTGTGGAGGAATAATCATCCCCAAAGCTATTTAGTAAATCTATTTCATTTTGATTCTTTCTTGAGTTCTTGTTCATAGAAGGTATTGGACTTTCAAAGCCCTCGAAAAGGTCCTCTGAATTTGTACGCTGGTATGAAAAGTTGTTCTGTCTTTGTGCAAGGTTATTGTTCACCACATCAAATCCTTCGAAAAGATCTGATTTGCTATTACTTCCATTTGATGAGCTGCTTTGGTTCAGTGCTGATTGTTGAGGGGTTGTTGAAGATGATATTTGCCCAGCACGTGAAGTTGACCTTGAGTTCTCTAGATAATCGAAATCAGCCCAATTGTTTTTGTTTCTTTGGCCAGCAGTAGATGATGGTGTGCTCCTTTCAGCTAGTGATAACTTCGAATCATCTTTCTTCTTTGGAGCATATGCCGAAAACAAATCGGCAAAATCGTCCTTTTTTGACATTTCTCGCACCGTGGATTCCTCTGTATGGTATCCGGTGGAAGCTGTACCACTTTATCTCAGGAAATTGATGCTTTCAAAAGCTCAAAGAGCATGTTGTTTTGTGTGTAATTTGTGCCAATTGTCACTAAAGTAAATAACACATTTCGATTTGGATTCCGGGCAGCACACGACTCGTGACATAATCGCTGAGTAAGGCATCTGGAAAAAAAAAATTTTTAGGAAAAAGTATAGAAAAAGAAGCTCAAGTAGAAGCCTTCAAAGTGACAACTACAGTCTTATCATCCTTCAACAAATCAGACACCATGCATTTAATGTTCACCTTGGGTCCAGACGGAAAGAGAATTTATACCTTGAGTAAAACCACCGAATCCGGTGAAATCACCAAGTCAGCTCACCCAGCTCGTTTCTCTCCAGATGATAAATACTCTAGACACAGAGTTACTTTGAAGAAACGTTTCAACTTGTTGCCAACTCAACAAGGTATGTAAATTGATTTATTATTAGAATAGCTGAGGAGTTGTGTACTAACTTGGTTTACAACAGAAGAAATTAAATACTAAGGATGATATATTCAGAAGACAGAATAATAGACCTATTTTATCATCCAACACATCAAATATAAAACTTCAATATATTATGAACTCAACTACAAGCATTTTCCACTAGAGCATTAACAAAAAAACTTTATTTTCAAGGAGATAATTATATTCAAAAGTTTAGAAGTCTGTTGATTTTTTGTTGGTAATTGATATCATTATCACTATTATTATTGGTTTTCTTTTATTGCTTCATTAACATTTATGTTTCACTGTATAATATTATTTTAAAGGGATGGATTCATATCATGAAAACAGTTGTAGAGATCTTGAGTTTGTGGAGTTGAACCGTAGCTATCATTCTCTTATATCCAACATTGGACTAGTAATACCTCTTATACTGGCACGGACAGGTAGCTGAAGTGATAAAGATCCTGCTAATAAACACCAAAATGGCTATTCAATATACTTCATGATAATAACCTCGTCTCATAATGGACCTTTCTTGTTCCCAGTAGCTTCCAAATTGAATTCAGCATTGGCTTGATAATTTTCCCACATTTGTGCTACTAACTCAACTTGCAAATTATCCTTATTTGCTTCCTAAAGTCATTATTAGTAAATATCCACTTTGTCCATATTATCAGTATAGATACATACACGTAATGAGTCGTTCAAGATGAGAACACTGTCATTCAATCTTTCCTGTTATGTGTTGTTAGTATTTCACGTTGAAGGCTAAGAATATTTTAGATCGGTGATACGCACAACATTGTTGATGATACGTGCCAATAGAGCATTTTGAACTTGTTCGTGTGGATTCTCCATGGTTAAAGATTGACTCGAGTCTTGAGTAAGCCTCCTGCTATGTTTCTGATATTTTGTTTTAAACAAAGACAAATCAAAACATAGATTTCCAAGCGTTATTCAAAAGTCGCGAAAATCTACATAGTAAAGCGGGAGCTAATATTCAAAGCAGACTAAACCAAATATATCATTGAAAGTACAAAAAAAGAACAGTTGTAAGCAAATCAGTTACAACAAAAATAATGATAGATATATATATGTAACCCCAAGAAAAAATAAAACACCTTAGTAACCGACCTTTCCTAAAACATTAAACGATGGAATCATCAACACAGTAAAACTAATAATACAATTCATATAGCAAACATCAAGAGCCCATAATCAATAACAATCTATTGATGGACAGCATGTACAGGGCAATCACCTGGCCCTTTCCTCTTGAACCAGCCCTTAATGCACTTGTAATGGAAAACACAGAGACATTCGAGACGACCAACTTTATCGCCTGGTTTCAATTCTTCCAGGCATATGACACATTCATCATCAGAGGGAAATTTCTCATCCACATTTGATTGACCCTGCTGTTGTAGTGTTGATGTCGAAGCATCCGAGCACGAAACAACAACCTTTTTAGGGTCAGGAAATGGAATATGATAAACTAGCATTCTATTACTTCTGAAATGCTCAGGAGAACCTGAAAATTCTGCATTTACTAGACAAGAATTAATATGATCCTCTGTTTGTGCCTCTGTTTTCCCTTGTAGGCTAGTGTTACATATTGGGCAACGTTCCCTTTCCTGATCAAATTCATCATCTGGTTCATTAACATCAACAGTTCTTTGAGTTGATAAATCTTTAATTTGATTTCTTGGTGGTACCTCAACAGGGGCTGTACTTGTTGTCATGAAGCTATCTCTCATGCTATTCTCCAGAGCTATTTGCTGGACACATATGTCACACGTTCTATGAGGAACACGAGGAGATTCCATAAACAACTGATTTGGTGGCGTCACAACATAAGTACCTGGTTCATAGGCCGTTCTTGTATCAGAACAAGTTCCACAAACGACCAATCCACATTTTCGACAATGATGTCTTCTGTAAAATATGGTGAATGCCTTGTGGCAAATGTAGCAAGAATCAACATCTTCATCATGTTGCCATACTGGGATATCCGATCTTGTTCTTGAAGAGTGAGTTTCTGACATATCTATTAATCATAAAGTCAAACCTAACGAGAATTCAGAAAAAAGTTCAAAATAAAACGAAAATACCTGCTTGGTACAAGATATACAACTCAAGTGTTAAAAGACAAGAGTGCCAAAGAGCAAAAGTTTCTTTACCTGTCTTACAACTTCAATGAATAACGCGATGATAATGTGCCAAACCTTGTCTGGTCCCCGAATGAGAAACAATCCTTTGGGACAAGATATGCCAACCTAACAACAAAAAGTCTAAACGCTAGTGACAGGCACTTAGCAAACGGTAAGAAATAGACAAATAACAGCACTTTCAAACAGATCTCTAAACCTTCAAATGGCCTTCTCTTCTCTTCGTTAAACTAAAAAATCACACAATAAACACTTGAAAAATCGTTATCAGATCCATTTTCTCCATAAAAGTCCACAAGATTACACAATTTTCTACGAGTTCCGGTACTGTCACATCATCAAATTCGAGGGCATATATACTAGAAGGACAATTATTGTAACAGAGAAACGTTGATATTTTGAGACATTTGGAGTTTAGAAATCGATATTACAGGTAAATCATAATTGATAGAAAAATGCATTTTATTACTATACAAAAACCGAGTCTTATTTCATGCTTTTTCGTTCCCCTTAATCACTATTGATTTCATCGACATCACTGTACAAATCACTATCCAAATCTTCTGGGATTTCTTCATCTTCATCGTCACTAGCACCTTCCATTTCTTCATCCTCGCTTTCGCTATCAGCACTGTTCTCAGCTTTCTCACCATTGGCTTCACTTTCTTCTTTACGTTTTTGACGACGTTCCTTTTTAGCATCTTTTTTAGCTTTCTTAACAGCAATGTTCTCTGATTGAACTCTCTTTCTTTCGTCTTTAACTTTTTGACGTTCAGAATGTTTGGACTCCAATTCTTTGATTTCGGATTTGGACTTCTTGATATTGTGATGGTATAAGACTTTACCAGTACATACACCTTCTTCAATCTTTGTCATTGTTAACTTCAAACGTGGACCCAATTCAGTCAATTTGATGGCTTTCTTACGAGAACTGGATACTTGTTCAGAATCTCCTTCATCTTTCTTTGCGGCTTTTTGTTTGGATAACTGGGAAGTGCTATCTTCTTTAACATCAACAATACTATCATCTTCGACTTCTGAATCACTGGTGAACCCTGCACCGTTGGCATATGGGTCCAATATTAGATCAGAAACATCAGATGCATTCCCTAAGTTTGGCAATCTCTTGTTCAAATTGTTCTTTGCTGAAATCAATTTCTTTAACGTCTTGGAACCTTCAACAGGTTTTGTGTCTATAGCATAATGACGTAAATCTATATGACCAGTTTCTGGGTCTTTGTTTATCATAAGGACTCTTTTAACAGAGCTTACTTTTGTAGAATGAGGTTGAATCGGTGGGAACATGTTTTGGAATGTTGTGATTAATAATTTTTCGTGTGGTGCAGCCTTTTGTGGATTTGTGAACCCGTTCAAGACTAATAGAGGTGGATGCAAATATTCTTTAGAATCTTTTGTAACGGATTTTGGATGTTTCAATATTCTTCTAACATCTTTACATAAAGAATAATTATCAACTTTGAATGTAATTGTAGGACCTCTTGACATCCTACCTAATCTTAATTGTGTAGTACCAGATTCAGACTGACTGAAGATCATCAAATGTGAAACATTTAAAGGACCAGCCATAACGACAAAGTCTTTTAACTTGTTAGACTTTCTTTCTCTTAGCTTGATAGCAGTATGAGGTTGCATTACATTTCTCATGTCTCTAACTAATTGTGTTAAAGAATGATTCTTCATGTTAGATCCAATTCTAAGCACCATGGAGCGAGGGATCTTTCCCTTCTCTTCCTCGGAAACTTTGGCATGAGTTCTCTTCTTTGTCTTCAAGCAGACTGTTAGTAAAGCTCTTCTTCTGACTCATTAAAACTTGACTTACTCTTCTTTTAGCCATCTTTCACCTAATGATTCAATAGTCTTTTATAAACACTTCTTAATTATGTTCTTCTTATTAAAGCTCTTTTCAAATTTTTTCTTCTTAGAGGCCGATGACATCCGGACACCAGAAGCCTGAGAGAGGAAAAAATTTATCTTACATTATCTCTAAATTGATTTCAAAGCATAGATCAACAGAAAAGATTGGGTTCAGAGTGAAATTCTAAAGAATAATGAGTCCAAGTATTGATGGTAGAATCAAGAAGAGTTCTAAGAAGGTTTCAAAGAAGGAGACTGCCTTAGATTTAGCTGAAAAGATCAAGAGAAAAGCTCTACAGGAGAAAAAGAAAGCTAAAGATGAAGCACCAAAAATTACAGAAGAAGATACCGGTTCAAAAGAAGAGACCACTGAGGTGGAGACCGATGAAACCAAACAAACGGTTAGTACTTTCAAAGATTTGAAGCTTATCCCAGAGTTATTAGAGGCTTGTCAAGCTTTGAAGTTTGATAAACCAACTCCAATTCAAGCTGAAGCCATTCCTCATGGTATTGATGGTCGTGATATTATTGGATTAGCACAAACAGGTTCCGGTAAAACTGCTGCTTTCGCAATTCCAATTCTTCAAGCACTATGGTATGCACAAACTCCATATTTCGCAACAGTCCTAGCCCCAACCAGAGAATTGGCCTACCAAATCAAAGATACATTTGATGCCCTAGGTTCTGGAATGGGTTTAAGAACTGTTTGTATTGTGGGTGGTATGGATATGATGGAGCAGGCCAGAGATTTGATGCGTAAGCCTCATGTTATTGTTGCTACACCTGGTAGATTAATGGATCACTTGGAACATTTGAAAGGGTTTTCATTACGTGCTTTGAAATTTTTAGTTATGGATGAGGCCGATAGATTATTAGATATGGAATTTGGTCCTGTATTGGATAAGATTTTCAAAGTAATTCCAAGAGAGAGAACAACATATTTGTTCTCCGCAACAATGACAAGCAAGATTGATAAATTACAACGTGCATCTTTGTCAAATCCAGTTAAAGTTTCAGTCTCTACAAAATATCAAACTGTTGATACTTTAATTCAATCTATGATGATTGTCCCAGATGGTCAGAAAAACACATACTTGATTTACCTACTGAAGAAATTCGAAGGGAAATCAATAATTATATTCACAAGAACTTGTGCTCACTCTCAAAGAACTGCTCTATTATCAAGAATATTAGGTTTCAGTGCTGTGCCATTGCATGGTCAACTAACTCAATCACAAAGATTAAGCGCACTGAATAGATTCAAATCAGGAAAGACAAATATCTTAGTTGCTACCGATGTTGCTGCTAGAGGGTTAGATATCCCATCTGTTGATATTGTCATCAATTATGATATTCCTACTGATTCTAAAGCGTATATTCATAGAGTTGGGAGAACCGCAAGAGCTGGTAGATCAGGTAAATCTATAAGTTTAGTTACACAATATGATTTAGAATTATTGATTAGAATTGAAGCTATTATAGATATGAAATTGCCAAAAGAGTCTATTGATAGAGACGAAATATTATCATTACATGATTATGTGGACAAGGCTACAGCTCAAGCCATTAGAGAAACTAAAGAATTTCAAGAATCTAATGGTAAAAATGGTAGACGTAAAGGGAGAAGAGATTACGGTGATAAAGAGGAACGTTGAGGTTTGCATTCGTATCCTTTGATGGTTAAATAATGATACAACTATGACTTCCAAAAAAAAAACATCCATAGGAAAACAATTTAATGACCTTGTAATTATAATTCATTCTCTGTAGTTGTTTTTATATTGAACGATTTGACAAAATCTTCCTTTGAGCCCTCCTTCCATCTATAATTGTAGGCAGTATGATCCTCAGGAACAAAAGATTGCCCTTTAACTCCATATAGATTTTCTCTAAAAGTACCGCAAGGTATTGGATAGTCGTCCCATAATAAACCTCTTTTACGTAATTCTGGTACCAAATATTTCACAATATCTTCAAATGTTGTTGGGAAATGGACATTAACAAAATTAAACCCATCTATCCCTGAAATATCAACATATCTTTCAATTTCGTTTGCAACTTCTTGTGGAGTACCTAATAGTAATCTCTTTCTACCAGTTCCCAATCCAACATGTTGAGCGACCTCATACCTTGTCTTCTTATTATTATTTGTGATGTATAATTTCACTGCTGATAACATTGCATTTGAGTTCTCAGTCTCTAAATCTTGGTCCTTATCGAATTTGGAAAGATCTAACCCAGTCCATCCTCCAATTAAAGCTTGCTTCCCTTCTGGATTATGATATTTCATATAATCATCAAACTTAGCCTCGGCTTCTTCATGAGTCTCACCCAATATTATCAATAATTCAGATATGAATTTAATATGGTTTGGGTTTCTTCCATATTCTTCAACAGCCAGTTGTTTTATGTCATTGATACTTTTCTTCAAATCCTCTGGGGTGAAACCTTGGACAAATGCAATTTCTGCATGCTTAGCAGCAAATTCTCGACCTTTAGATGAAGCACCGGCTTGTAATACAACGGGCATTCTTTGAGGTGAAGGTTCAGTACCGAAAGGACCAGGAATCTGAAAGAATTTTCCCTTATGATCAATCTCCCTTATTCTCTCAGGCTCTGCATATGTCAAGTTTTCTTGGTCTATAACAACAGAATCATCCCTCCAGGAAGACAACAACAACTTATATACAACTTCCAGATATTCCTCAGCCCTTTCATATCGTCTATCATGAGATGGTAAACTTTGTTTTCGTCCAAAAGATTCTTAGCAGCACTCTCTAGATAACTGGTAACAATATTCCAACCAATTCTACCATTACTCAAATGATCCAATGTCGCCAGTCTCCTTGCAAATAAGAATGGCGCCTCACTGATTGTACTGAACGTCACGCCAAATCCAACAGACTCAGTGACAGAAACCATTGCACTTATGTATGCAGATGGATCCACTAAGGGCCATTGAGCACCAGATCTAGCAACTGTATCGAAAGAATTTTTATAAACATCATAAGGACCAAGAACATCAGCAATGAATATTGCGTTGAATTTTGCTTCTTCTGCTAGTTTAGCAATTTTAGTCCAATACGAAACTTTTTTATAATCTTTAGATTGATCAGTTGGATGAGCCCATATTGATGGATTCAAGTGGGCAGGAGCAGGTAGGATCATTAAGTTTAGTATTAATGGATTAGTGCGTTTTTGCTTTTGTCTTTTAATCTCCTGTGTCATTTTGCCTTTTCCCTGAATAAACGTAGCCATTAATGAGAATTTAGTTCCACCTTTTATAGCGAATCAATCAAAATCCATCTTGAAATATAACGGTTTAATTTTTTGATTCTTGGAACTGGAGGCTAAGATACAATCGAAGTGTGGTTCTTCAGATTAGTTGATCAAAACGCCATAGTAATTGTAATAAGTCCGATCCGATCGGTGATAACAGAATACCGAAAAGCACGCTACGTTTAGCATTCCTTTAAATTCGTTTTATTCGTTAAGCTATCTAGTCAAAAACTTATCAAATCAACTGATTTATAAAATGATTGAGCTAATACAGTCTTCAAGATTTCTAAAATCCATTCTTCTTTTCCTTTTCAATCTCTGCTCAAAGTCAGAGAACTCATTTGACGCTCCTTTTTGGTACCAATCTTTGTACAAATCCAAGTTGATGCATACATATTGACTCTATCAATAGAAGTACCAGAATGTCTAGTAGCAGCGGCATGACATTTGAAGCCTTTTCTTTCAAAGTTCTTAATATACCATGGGACTAAAGCTGCAGTTCTTAACATAACTCGACCACCATCACATAAAGCGCTATGTAATGCATCAATTTCGTTATCAACATCCCTACCTTGTGGATCAAACCAATCCATATGATCCATAATCACAGCGACTGAAATTGTTTTTTTGGTTAAGCGAGCCAGAACATTATTCAAATAGTCAGTATGTAATCTTATACCTTCTAATGGGGAATTTGGTGCCTTTTTGGTTAATTGTTTCCAACCTTGTTTAGTTAAATAATCTGGACAATTTTTTGGAGAGTAACGACTTTTCAAAGTTAAATAATAGAAATAGTTATCATTTGAGATTAATGAGCGGCCAACAATCGGATCCAATGTGTCGATAATATATTGTAAAATTGAAGAGTCCATCATTGCAGCTTGATTAGCAGGAACACCAAGTGCCTTCCATAAGAAAACTGGATTACCGACGAAAATTTTACCGACAACAGCACTATAAAGAACTGGACGAATGTGAGTATTCCAGATTTCTTTTTGTTCATTCAAAGTTCTAGCGTTAGTTAAGTCTTCAACTTTTTGAGAAAGACCAGTGATTTTGAAAACATATCTGGCCAATCTTAAAGCCCATCTTGTTGAACCAGTATCATAAAGACCTTTACCATTGATGTTGAAAGTTTTTGGACCTTTATCCATCCAATATTGGAATGCATTTGAAGATAAATGAGGAGCCAATTCACCAATTAATAAATCTTGAAAATTCTCAATTTTACCTTCACCAAATAACTTCCAGGTTTCTTCATAAGGTAACGCAGCCAAGGCAGCCAATTTCAATTCCACTAAATGGCCTTGACAAGGATTTAAATCAACACCATGGATTCTTTTCGGAGCATTAGAGCCTAAAGATGCATAAGATAAGATGTTATCACCGGCCGAAGTAACAGCTAGAACTGTATCCTTTGGGGTTAGTTTCAGTATTTTAGCATCTTCTCTTGGATCTTCCCAAGTGAATGCATAAATATATTGATTTTTAAAGCATTCATAATCATCACTTAATTCGTCATAATAAACTCTCCATGTTTGTCTCTGATAAAATAATGATGGATATGGCAAACCTTTTTTAACATTATCTAAAGCAGCTTCCAAAGCTTTTGAAGTTGGAGCATCACGAGTTTCCAACCCTTGCTTTTTAGGATCAATTGGAGCTAAATATGGTGATTCAGTGGCTAATTGATTGAATCGGTACATCAATTGAGAATCATGTTGTTTGTTAACACCCAACCAGATATAATAAGGGATCTTCCCCAGGGTAGTGTTATAACAGTTGATCGATTTTAGGGTACCAAATTTATATTCCAAATATTCTCTTCTTGAAGGATCTAAAAATACTTTATCACACTCAAACCAGATTCTCCAAAAAGTTCTATAAATCCAAGGAACATGACGATTGACTAAACCACCAAGGGTGTTTGTTCTACCAATTGAGGTTGAATCTGATTGGACACCAAAGTCAACAGAACAAATGATACCTTCATCTGGTTTCAATAATTTAGAGGCATGGTCAATGGCAGAATGATATAAGGGGATCATTGAAAGTGAATAAGAATAAGTAATCAAATCAGCATCCTGATGAGGAATTTCAAAATCACAGGCATCACCACAAATGATGTGAACATTGTTCCATCCATTTTTGCTTACTCTTTCTTTTGCAATATCACATAGAGAAGGAGATAGATCAACTAAATAAATAGCTTCGAAATTATCAGATAAATTTGCAACTTCCTTGTCCATTTTTTCAATATTTAGGCCAGTACCACCACCGATATCTATCCAAATCAGTTTTTTAGATTCTTGATCAGCTTTTAAATGAGAAACAGCCAATTTCATTGCATTTTCTCTACCTTGTAATAAGACCTCTCTTGTAGTGTCATAAAATTTAGCTTGAGTTTTATAAAATAATTCCAGATTATTTTGGTGATCATTATGAACCTTTCTATTTGATGGAGTGAAAGGTTTCACAAAACAGGCCCAGATAAACATCAAAAATGATCTAGTCTTTTCACTAGCTAAGAAATATAGATAAAATGTGAAGCATGATAAGATCAACGACCCATATTTGACATACTGAGAAGAAGCAGCATCTGATAATGAGTGGATATTGCTGAAGAATAAAGATTGAAGAGTTTCCTTATGGGAAAGGGAACTATCGATAATTGAGCTCATGATTGTTGAAATCTGATTAAGTGCCCTACACTTTTGCAACTAAAGATGAAGATGATTTGAAACATTACAATACTGGGAATAGATGCTCTTTTATAAAGCTATTTACGCGTTCCACTCAAACTTCTGGTGAGATGGATCTGGTAAGCTTCCACGTGTGAATAGTTCTTTTAAAAATGGTTGATGTTTTGATGTTTTGGTGTTGTGTCAAAATGTTGAACGTTTGAAAACATGGAGCGAAACGTGTTTGTATGCACGTTGTTAAGACTAACCAAGTTTACAAGTGGTGATCTTACAATCACATGCTAAGTTTTTCACATGCCAATGGGACTTGACAAGTTGGTAATTCACTCCAGTGTGCTCCGAGGTAATCACATTTGCTGCTTTTCCACTCGTTGTTCAGCTCTTTAATAGTTGAAACAACTCTTTGATGGTTCATGCGTTCATGCCCTGTCTCTGATTATGCATGGGAATAATCAATATCGCCGGTGACAGGGAAAACTTGGAGCTGTCGGACTCTATAGAGATTGGGTGGAGTCTGTAGTAGTAAAGAATGAATATAGCGAATACAGGGCTTGAAGGTTGAAGTCACACGTTTCCACTTGAGTCTAGTGATACTATCAACACCAGTTTTAAGAATGTACCTGAAAGATTATATTATTCTCGTGGTAGAGGCACTCTCATGCAGATTATAGAATCATATCAAATTATATCTCAAGTGTATTTGTTACAGGATAAAGGCTCTAATTCGAGTTCTTGAAATGGGTTGAATGATTGTGTAGTGTATACTCAATAGATGAATTGACTGTCTAGCTTTCAAATCAATCCAAAATATAATTTAGTCCAAAAATTTCAACGTACTGTATATAACAATTTTGTAGAGTCATTAAATTGAATTAATTAAATAAATTTAATTCTGCAAATTGTTGAAAAACTTGGTTTAATTGGAAGACTCGAATTTTTAATTTAAAATATTATAATTAATTCAGCTATATACCATAAATATTTTCGATTTATTTATACATGTATAAATTATATAGAATCTATATAATTAATCACGTATTAATTTATTTTTTAAATTATTTATATACTGACTAATTGACAATTTTTGACAGACTTTAATATTGATACTACTATATAGGTTATAATCTAAATTTGCTGTGCATGCAACTCTCTTATATATACGATATGCAGTAGCTCAAGATTATATGCAAAGCTGAGTTTAAGATACAGTTGGAAATACAAGAGCAACAATGATTAATTGGAGAATTTAATGAAGTCTATATCAATTACATTTCCAGATAGAAAAGGCCCAAATTGGAAAAAATTCCAAACAGATATAACTTCTCCAGAAAATAAATTTTATGTACTCCCGAAAGATTCGAAGGCATCTGCATTCGAGTTCGCTTCAGTCAGAAATGTGTAAAAGATTATTTGATTTGGAGTATTTACCATTCTGCATGGGTGTGATTATAATGTGAATTGGAATTGATGTTTATTATTGAGGCATTGTGCTTCGCGTTTGAAGACCGCTTTTGGAAATTTTGTATAGCCAACTTGTGTATTTTTTAGTTCATAAACAAATTATAAGTAAACAAACCATTGAAATGCCTTCAATGTTTTTTTGAGATATGTCTGTTTATAATTTGTTAACTGATTATTTGCAAATGACAATTCCAAGTATATATATCTTTGGTGAACTGACACCTTTCAGTTTAAGGCAACCGGTTAAATGAACCATACTAAAGAAGAGGAATGAAAACCTTATTTATCACTGGTGGGACAGGATTTATTGGTTCATTAGTTGTGGATGATTTAATATCTCACGGTTACAAAGTCCTTGCTCTAGCTAGGTCTGATAAATCTGCTGCGAAACTGGAGAAGAGAGGTGCAAATGTACTAAGAGGTTCACTGGAAGATTTAGAAATAATAAGAAAAGGTTCATTAGAGACAGATGGTACATTACATTTGGGTTTTATAAGAGATCCCAAAAATATTGGCAGATCAACTGAAATTGACCAAGAAGCTACAAGGACTATAATAGATGCCATTAGACACACCGGGAAAGTGTTTCTATACACCACTGGTTTAGGCGTTCTGATGACTGAGATCGGTGGTAAATCTTTTGAAACTGATAGAATACACCCCAGAAAAGCCCCGAGAACTATGAGAAAAAGAGTTGAAACTGAGGAATTGGTACTGCAAGCTTCCAAGATTGGGGTACGATCCATGGTGATAAGGCTGGGCTCTATTGTTCATGGCCTTGGAGATCAATGCATAATATCACAACTATTAAGCATGTCCCAGCAAGAAAATGAATCGTATTATGTCAACACTGGGAAGAACAAATGGCCTGCTATCCATAAGAGGGATGTTGCAGTCTTTTATAGACTGGCTATGGAAAAAGGCAAATCTGGGGGAGTCTACCATGCAGTTGATGAAGAAGGTATTGAGACAAGAATCATTGCCAAGGCTATAGCTAAGAAGTTGAAAACAAAAGTCAAGAGACTGGGGATTGACGAAGCCCATGATTTGCTTGGGTTTCCTGGTTACTTTTTAAGCGTTAACATTGATTGTTCTTCGCAATGGACTAAAAATGAATTGGGTTGGGTTCCTAAAGAGGTTGGGCTTATCGAGGATATCCTGAAGAATTATTGAAACTTCAAACACATCATTAGATTCACCTTTACTGATCATTTCTGTCAGATACAGGTCTATCCAAGGACCAAACAATAAGAACAGGAAAGTGACAAATCCGAGTCCAAATAAATCCTCCTTCAGACTCTGTCAAATTTGCTGCCAATTTTTTTAAATTGAGAAATTTCAACGGCTTTAACTAAAACGCGTATAAACTCGTCTCGGAGATATAAAATTTTTCAAATGATGCGTCAAAAGTAGTTGATAGTTGATGTATAAAAGGCTGTTGAGATAATCGTTTTATTGTTCGAGATTTTCATCCTGCGCTGGGTTGGAGTTTCTGGATTTTGGTGTTGATCCCATATATACGCAATAGATTGGAATAGTATGTCGGAGCTACATCAATCATCAGGCTTTAAGACCTCCATACGGAAACTTTTTCATAAAGTCTCTACAAAAGATGGTATTCTGGGGGATTATGACTACAAGTATCTATTCACTCCACAATTACCATTTATGAAGAAGAACAAAGTCACACAACCTTTTTTCGGTTTGGATTCTAGTATGCCTATTGTTCTAGGTTTTATTTTAGGCTTGCAACATTCTTTGGCAATGCTTGCTGGTATTATTACACCTCCATTAATTGTGTCATCTGCTGCATCATTTACCACCGAACAACAACAATATCTTGTCACCGCTTCACTAATTGTTAGTGGGTTTTTATCAATGATTCAAATAACAAGATTTCATATCTACAAGACTCCTTACTACTTGGGTTCTGGTATGTTATCAGTTGTTGGTTCTTCGTTTGGTGTTATTGTCGTTGTCCAAAAAGTTTTACCAGTGATGTACAAAACTGGGTTTTGCCCAACTTCTGATGATGGAACTTATTTATCTTGTCCAGATGGATATGGTGCCATATTGGGGACTTCATGTGTTTGTGGGCTACTGGAAGTTCTTGTTTCATTCATTCCTCCAAGAATTTTGAAAAGATTATTCCCTCAAACTGTCACAGGAACAGTTGTTTTATTAATGGGTATCTCTTTGATCAAATCTGGTTTTGAGGATTGGATCGGTGGCTCTGGATGTGTCGATGCTACTTGTCCTTCAGAAGGTGCTCCGATGGCTGCACCATATGGTAGCGCCCAATTCATTGGACTAGGATTCCTCGTTTATATTACAATTATTTTTTTCGAAAAATGGGGTGCCCCAATTATGAAATCATGCTCAGTTATCTTAGGGTTATTGGTTGGTTGTATTGTTGCAGGTGCCTGTGGCTATTTTGACAAATCATCAATTGATGCTGCCCCAGCTGCCAGTTTTGTTTGGACTACGAGTTTTAAATTATCGGTTTATGGTCCTGCAGTGTTACCAATGTTGATTGTGTATGTTGTCCTTGTTATGGAAACTATCGGTGATCTAACTGCAACTGCTGAGGTTTCAAGATTAGAAGTAGAAGGTCCACTTTATGAATCAAGAATTCAAGGTGGTGTATTGGGTGATGGTATTAACTGTATCATTGCTGGGTTATGTACCATTACTCCAATGTCAACATTTGCCCAAAACAACGGTGTTATTTCCATCACAAAATGCGCCAACAGAACAGCTGGGTATTGGTGTTGTTGTATCTTGATCATCATGGGTATTTTCACAAAATTTGCGGCTAGTTTGGTCGCCATTCCAAAACCAGTTCTAGGTGGTATGACTTCCTTCTTGTTCACCTCCGTTGCAGTTTCAGGGTTGAAAATCATTTCTAATTCAGCATTTACCAGAAGGGATAGATTCGTCTTGACCGCTGCTCTATTACCAGGTATTGGATGTATCTTACTTCCTACTTGGTTCGAAAATGTCTTCACATACTCTGGTAATAACCAAGCCCTAATTGGGTTCTTGGATGCTATAACCGTTATTATGGAATCCAGTTATGCCCTCGGTGGGATCATTGCAACCATTTTGAATTTGTTCCTACCTCAAGTTATGGATTTTGAAGATGACGAAAATGAAATACCAGATGATTTAGAAGAGTTAGCTTTGGATGACTATGTCCATCAATATGATGATGAAGATAGGAAATTGGCCCTTGGTGTGAAATCTAATGATAAGACCATTAGTACCAAATCTTCTCATATAGGCTCTGCTTCTGGAAGCAAACATTAGTTGATCATATCTGATTATCCATTCAAATAAATTAAATTAGACAGTCTTAATCTTTTCGGCTCGTTTGTACATATTAAATTGTCATTATAAAAAAGAAAAGTAATTTGCATATGTGTTTTCCCATTTTTTTAAGTACACGTCTTATGTAGATGCTACAGATTATGATTTCATTTCTATCACTTTATATTGAATTCATTAGTACGTCATTAAGAAGGTCGTAATATATAATACTGTTGGAACATCACCCTTCCATTCTTCTGAATAACTTGATTTTCTTCAAGATTACTGGGTTCTGAGACATGTCTATGTGGCCTGGAGTTGCTGAGCTCTCTCTTGAAAGTGATCTTTTCCTAGATTCATCATGCGCCTTAGGCCTAGATAATAGCTCAGAGATTTTGGAATTGGTACCGACAGGCAGATGAGACACTAAAGGATCATTATTGTTATTATTCAGACTAGGTTTGGCAGTATTAGGTCCAGAAGATGCGGGTCTCATAGAAGTTGCCATAGATCTAGAAGAAGAAGCAGCAGAGGAAGAAATATTAGCTCTTCCGAATTGTCCGCTTTTCAATGCTTCAATCGTTGAAGAAAGACGTTTCACTTCGTCATTGGAGACTTTTCTTTCCTTCTCACTAGATGCCAATTTTTGTTCTAGGTTTATTTGTTTTTCTTTGAGGGATTTGAATTCCTTCATGAGCATCTCAAATCGGAAGTCAACATTCTCTGGATTATGTTGTTTTGTTTTGGGTTTTTTGAGCGCCTCTAGCTCATTGCTAGTATTGGACTGGAATTCATTTAAAGTTTCTAAATTATGGGAAATCTCCACAAACCTTTGATTCAAAAAGTTATTATCGAATTCCACCTTTCTTCGAAGTTTGTTTGACACCTTTGTGATATCTGTTTGTAAGTTCTTTAGGACATCATCATCGACAGCCGGTACAGAATTTGCATTCTTCAATGTAGAGTTGGAAGACCTCAAGCTATTTATATCATTACTGAGTTCTGTCTTTAGTTCATTAATTTGTTTTTTTAAAATCTCTTCAACTTGTTTGATGGAGCTTGAAGTTGATGCTCTTTCAGATGCATTGGCCGAAACAGAGGATTCATATTTGGCTTCAATTTCCAGAATCTTCGCCATAAAACTTTCAGTCTGTTGTTCTTGCTGAACCTTCAGCTGTTTGAGAGGTTCAGAAGAAGTGGTTTCAAAGAGCTTGGTCAACCGGTTGCTTTCAGCTTCCATCTTTTTCAACAGGGCATTTGGGTTTGTTTGACTTCTTAATATTGGCTCTAAAGATGTAGAAAGTTCTGCAAGCTTAGCATCATAGTGTGATCTCAAAGAAGCCAGTTCATGATCAACCGAACTCCTCAGTGTTGCTAGCATGGAAGACAAAGATTCTTGAGAGATTAAGATGCTTGATGTTGTTGATTCGTTTTCTGTTCGAAGTTCTTCTTGGTCTTTCTTCAAATCTTTGACATTTTTGTTCAGATAGGTCAAATCAATTGCCTGTATATCTTCCCTCAAATTTCTAACTTCACTTTCAAGAGCACACAATGTGTTTTTAAAATTATCCTCCGTGCTGATGAGATTAGCTTTCAACCTCTCCTGAGAGGTCTGAAGTGTGGTAATGACCACAGCTGAATCACGAATAGTTTGTTCTATCTCCTCAATTTCAATAGTATTCTCAGCTCTATGCTGAAGCTTCTTGAAGGCTTCTTTCAATCCGTATATGAGTTTTTGTGAATCTTCAAGGGAAGTGATTCTATTCTGTGTTCTCTCTGCAATTTCACTAGTCATAGCCAACTTTGAGTCAAAGTAGTGAGTTAAAAGTCCAACCAATTCACCCCTGTTATCAGATTCTTCTATTATCAATGATCTAATTTCTCTCAGATGTTCTTGTAAGTCTATTGATACTCGCGACTCGTTGTCATTCGATGACGTTGATCTTATAGGAATTCCGTTTATTCGTTCTAAGACTGGAGAGCTAAACTTTTCATCAAGTTGGCGAAGAAAAGGCATCTTGGCTTCAATCGCCTTGAGTATCTCGAGATGTTGTGTAATGTTGGAGAGCGCTTTGTAAGCTTCGATCAGTTTTTCTTTGTTTTCCGTTAACTTAGCTCGCTCAGCATCATCTATATCAATATCCTTACTGGCCTCAACATGAAATACTCTTGAGATTGATACTTCTTGCATGCTGCTACTAATAGCATCTTCAGATCTTTGAATCTGAGGATCTCCATTCAATAATGGTTGGCTATCTCTCGATTGTTGAGATGTACCATTGGAGCTGGAAGTTGCATTGACATCTACTCTTGATTCCAGCTTCGTATTTGTTGGGACAAGCACATTGAGTTGAGTTGATTGCATCAGTATGTTTGGCTCTTGGTCTCTTGATATTGAATTTATATCGTCATCAGCTATGGAAGAATCAACGGCTGATGAATCTTCAAATGATTCATCAGATCTTTCACTAGTATTGGCAGGATCCAAAGAGCCGATGTTGCTTGGATCAAACTCCCGTTGTTCTATTCTCAATATCCTGTTGACACTATTCATTACTCTTGCCTTTTCAGTGAATTTTGCTTGACGAATCAGTGAAAGGTCAATGTCTAACAGGTTCAATTTTGCTCTGAGGCTTGATTCACTCAAATCAATGTTGTTTAGCGCAAGAGATAAGATGTTCAAGCTTGTAAATATTGCGTGAAATGTTTGAATGCTTGGAACAGCTGAAGAAAGTTTTTCGCAACAGGCATATTCTATATTGGATCTGATTATGAAGCTCATATATCGTGTCAGATACACATCACTGAATATCAACTCTGTAATTTTCTCAGTGCAAATCGCCCATCTCGCATAATCAAATAGAACTAAGATTCTAAACTGGTTTAAGTCATGACTGGACGACCAGGTTCGGGGGACATCGAGCAACACTTCAATCAAACGGTCTCTTGCATCGTCTTCAATGTTTCTCAAGTCTTTTAGACAGGGCGCCCTAGGTATCAAAGATTCGAAATCGTTATTATCGTCCACAGGCTTCCCAGCCGCAGCGGTCAACTTAAACACGCCCCAGAGATCCTCCTCCATGTCCAAATATTCGTTATGAGACCTGCCAATCGTCTTTGTTGGTGGGTTTTCATGTTTCGGAGGTATAATAGCTCACTAGTTGATTTGAATAATAAACAAAAAGTTTGGCTCTTTGGTTTTGAGCCCGGGACGGAATATGCAAGAAAAACATCAAGACTCAAGAGCACCAACTTTCAACTTCAAGAGCTGAAAGAAGGACCGAGGTGCAAAGCTTGAACTAAAGCATTCCAAATATAGAGTTGAAGATGGCACAAGCATCTTATAACTTCAATGACACGTAAGTCATGGTCTCGATTTGCAGGAATCAGAAAGGAGCTAACCCAATTTTTGCAGAATCTACATAAGAAATATAAATGAGAAAGTGTCAACCAACACAATCAAGTCTAAATTGACAGAACTGTTTGATAAATATGGACCAATACAGAGCATAACAGCACACAAGAACATTAAGATGAGGGGACAGGCGTTTGCTTCTTTAGAGAGCGAGGAAAGTGCGAAGAAAGCCATTGAGGAGTTGAATGGAACACAAATATTTGAAAAGAAAGTGGAACTATCTTTTGCCAAAAGTAGCTCGAATGCATCTGTTGAGAATAAGCTAGTAGGAAAAGACTATGGAGAATACCTAAATAAGAGAAAATTGCAAAAAGAAGAATTGGAAAAGAAAAAAGAATCAGAGCCTGTCAAGAAACAGAAGATCATTGTTGAAAAACTACCACCTAATAAAATTCTATTGGTTCAAGGCTTACCAAAAGATGTCACACAAGATGAATTAGTGGAAATATTTGACAAATATAGTGGATTCATTGAGGTTAGACTCGTCGCTGTTAGAGGTGTCGCCTTCGTGGAGTATGAGAACGATAAGAATGCTATACCAGCAAAGGAGGGAACAGCTGATTTGACAATCAAGGACACAAAACCTATAGTGAATTTTGCAAAGAAATGAGATAACGACTAAGTAGATTACGCTTTTTTGACAACATATGCAATAGTGTAGAATAGAAATATGTACAAACTCAAAAATACCAATTATATAATAACGCTCATTAAAAAATTCAAAAATATTTGACCCATGAATTCCTTATTTACCCAAAAAGACAGTTCTCATACCTGTCAGTAAGTTTTCTTTACTTTCACCATTGATTTCAGCTAATAATCTTTCATAATATTCAGGATGACCTTGTGGTTTTAATAATTTATCACCTGGATAGTAATAATCCCTGTACTGATTACTATTTATGCTTTTTAAAGATCTAATTTGTTGTAAAATGTTCTCTTCACTGATGACTTCTTTTTTCTTTAAAGCTGGTTCTTTGATAGCATAAGGATTTACTTTAGCAACGATTTCAGAAATAGATTTCTTTTGTGTTGTATCTGGATTCTTTAAACCTGCAATAGGTCTATATCTGAATAGTTGTGTGTCTCTGAAAGACAAATTAGTTAATCTTTCAGTTGGAATAGCTTCCAATAGCTTCACAAAAGCCTTAGCAGTATCTTTAACGGACATTTTGACTTGTTTTTTTGTAGTTTTTCAATATGGTTAATTGTCTTATTTATCTCAAATTGTATAGGTCAATTCGTTTTTCATTAGTTATAAAAGAAAAAAAAATTACATCTTGGTGTTCGGATGTGATGGATCTATAGGGAAACAGGTACAAGAATTTGAACTAAAATTGATTAATGGTTATACACTAAGTACAGTAACTTATTCTTCGTCAGCTTTGGTCTCAAATGGAGCTAAATCCTTAGTAGCATCTTCCCAGCTGATGTTGTTGTAGGTAACTTCTCTGATAGCTCTAATGATATCTTTCACTTCCCCTCTAACTTGTTTGGTAGAATCTCTTTCTCTCAAAGTGATTGAGCTATCCTTAACACTTTCGAAATCAATCGTAACACCGAATGGAGTACCTAATTCATCGTTACGAGCATATCTCTTCCCGATGGAGGCACCAGAATCATCAACCTTGAATGGAATTTGTTCTTTTCTCAAAGTTCTAGAAATTTCCTTAACAATTGGTTGTAATTCTTTACTGTTTGATAATGGGACTAACAACACTTTGGTTGGTGCAACGATTGGTGGGAATGATAGAACAGCTCTTTCAGTGGCTTCAGCTCTTGACCAAAATCTATGTTCAAAGATGGAATAGATGATACGACCAATACCGAATGATGGCTCGATAACATTTGGAGTATATTCACGAACGTGTTCAACTTTGGTTCTTTGTTCGATGTTGATGAAAGAGGTGTCTAATTCAATTTCATCTTCAATTTCTGGAATTTTGAAAGTGATTTTACCGTTTGATGCCAATTCTTCTTTGAATTTGATTAATTGTTCTTGATCTCTTGAGGTTAACCATTCTTCAACTAATGGAGCATTCTTTCTGAATTTTGGTCCGAATTTCTTCTTTTCCAAATCTAATTCGTATTGAGTGACTGTTATTGGTTCATCCAATTTCTGTCTAACAACTAATTTTTCTTTAGTCTTGTTAGCATGGACAGTTAGATCGTAAGCAGATCTATCAGCACAACCAACACATTCAATCCAGCCATATGAAGTGTGCAATTCAGCATCCCAACAATCAGCAGCATAATGTGCCATTTCGTTGGCCAAATGTTGACGGAAACGTAGACGTTTTGGATCAACACCAATTTTAACCAAAAATTGGTAAATTCTGGCAATGAAGTAACCCAAGGTTTCGTTATCAACCAATCCGCTCTTAACAGCTTCACCAATGGTGGTTTCGATTGGAACAGTGGAACCTTCTTGTTGGACAGTTCTTGGTAGGAAAGATAATTTGACATCAGCAACATCTGGGAATCTTTCATGTTTCTTGTCTTCTGGATCAACGAAATGTTCAATTTCAGCCATTAAAAATTCACGAACTCTTAATAAACCAGCTCTTGGAGAAATTTCATTTCTGAAAGATTTACCAATGGCGGCTGAAGCAAATGGCATTTTCAAGTTGTTGAAGTCATATAGTTTGTTGAAGTTCAAGAATTGACCTTGTGCAGTTTCTGGTCTCAAGTAACCTTTCAATTGACCAGATGGGCCAATAGCAGTTTCGAACATTAAGTTGAAAGCCTTTGGGGCTTCCAAAGCTTCACCGGTGACTGGGTTACCAATGTTGTATTTAACCAATAATTCACCTAATTCTTCACCAGAGTAACCGTCAATCTTAGCTAAGACAGTCTCGTATTCCTTGACAACATCATCTTCCAGCTTGACGGCTTTGATTTCCTTAACTTTCTTCTTACGTTTCTTTTTGTCAGCATCTTCTTGAGCATCGGCATTGGCATCTTTAACTAAACCTCTAGCTTGTTGATCACCTTTCAATCTACTTTCCAAAACTTCTTCAACTAAGTGATCAGCTCTAAAGATTTCACCAGTTTTCAAGTCACGACACATCCAGTCAGAAAACTTATCAACATGACCAGAAGTTTTCAAGACTTCATATGGAGTCAACATGGTGGTGTCAACTTCCAACATATCTTCCTCCAAAATGAAATGTTTTCTCCAGATATCAATGATGTTGGCTTGGAAAGCACAACCTGGTGGACCATAATCATAAAGACCAGAGACACCACCATAGATTTCAAAAGCTGGAGCGAAGAAGAAACGACGTTTTAAGACGTTTTCAAGATTCTCACGGGAGAATTCAACTTGAGCAGCTTGACCAGACATTTTTTTTGGTTTTGCCCTAATTCTATCCAAATGTGCTAAACTAGACGAGAAATTCCTCTTTACAAATAAGCTGCAGACCTTGGAATTGGTCAATGAACAAATAGATGCGAGTGAAATTGTGCTCAACAAATTGAACTTGTAGTACTGATACTAGTAGTTTACCAAAGTCCAAAACCTACATCAACATTTTGATGAGCCTGATGACTTTCGACACTTTTTTTCTTACTATGAAAAATCACCAAGGTAGGTGCAGCATAGAGGGTAAAAGTCGCGACGAGATACTAGGCAATATTATGAGGTAAATGTTATATAACTACAGGGTCAGAGCTTCAATAGTGATGAAATAAGTAAATTTTAGTAATGTAAATCACAGGTTTTCACATGGTACTCTTTTCAAGAATAACGATAGCTGTTCAGGCTTCGGAGGTCCAATTCCGTTTTTTTGATTTCTCAAATATGAAATGGATCGATGTATCCAATAGTTGCAATATCCAGCCTTTAATAGATAGCTAAGCTCGTACCAACCAATATGTATCCTTAAAATACTCGCCGAGGTAACAGAAGTGAATTATTTATTGTCGTTGCATTCATGATCTTCTAGTATACTGCACAGGAGAAACAACCAAACCTCTCCCCTTTCTGGCACCCCGATAAACAGTCTCCATTATATCTATCATCTCTTGCTTATCCTCTATCACAAAGTTCATCTTATTGTTATCACCAGTACCGAAATCACACATCATGTGTTTGTTTCTGAAAAAGAACATCAGCGTCATGGGGTCATAAAGTTCATACATCTAAAATTATAGTTAATATTTGGTTCACTATGCACTCACTAGCAACGAAACAACATACCTCGTTAAAATCTGAGACCTCGTCTATGTCGCACAGGTAGATAGCAGCAAAGTTGGCAACCTTTTCAGCAACACCGTATAGTATTTCATCCATCTTCATACAGTCTTTATCCTTTTAAACATGTTAGAAAATGACCATCTCAATTCTGAAACTTTGAATAAACTTACCCAATCTCTCCCAAATCGTATCACCACAATTCTATCATCCTCTAAATGTACTTGTTAGCCTCATCACTTCTCTTATTCAACCTCAATTCTCAAAAGACTTACCGGAAAGTATAGCTTGGTCAACATGCCTAAAATCTTTGTCAGTAAATATCCCTATGTAAAGCAGAAAGCGTCAGAAAACATACCAGCCAGTGTGTAAGTGGGGTAAGAAAACGCTCCCCATTATGAGGTAGCTATTTAGTCAATGGTCAAAACACCTTTGGATAGTCGATAGATGTTCTAAATGTTGAATGCTTTGAGATTGAAGATGTATTTTATTCACTTCAGTGGTACGGACACGAAATATTGCAATCAATTCAATATTGAAGAGTTTGAGATCAAACTTTCAAGTTTATTAGAATAACAAGAACTAAAGAGCTCACTTTCACCTTGATGAGTTTAAGATGAGGTACTTCATCAACTTGTTTTCTAGGAAGTTTTCCTGCGTCTATATTCTACAATTTAAGCACTCTATTTTCCTTCATGAATTTTCCATAATATTTACAGTGTGTATAATCATTACTTTTTACAAGCCCTCACTTTCTTCTTCTACTAGCCTTTGTAGCCACTTTACCACCCTTTTGCACCTCCTGTGCATTAGTACCCAATAGTTCTAGATATTCGTCCATCATCAAATTATCTGACTTGTCATCAACAGTTTCGGCCGTAGCTTCTTCAGGTTTGGTTGCATCTCCATCTGTCTGCTCACTAGATTGTTTGTTTTCAATATCGTCCTTGATATTCTCTTCAACATCAAATTCAGCATATCTTTGTTTGAATCTAGCCATTCTACCACCAGCATTAATATCAACAACTTCTAGGTCTGCTCTGTTTGGATTCCATAGCGGATGATTTCTTTGATCTTGAATCAATCTTAGTTCATCTTTTGGATATTGTGATCTTCTCACCACAACACTACCATCACTTAGTTCTGTATTACAGTTGAATTGGTAATAAATAGCAGGTCTTGCTTTACCCAGCTGGATTTTCTTCATAGGTCTACGAGCCAATGTATCTTGCGAGGACCCTTGACCCCCCTTATGGCCCGCAAATCTCTTACCCAGTACCCTTAGGTTAGGTATACTTTTGACTGATGGTCTGTACATGTTGTTATATGAGGTTCAAGTATCAGTTCTGGGAATGGAAACCAATTTAATCACTTTTATATTTACTCCAAAGCTTTAATTTTGGTATTTCGTTCAATTTTTTTCAGTGAAAAAAAATCAAATGACCCGGTAAGCGCAACACTATAGTAAACTCTACAATCAACATATTCATTAACCATTATTTTGATATTCATACACTTCTATATATCAAGATCCTTTTGTTTGATAAAGCTTGTTAATCCTTTGATCTGTTCAGCACCACGCTCGTTAAACCGTGCTACATATTTTATCACTTCCTCATAATTAGCTTCTTTAACATCAAGTTCAAAATCCTCTAGTTCTTCTTCATCATCTTCATCATGATCACTCTCTAGATCTTGATCTTTCTCAGTGTCTTCTTGAACTTGCAAGTTATTCTTAATGTGATTTATTCTATCAGGGTTGAACCTCGAGCCTTCTAATAAGACTCTTAACTTATATCTCACCAATCTTCTTACTTTGAACATTGTCAATTTATCATACCAACCATCTTGAATGTCACATTCTTTCCTTAAAGTAGCTTTTGACAACAAGTCCGGAACATCGCCATCTTTCAAGTTTTCCATTTGAAATGAAAGAGAGAGTGGTAGTTGAGTTCCATCAAAATAAAACAACGTAGCCACTGAATTAGGAACATCGGTAATGAACCCCTTTGGAACTTTTTGAGTGAAATGGGGAATTCTAAACACTTCTGTTTGATATTTTCCAAAACTAGATGAAGATCTAGGGTCAACTCCCAATTTTATATATGACTGTCTCCAGGGACCTTTCGTGAAAGTATAAGAAATTTGAGGTAAAGCATATCTTAGACATGGTTTCAGGTGGGCAGGTAAGATGGCTTCAAGATGCTTTCTAATCCAAATCGGTTTTTCATCAAATAATACTTTGATTGTATCCAATACTTGCAAGATATCCTTGAAGAATGGATTATCGCTTTGCTGCCTGAAAATTTCCAACTGTGAAATCAACTCTTTTGAAGGCCCAGCCGGTGTAGGATCAGTATACTTGATAATAATAGAGTTCAATTTGATATGTTTGTTTCTTCTTGTCAATTTTCCCTCTTGAACAATAGTGGCTGCATTTTTCTTATAATTATAATTGAAAGGTAACGGTATTGAGGAGAATCTTGGAGGAGGTGGAAGGTCAAACAATTGTTGTTTTTGATTATCGAAATCCCATGGTTTCTTGTCTTGCTCAAATTTCAAATCTTTGATTTTCTCGAAATTCAAAGCATGAATCGACGCATTAACATCTTTAACAAAGTCCATGTTTTTAACTTGATATTGGAAGTCTGACATTTCCCTAAACCGAAAAGTTTTGTTTATGATTGCAACTGGTGTAAGATGTACTGGCTTCTTACCAGATTCGTGCAATTGTTTCAATGTCTTTTGGATGTTACGTCCATTCTCCTGGAATTCTTTCTTTGGAATAGAGAGCTTCACCAACACATGTTCATTCTTACTGATTTTGGCATTGACAGGGTGTTCATAGATATTCTTTGTGAATCTCAATTCCAGTGGGTACTGTTCGTCAAGGCAGGATTGAATAATGCTAGCATTACCACCAACCATATTGAAAGCCTTGTCAACATTCTTGACCTTCAAGGGGAACTCAATGCACGAGATGTGTGGTATATCTAGGGAGTGCTCTTTGGCCAGCTGTTTATTACTCATGATTCATAGACCACTAGTTGCCAATATCAATGTGGTCAATGTTGAAGAGGAACGCGACTTGAAGTTTGAAGTATAAACAAATTGTGTTTTTGATTTTCACTAGCCACAGATTGTACAAGCCACACTCCACGGGAAAAACTTACAGTAGCCACAATTTAATTGAGTTAAAAGACTTTAGCATTTTTATTTAGCTTATCTTATTTGGTATCCTAATAGAGTAAAAAGCCCGACTCACACTTCTGGACTTGATATGTATCATTTAAATCCCTCGAACTTGTTATATGAGTCATAAACCAGCAGGATGACTGGTAATCTATTACAGCTTGAAGGAGAAGTATCTCCATGATCACCAACCCAGCTGCTGTATAAATACTATGTGATTCCTTTTCAAAGTTTCTGGTCAGCATATCAGCTCTATTTGAATGATATGGTTGATTATTACTCTGAGAATTAAGGCTAACTGAATTTCAATGAAGCCAATCATTTGAAAATGTCGAGGCCAAGTCAAGAATCAAGAGTAGGTGAATTTCATGAGTTAAGTGATGTTTCTTCTAACGAAGAAGATTACTCACCTGTTCCATTGAACAAGACAGACTTCAATAAGAATGAGCGTATGGGATCTTTCGATGAAGTCAGAGGGAAAAGCTTCGACTCTATAACTAGAACATTTCAGGATCCAATACCTGATCGTGTTCTTAATGAACGATTCTCAATTCATGATGCCTTGCATCTTTTTGAAAACAATGGGAACAGTTCTAAAATTCACAAGACATCATCAGAACAAGATGTCGAGCTGGGGAGACCACCTTCAAGTATTGAACAGATTTTTACAAATCGATCAACTGGAGAGGTCGATCTTCCTCCTGATGGTGGTTATGGATGGGTATGTGTCATATGTGTTGTGATTATTCAGGCATGCACTTGGGGTGCTAATGCTGGGTTTGGTGTTTTCTTACAATATTATTTAGAAAGCAGCACTTTCTCTGGCGCTTCCCAAATGGATTTTGCTGTTATTATTGGGATGGTTGTATTCGCCTCGCAGCTTTGTTCGCCATTGGCTTTGCTTTCAATGAGAATGGTTGGTTTAAAATTGACAATGTATCTTGCAAGTATCACCCTTTTCTCAGGTTATTTACTGGCATCATTTGCAACAAAGATTTGGCATCTATATGTGTGTCAAGGTGCAATAATTGGTGTATCGTATTCTTTTTTATTTGTCCCGTCAAATATTGTTGTTCCTGGCTGGTTCTTGAAGAAGAGAGGCCTAGCTGTGGGGGTTTGCTTTGGTGGTACAGGTGTTGGAGGTGTCATCTATTCTCTTTCTATAAGTGCTATGATCAAAAAAACAGGAGACCAAAAATGGGCTTTGAGGATGGTTGGTATATCAACATTTGTTCTTTTATTGATCTCAATCACACTGATCAGAAATAGAACTCCACTGAAGAGAACTAAGGCGAACTTTGCTAATGTTCTAAAAATTATGAGAACCATGTTTTCCCCAAAGATATTGAAAGTGAAATCGTTGTGGTATATCTCTGTTTGGATGGCACTTAGTGTTGTTGGTTATAATATGGTTTTATTCTCATATGCAACTTACGCTACTACAAATGGGTTATCTGTCAACAAGGCGTCAATATTGACAGCTATTATTAATGCTTCACAAGCGTTAGGAAGACCAATGATGGGTTTATTAGGAGACAGAATTGGAAGAGTCACATTTTCATTACTTTCTGATGTTTTTTTAATCATCTGCATATTGGCGTTTTGGATAAATGCTAAAACATTTATTTCACTATTATTTTGTGCGATTTTAATTGGGTTTGCAATAGGAAGTGGTAATGTTTTAAGCACAGTCTTAATGGCAGATTCATTCTCACCAGAAGATTTCATTTCTGCCTGGGCAATGATGAATTTAGTACAAGCTCTTTTCTCTTTACCTACTGAAGTTATTGCACTTGCTCTTCGTGATTATTCGATTTCCAACCCTTTCTTATATACCCAAGTTTTTGGTGGTTTATTGTTCTTAGTTGCCATGATTATATTGTTCCCTCAAAGAGAATGGCAGGTTCGTAGAATACTTGAAAGAAAAAGAGAAGAGTTGAAAAATGATTTGAGGACTATCAATATTGATTCAGTTCAACCTTCTGAAAACACGCATGTCGAGAACCTTAAGAGACAACTAGTACAAGAAATTCAAAAGCAAGATATGATGCTCGATAGTTCTCCATTGATCTACTTGAAGAGATTATTCTATCCTATAAAAGTATAGATCATTTTTAACAAATACAAGTCTGTCCCTAATAGCATAATCTGTAGCTTCCTACTTATCCATGTTCTATGAGAAACACTGTACAATAGATGGAACCGCTGATTGTCCAATAGCACCTTTAGGCGCTTCTGGCAACCATAGCACGGTCAAAACTCACAGGTTGCTACTATGCTACAAAAATCACTTCACCATGTGATCAACTCTGGATAGCTATGGCCCCTGGGCGATGTCTCAGCAAGCAATCTTCGAAGTCTCTGCCTAACGTTTAGGGTTCTGGAAGGAGGCGGAATAACTTTCTGCCTGGCGACGCCTTGAGCTAGGCAAGGCCCGCGCTGAAAACACACACGGGGCCAGCCCGCAAGAAAAATGTCAAGATTCGTTCTATTGCTTTTACTTTTACAGGTCTCTTTCTTTCACATTTCACCATTTACATAGCAAAGATCATCAAAACAACGATTCAATCACTCAAAAAGTTCAATTCGTTTCATTTATAAATACAAAAGTTCCCACAATCGATCCAGATACAGATCAAGATCTCTATATCAACAATCTGCTCAACAAGCTTTCCAAATACAACAATCTGCTGACCCGAAACCATCATGTCATCTGGCAACGTCTTAGTCGTCTCAAATAGAATACCTGTCACCTTGACCAAAACAGAAGATGGCCAATACCAATATAACATGTCCTCTGGTGGGTTGGTAACCGCGCTACAAGGTCTAAAGAAAACCAGTACTTTCCAATGGTTTGGTTGGCCAGGATGGGAAGTTCCTGAGAAAGATCAAGCAAAAGTTACTAAAGACCTTGATGAGAAATTCAATGCTTCTCCTGTGTTTTTAAGCGATGAAGTTGCTGAATTACATTATAACGGGTTCTCCAATTCAATCTTATGGCCATTGTTCCATTACCATCCAGGTGAAATAAATTTCGATGAAAACGCATGGGTAGCTTATAACGAAGCAAATCAAGCTTTTGCAAATGAAATCATAAAACATGTCAAAGATGGCGATGTTGTATGGGTCCACGATTATCATTTAATGCTATTACCAGAACTTCTAAGAAATGAAATTGAAAAGAGAGGAATTAAGAATGTCAAATTAGGTTGGTTCTTACATACTCCTTTCCCATCTTCAGAAATTTATAGAATTTTACCAGTTAGACAAGAGATCCTGAAAGGTGTTTTAAGCTGTGATTTAGTTGGGTTCCATACTTATGATTACGCTAGACACTTTCTATCTTCAGTGGAGAGGATATTGGGCGTTAACACTTTACCAAATGGTGTTGAATATAAGGGCCGTTATGTCAATGTTGGTGCCTTCCCAATTGGTATTGATGTTGAAAATTTCACCGAGGGATTGAAAAAACCTGAAGCTATCGAAAGAGTCTCTGCCTTGAAAAAGAAATTCAAGGATACTAAGATCATTGTTGGTGTTGATAGATTAGATTATATCAAAGGTGTTCCTCAAAAATTACATGCCTTTGAGGTGTTTTTGAATGAACATCCAGAATGGATTGGTAAAGTCGTCTTGGTGCAATTGGCAGTTCCTTCAAGAGGAGATGTTGAAGAATACCAATCTTTAAGAGCTACAGTTAATGAACTGGTTGGTAGAATCAACGGTACTTTTGGTACTGTTGAGTTTGTTCCTATCCATTTCATGCATAAATCAATTCCATTCAATGAACTAATCTCTCTATATAGTGTTAGTGATGTTTGTCTTGTCAGTTCCACTAGGGATGGTATGAATTTAGTCAGTTATGAGTATATTGCATGTCAAGAGGAATTGCACGGTTCATTAATCCTTTCAGAATTCACAGGTGCAGCCCAGTCTTTAAATGGTGCTTTAATTGTTAACCCATGGAGCACTGATGAATTGTCTCAAGCAATCAATGAAAGTTTAACCATCCCAGCTGAGAAAAGGGCATCAAATCATGCAAAATTATTCAATTACATTTCTAAATATACCAGTGCATTCTGGGGTGAGAATTTTGTTAAAGAATTATATAAAATTGATAATCAAAATTAGATATGAAACACCACCAATAGTTGAGAAGAATCCAATTACTCAAGTACAAAAGTGAATTGTTTTTGATTTGCTCTGCCTTTTTTTTTTCATCAATTCATCAATTTATCTGCGATATGTCTATTTTATTCCAATACCTAATATTAGTATAGAAGATAATGCTGAACTTTTGTTCAAAATATGTATAGTCATAATGAAGGTTGTACTGTAAGATATTTAGAGGTTCCGTCGTAGTTTACAATAGTCTGTATAAATAAGAATATGTATTAAATAAAACAATTTATAGAAATTGCCTGAATGCAAAATAATGCTCGTAACAGGAATATCAGATTTTCATTATACGAAACATTCTTTTGAAATATCCCGCAGGTGATCTTTCCAAAATTTTTTCACAATCTGATATTTGTTGATTCAAATCCCTCTTCATATCTTCAACATGAATATTTGTAGATTCTTCACCAGTATCAATAGTCTTCAAATCAGAAACATATTGTTCTTTCTTCTTTATGAATGTCAAACGAACTTGGAGTTCTCGTTGCGGAAGCAGAATCAATAAAGCCACAATGAAAAGTATTCCACCAAATATTTGAGTATATAAAAATGGATTAGAAACAGTTTCATCACGCAGGGAAAGAGCAATAACTTCTGTTGGAAGGGAGAAAAATCCCAGAATCATATTCATGATGGCCCAACCTGAAACAAATTCCTCCAGAGTAAATGAATCCGCGATTAAAACTGCACTCATAACATTACCAGCACCAATAGTAGCACCGATTAATAGTCCACAGAATAGTAGTGTTATGAATGTTTTGGCGTTGATCCAAAATGCAAAAATAAGAATGGCCAGAACCAAATCTATAACAATAGGGAAAGAAACACGACCAACCCATCTATCAGCAATAAATCCCATACTTGGTCTTCCAAAGGCCTGTGCTGCATTTATCAAAGCTGTCAACGTGGATGCTTGATCCACTGTTAAACCATTACTGGTCGCATACGTTGCATAGGAAAAAAGGACCATATTATAACCAATAATACTCATAGCAAACCAAAGAGTAATATACCATAAGGGTTTCCCTTTAAGTACCCTAGGATTAAACATAAGCCTTGTGTGTTTCTTGATATTTGCCCAAGATATTGGATCTCTTTTGAAAGGGATTCTTGATTTAATAAAAAATACTGAAAGTGCAATCATAACAAATGTAGTTATTCCTACCATTCTTAAAGCCCATCTTTGGTCTCCGGTTCTCTTTATAGTAGCACTAACTGATACTGAATATATGACACCCCCAATACCAGTACCACCAAAGCAAATACCAGATGCTAAACCTCTTTTCTTCAAGAACCAACCAGGAACAACTATATTTGCAGGGACGAAAATGAAGGCATAAGAGACACCAATGATAACACCTTGAGTCAAATATAACTGCCACATCTTTGTTGCGAAAGATGCTAATAAGTAGCCAAGGAAATGAGTGACACACGCAATACTCATTGTTTGTTTGAATCCAACCATTCTCATGACTATCATGGCAAAAGGTGCACAGAATTGAGCAGCAAAGACAATCAATCCTGCAATGATGGCAAAATCCATGGGAGTGGCACCTGGGAACACATTATTATCCAGATAAAATTGTAAGAAAACACCAAACCCAGCATTGGCACCCCATGTACATGCCTGAATTGCAACGACACATGCAACACAAACCCAACCATAACCTCCATCTGGTGGTAGATCAATCTCACCTGTGGACTTGTTTGTGAATATCTTTTCAACATTGGAAGGAGGATGATCTAAGTCAACTTCATCATATATTGACGCTTCTGTATCTTTTGGCCTACCAGGCTGGGCTGATTCATTTAGGTAAAGTGCATCAGCTATAGAGAATTGCTTTGTTAGGGCATCTTCCAGTTCTGGATCATGGTTTGATTGTGTAGATTGATAACTTTTCCTGCTTGTAGTTCTTGAAACTGTTTTCGATCCTACCCTAGATATACTGGAAAGTCTTCTTCTCACAACAGAACTTCTTCTAGCTGTGCTGGGAAGATCTGTATCCTGGTCATCTTCGTCTTCCGTATCTTCATCATCATCGATTACTTCACCAATCCGTCCATTTAATGGGATGGGTTGGAAGTCGTCTTTTATGGAGGCATTGGACACTGAACTGGCAGATGAGCCGTTGAGCTCATCATCAGAATCGTACATAACGGTTTTCGTAGTTTTAGGTGTAGATGACATATTTCCTTCTCAGCTATGATAATGTCTTTGTGGTCTATTTTATTTCAGAAATAAAACAATAGGAATATAATAGGCTTTTGTGAAGGAACGCTGGGGTGGCTAGAGATGATTGAGCCTTCGTGAAGGTCTCTTTCTGTATTTTTTCCATAAATTGAAGCACTTTGCCCAAAGACTTGATCGCACCTCGCTGTGAGAGTAAAGGTTGTGACTAATAGATTGAACTTTTTGTACGGCCTGTGATTTTCATGTTGTTTGGAGATAAAGCCAAGGTCAGCTTTCCCACTGGGGGAATTGGCAGCGCACCGCGGAGTTGGGACAGATTTGTCGATATGCCCAGTATATATAAGCTCGGTGGAATTCCTGAAAAAATATCCTCGGGTTTCGTTGTTGATTGACGAGTTGAAAGATCTTGTAGAGCTCCATTGGCTCTGTACTCTACGAGTGATGGTACTTATATTCTCGGTAGTGATGTGGGTGTTGGTATGCTTTTGAGATTATGAGTTGATTTGAGTAAATTAGCTCGAATAGGACTTTGTGGTCTAACTACTGACTTGTATGTCGAATCCAACATATAAATGATTCAGTTCAATTGCAATTCTTTCTTTTCATCTACTGTACACTATTCACCATCTTCGCTTAATTATCCAACCCTCAAATAGCTTGACAAAATGCACTTGAAGAGCGCAATGACGTTGGTTACAGTGCCAGTGTTCATCTATGCACTTCCTTTATACAATCCTATTATGGAACAATCAATAAGTTCAAACATCCCTTCGACTGCATTCCAAAAGAATCAAGAAATGAACTCCAACATGACAGGTCACTCTTCACGTGTTCAATCCTCAAGTGACAACAGTGGGTCCTATCTATATTCGGGACAGTTTTACCTCACATCAATATTCACAGCACTCATGTTCTTTGTGATTTCTCTGATGGTTGTCTTTATCACTGTAAAAATGACTACAATTTTTGTGGGACTAGTTTACAACTTTCTGTCTAGAGCTACAAATGTTTTTAATGAAGGATACCAACATGAGGAACCATTCTGGAAGATTGGATTGAAAATAATCTTTTCTTTGGACCTTTTTTTCATTATCACTTTTGGGATATCAATTTCACCATTACTTGTAATAGCTGTATGTTTAAGCTTGATGCCAGATCCTTTACCTCAGGTTGTGATTCCTGTATTTATGGAAGATTCTTCGGAAGAGGAGAGAGAACCAATCTTGAATGAAAATATCAAGGATTATACTTTTGGTCTATCAGCATTGACTTCTGAGAAAAAGTCAAATGTGAAAAGAACAGAAGTTAATGAGACTGGAGAGAAAAGTTTGTTGAGATTGCCTTTTGAGAGAGCTCAAAAGTTTAACTTAATGGTCCCAGAAGATTCCTATTGTCATAGATTGACATTCACAGAGCTTCGAAGTTTAAGGAGCGATCTTTGTAAAAGCACCGAATGTTCCATCTGCCTTGAAAGCTATCTTGATCAAGAAATTTTGGATTGCTTTGGGGCTTCTGATGTTGAAGAAGAGTTGGATTTATCTCTATTCGAGTACCACCCTGAAATCACAGTTGCTGATAAAGAACCAACTAATGCCCAAAAGTTTGACGAAAATATAATTCTTTTACCTTGCAACCATTATTTCTACGCAGAATGTATGAGGGAGCTTGCCAAAACTAGAGCTTCACCCATGAATAGGTTTGAATATCTACATGACTTGTTTAATTTCCGTTGTCCTGAGTGTAATTTAGGGTTATTCAAAACTTATATGTATTTCAAAATCAACAATTTGGATCCAAAAGAGGTGGGATTCGATAATATGGGCTGAAAGAAAATAGATCTATAACAATGATAACGTACCACAAAGTTTTGTAGTAGGAAGAGAACTTTTTGATGATATTTCGTTGTTTGTAGTCTAAAATTGAAAGTGACACAAATTTTGGAGATGCGAGTCAAGATGAAAAATACGTCAAAACAAACAATTTACAACCTTTCAAGCACCAACAGCCACCAAAAAGATAACATTGAACCCAATGTCAACCAGAAAGTGGATCTTAATGGACAAATTGTCGTCCACCCACTCACAATATTTGAAAGCTAGCCTGTACTCCTACTTCAACGTTCAGAGACCATTAGGAAAGTTTCTACCTGCTGGATATCATCTCCTTTACTTCAACCCAAAGCATGAAGAAACCGAGCTTTCAAAAGATGGATATGATGCTCATCAAGCTCCTTCTGCTTTCAATTTCAAGAGAAGACTATGGACTGGGGGTAAAATTGATTTTTTGAAACCAATTGCGTACGATGTTGAATCTGCTTGTGTTGAATCAATCCAGGGCTCGAAGAAATTTGGTGATAATCATATCGTTACCACACAAAGAGAAGTCATATCAGGAGGAATAATATCTTTGATTGAGAAGAGAACATTGATATATACTAATGATAAGTACCAGAAGATAAAGCCCCGTACAGTCGAAAAGAAGCCATTACATACACATGAATTAACACCTACAGATATCTTACTGTTCAGATACTCTGGTCTCTCATTCAATTCTCACAAGATACATTATGATAAAGAATATGCACTGAAGGAAGAAGGCTATCCCAATATATTGGTTCAAGGCCCATTGACTGTCATTTTATTGTTAGAGTGGATCTCTACCCTGTTTGGCGAAATGACTGTGAAATCCTTTCAGTACAAAAACATTGCTCCACTGTTCGCCGATAGAAAGTTGAAATTAGCACTAACCGAAGTATCCAAAGATGGGGAATTTGAAGTTTGGATTGAGAACGATGATGGTGAGGTTTGTGTAAGTGGTACAGTTGAAGTTATTGATGCTTAATGAGGATGATAATCGTATAATCCGTTCTCAACCAATTTCTGCTCTGTAGAGACCCAATGCCTCCATTTTGTTGGAGATTTCGGATCTGTATCTGTGATTGTGATGTTGACTATTTTTGAAGCTTCGATAGTAATGAATAGCGTAACATCTCTCATTGTCATTGCAAAGCATAATTCTGGACTGACTTGTGATATGTCTGTGATCTGACTTAAATTTTGGCTTGTAATTTGACAGTCCCTTATCTTGTGCAAGATATTCTCATGTTGGAAATAGTTTTCAAGTTCCTTTTGGATAATTGTATCCTCAGTTATTGTTTCCACTGCACCTTTTATTCTCGATGGACTAAGCAAGTCAAGAGAGCAAAATTTAGGCTCTTCCAGATGTTTATACCTATAGTTTGCGCAGTTTCTACATAATTGACGATTATTATCTAGCCATTTTGGTTTCATCTCGATGATAAGCTGTGTAGAAGTCTTATAGGTTGTAATATATTTGTCATTTTGGATAATTTTAGAGTCAACTGGCAATAAATTCGGTATCAGTATTCCGTATCCATCGTTCAATAGATCCGGCTTTTTAAAACTTACTTTGACAAGTTCACACTCAATACACTCCTCCAATCTTGGTCGCACTTCGTCTTCAATATATTCATACACCTTTTCCGTTGGTATAACTTGATCGGACTGTCTAAGTCTCAGTAGCTTTCCTTTCAGCTTTGAAGCATCTCCGACATAACGATATAGATTGTTTGCTTTTCCCTTCTTGAAAAATACCCAATCGTCCTCCTGTACCTCAATCATCCAAAATGCAAATAGACAAGAACCAGATCATACACTCACCATCTCACAGAAGATATTCAAGTTTGAAGAGTTAGCTTATACTGAAATATCGTATCTGGTACAGCCACAACACATCACATGACTTACCGAGGGCTCATCTCCCGGAAATGGAAAAAAATTATCCCTCTATAGATTTTATAAATTTATATAGCTCTTTCAAGATAATCCTCATGTTGATTTGGTGCAGACTTCATTCATAAAAGATGGCTCCAGAGGAAAGAATAAAGATCAAGAATAAAGATAAGAGACAGAAGCTCTTTGCGGCGCTGAAGTCTGAAAAATCTAAAGCTCGTCATAAGTTACGTGCTGATAGAGCTAAGGAAGAGAGGGTCAACCCTGAACTGAAAGAAGAAAGATTAGCTAAAAATGTTCCAGCTACTATTGAATCAAAGAGGGTCTTTGATGAAACTGTTGGTAAAGAAATAGAAGGTGAAGATGATTTTGACTCGTATTTTGATGGTCGTGAACCAAAAATCTTATTAACTACAAACGCAAACGCTAGAAAAGCAGCTTATGAATTTGCCGATCTATTGATGGAAGTTTTCCCAAATGTGACATTTGTCAAGCGTAAGAGAGAATACTCAATGAAAGATATCTCAGGGTATTGTACAAACAGAGGATTTACCGACCTGATTGTGATAAATGAAGATAAGAAAAACGTCAACGGTATAACGTTTATACATTTACCAGAAGGCCCTACATTTTATTTCTCCATATCATCACTAGTTACTGGGAAGAAGATTCAAGGTCATGGTAATGCAACAGATCATATTCCAGAATTGGTCCTGAACAACTTCAGTACTAGATTGGGTCAAACCGTTGGTAGACTATTCCAGTCACTTTTCCCACAGAGGCCTGAATTTGAAGGGAGAAATGTGGTCACATTGCACAACCAAAGAGATTTCATCTTTTTCAGAAGACACCGTTATATATTCAGAAATGAAGAGAAAGTCGGCTTACAAGAGTTGGGCCCGCAGTTTACAATGAAGTTGAGAAGAGTCCAAAAGGGTATCAAGAACGAGATCGAGTGGGAACACAGACCAGATATGAACAGAGACAAAAGAAAATTCTACTTGTGATGATCGGTACTATATATACTACTCTTTTATACGGCATTCTAATGGCATTTTAATATTTTTTTTATTCATTGTTCCTAATTCTGTTGTAGCTGTAATTGGTGTCTTTCCTGAAGAAGCTAAAAATCCGCGAAAGGGTTCTACGGTTTTTTTGCGGATCAAAAATCTCGAAAAAAGACCAAAAGCAAAAACACATTAAAAAACTTCTAAAAGTAAATACTGAGAGCTTTGGAAAAAACATTGCGAGTAGCTTAACGTCTGGCCTTGAGATCTTACGCCAAAATCTCAGCATTCATTTGCATAGCATAATATACTGAGACTGAAAGCTCTTTTGCTCATAGCGGGACTCTTTATACTCCAATTGAAGTCGCACACAGGTTCTGTTTGTTTTTATTTACCTTTTCATACAGTCGATATTCATTAGTCTGTTGGGTCTCTCTACAATAATCGAAAACTTCAGCCTTCAAGGTCAATTAGTCACAAGCTACGCATTTACAATCAATTACAGATCTATTCATCTGTGAAACTATCCCATTGCCGTTTGAAACAGCACCTGATAAGGCACATCTTGCATTTTGAGTAAGATATAATTTGATAACGGCATTGATAAGTTAAGAACTCGTTCAACATGGATTCGAACGGAGTAAATCGAATTGTCAGTGCTCTAGAGTTGATTCATTCACCAAAAACAACAAATGTGGCACGTCAAGATGCCCAATCGTTCCTTGAACAAGTCAAGAAGCAAGATGAATCTCCTCTATGGGGTTATGAACTAGCTTTACCAACGCAAAGTGCAATTGTCCGTCATTTTGGTTTGACTTTATTACAAAACTCAATAAATCGTGAGTGGAATAACTACGATGAAGAGAAAAAGTTGGCAATTAGAAATTGGATCATTGATCTTTCAATAAAATTGTTGGCTGAAGATCCTCATTTTTTGAAGGAAAAAATTGCATTTTTATGGGTGGCAGTAGCGAAGAGATGTTGGGGTTCATTCTTAGGAAAACAAGAAGATGAAGTCAGACCTCTGCCAGAGTTAACTAGAGGTTGGGCTTCTATGGATAAAGATTTATATTCCTTATTCGAAGCCAGTCCCCACACCAGAGAGTTATCATTGATTATATTCCGAACTTTATTTGAAGATGTCTATATTTTGGATGATTCAATCACATCAAGAAGAAGTACAACTCTTAATTCATTATGTACTAATGTCTTGTTACCTGATGGGTTACTGAACGAGATATATGAACCAAATACCAATTTGCAACAATCTAAAGCTACAACGGAAGGTTGGTTCTTGATTTGGCAAGAGCTTTTAAGTGAATCAATAAGGAATGGTGATGAAATAAATATCATCAAGATTCTCGAAACATTTAAGACTTGCTTGAACTGGCCCTATAGTACTCTATTAACCAAGGCTCAGGTTTTAAAATCATTATTAGATACAATTCTTGTTTCGAATATTAGAATAAAAATTCTGAGTGTTGATTGTTTGCACATATTATTCACAAGAAGCTTCAATGACGATGAGGATTTACAAATCATTGTTGGATCAATTTTCAAGTCTGAAGGTATTCAATTACTGTCAAACATATATGGTAGCATTCAAAACGACCCTGATGATATTGATGATGAGATCTATGCATTTACTAAAAAATTCACTGAAATGATTGTTGGATTGAGTGAACATTTAACAAAAGTCAAACCTGAGTCATCTGATATTGACAATTATTTAAAATTGGTATTATCCACCACTACTAGCCCAAGTTTAACTATCAGTTGTATCTCTTTGAACTTCTGGGGTTACATGTTAAGAGATGACGAGAACATTGCAGTTATTGAGAAGGTTATACCAGACTTGTTAGAGGTCGCTGCATCAAAGCATTTGAATTACAGTGATTATAAGGAGGATCATATAAGTCAAAAGTTTTTACAACTTGATTTCAATTCTCAGTCGGAAACATATTCATTCCTGTCCAACTATAAGAAATTGGTTGACGATATAATTAGATTGATCATTTGTGTTAAGTCAGATATCGGTCTTGAGTGGTTGAACACGAGGCTAGGCTATTTCTTTTCATCGGAAATTGGTACTCGTGCTATTTCAAGTCCTAAGCTGGAATTTCATGATGAGGCATTTATTCTAGGTATCTCACAACTAGAGATCACCGAAGCTTCAGTGAGAGGTATCATTAGATGGAAAATATATTATAATCAAGCTGATTATGATGAAAAACTCAAAAATTTATTGGCTCAAGTTGAAGATTTGGCAGAGAAATTGTTAAATGTTGTTATTAAAAATCCAGTTCTTTTGAAACGTTTGGGACAAACATATGTTCAATTCACACCATTACTTAAAGATAATATGATTTTCAAAATTATTGAGAGACTACTCACACTCGCCACTTTCCCATATCCTGAGAATGCTAGTGATGAAGAAACAGCTTCTGTAAAAGAATTAAGAACTAGCTGTGCTACGGAATTAAATAGAATAGCTTTTCTGATGCCTGATAGTTTGAAAAACATATTGGACGATTTAGAAAGGGTTGTTGAAGAATTGATACCGAGACTTTCACCAACTGAAGCTGTCACTTTCAAGGCGTTTTTATTAGTGGTCTCACAAAGGGCCCAAGTCCCAAATAAAGATGAAAGATTTATAAAAATTGTTGAGCCTGAAATTTCTGCATGGACAAATCCTGAAACAATGAAAGGCCTTAGTGAACTCCCATGGTTCATGGAAAGGCTTGGTATTGTTCAAATCGCGGACTATTTCAAGACTAGAAATATAAACCCAGGCGCAAGTTTGTTGAAAACTCCAATGGATGAACAAGGGTCAAAGCTGAAAGCTGAATTGAAAGATAGATGGTCTACTATCTTCCCTATAAGAACTACTAGATTATTGATTCAATACTCAATCGAAAAATTACCCCATGACACACCAGAGTATAAAAATTTGTTGAGGCTTTGGGCACCAAGAGTTGTCCCAATTGTCCCACATATTTTGCAATTGTTGTACCAAATTCAAGCTTATCACAATCCTGAAAACTGGAAAGATTTACCAGATGTTGTGCAGTCGTTTGTGAAGGATTCAACCATGGAAAGATTTTGGCAAATGGGTGTATCTATTCAAAGTAGAGATTCGTTCTTGGAAGAAAGTGAAAAGGCAATGAATACATTAAGAGATTTTGCTGATTCTGTGGGCCATATTGTTAGATATACAAGAGAGTATGTTTTCCTTACTATCTCTTCTATATGCCAATTAGAAGATACTTTTTATTCTATCCCTGATATTGCGAATATCTTTTGGAGAGCTGCTACCGGTGAAAATGTTGGGATCACCTTGCACTCATGGAAGCATATGATCAATATTAGTTTGAGAGCTGTTATCAAGAATTGCCCACCCTCAAAGGTTGATGATTTTATGTCCAAATTATTACCTCAAATGTTCCACACATTGGATGAGTTGTTGATGAACAAATGGGAGAAAGTTTACATTTCAGGTCTAACGTTTGATGAAAACGATGAACAGTTGTCAGAGGAGATGATGGAAGAGCACTTATTGAGACAAGTCACTCAAGTCACTATTAGACTTCTGGTTGATTGTGTTGGGCAATATGGTTATAAAAGCCCATTAACAGATACTCAAAAGCAGATTCGTAAATTGGTTGCCAATAATAAAGAGGTTTTAGCATCATTTTTGCAATTTATTTGTCATTTGATCATGTTTAAAGACTCTAGAAGTTCATTCAATGCTTTGCTGATTTTGAGATCATTCCTAAATGACATCATCTTGAAAGACGAAGAAGTAGATGGATATTTGTGTGAACATTTAACCAAATCATTGGTTTATGTCCTGACGGATGACTTTTATCGTGAAGCACAACATGAAGCTGCTTATGTCCTGTCAACCTTATACATCAATATGAGAACAAGAGGGGATTATATCTCTTCAATTTTGAAAACTTATTTGCCAAATACTACAAACTCCCATATTGAAAGATATGAACATACATTAGCTGAATGTAAGAATTTGAAAGAACAAAGAAATGCCCTCCTTGACTTGATTCAACAAGTTAAGGATGAAGACCAAGATGATGAAAAATTCAAAAAAGATAGAAATAGACAATTGGAAATGGTCACAAAGAAGAAAAAGAATGAATCAGATATGATGAATGACCCATTTATTGAGAATGGTGCATTGGGTAATTTGTTTGGTGATGCATAAGCAAAACTCGTACACAACCTATCAGATTTAGATGTTTTATTTCTGTATATTTAGTCTTCATTAACAAGTTTTTCCTCGAATTAATCAAGGAAGAACAGTATCCTGCATATTTCAATTCATTCCTGTTTCAACTAGATCAATAACATATATAATAAACGTTCATGTTTATATCATTTACATGACTTAGTTAGTCAAACGCATCAATATACTTCCAATGTAAAAGCTCTATTGTATTATTCCATTCTTCTACGAATTTTGGGGTTGTCCATATACATCCTATCTATGATTGAACAATTATTAAACGACAATTAAATTTATGAATGTTATTCAAACATCAAGTTTACCAAACATCTTCTTGGTATTTGTTTAAAGTCTTAAAGTTTCTAATGATTTCATGAGCTTGATCGTGAGAAACACCTTTACCTTCGGCAATGATTTCAATCAAAGCATTATTAACATCCCTAGCCATCTTGGCTGCATCACCACAAACATAGATAAAAGCACCTTCATCAATCAGTTTCAAAATTGCAGCTTTTTGTTCCAATAATCTATGTTGAACATAAACTTTCTTTGAAGTTTCTCTTGAAAAGGCAGTGATCAATTCAAATGATTCACCAAGAGTCTTTGCATATTCTGGCCATTCTTCTTTATATAAGAAATCTTCAGTTGAGTTACGAGACCCATAGAATAAAACAGTTTTACCAAGTTGAGAACCAGCCTCTGCTTGTTTCACACGGTCTCTAATGAAACCTCTGAATGGAGCAACACCGGTACCTGGACCAATTAAGATGACTGGGGTTGATGGGTTTGATGGTAATCTGAAAGTTGAACGACGGACATGAACTGGTAATTTGAATTGAGAAAATTTCTTTCTTGGACCTGATAAGTCAAAATTAATCCATGGTTTAGAAGAATCTTTATTTTGTTCCAATTGAATATTACGCAACAAGTTGGTAGCAACACCTGTGATTAATCTACCATCTTCATTTTTTTCAGCTTCAACAACTGCAGTGACATGAACTGTGGTTTTTTCAGATAATGAAGAAGAAGAGATAGAATAATAACGTGGTTGTAAATGTGGTAATGATTCAATCAAGAATTCCAATGGAATTTCCCATTTCTGTCCACCAGATAAAAGAGCTAAAACTTCAGCAAGGTCGAATTTTTTTTCATGGATTTCTTTAGCAAAAGCTTCTTTATCTTTACTTAATCTTTCGGTCTCAGACTTGGCGTTTTCAGTTGGAGCAAATTGTTTAACAGTAGATAAGATTTGTCTTGAAACTGGACCACCAATTTCTTTATAATGACGGAAAATAGCACCAACAGTGGCTGGAGTTGGGAATGGAATAACGACAGTAGAATCAATTGGTTTCAAGTCAACAACTTGTTCTAGTTGATCATCCAAGTTTGTAATTTTCAAAAAGGCAGATAATTTTTCATCAGAGTTTGATGGCCAAACAGCCAAATGATCACCTGTTGAATAACGTAAGTTAGTTTGAGATAAATCAAATTCAGCATGTATACAAGATCTGTCTTTAGCGTTGAACAATTCCTTTGTGAATGAAACTGGGGCCAAGTATGGATGGGCATGATCGAATGGACCTAGGGATAAATCAGTTTTACCATCCAAATATGAGCGATCTGGTTCACCAACAAATACCTTATCTTCATCATATTCACCAGGGTCTAATCTCAACAAAGTTAAAGAGGCCTCGAATTTAGCTTCGTGTTCATCTAATTTGAGGAAATCTTTCAAAACTTCCAAAGTAGTTTCTTTCCAACTCAGGTAATCTTCGTCCAAAGTACCAGCACCATCGTCACCTTTACCATATGGACCAATTAAGCTAGCGCCTGCGCCGCTTAAGAAATTGTTGGTTTTCTGAGAAGCAGCATTGTAGAATTCATAAGTTGTGTTACCAAGACCGAAAAGGGTGTAGTTGATATTGGTCAAGTCACCTTCACCTTGTTGGGACAAGTATTCTTCAAAGTTCAATGAGGAATCTGGAAAGTCACCTTCACCATAAGTGGCGATGAAGAAAGAAACTGGGATTTGTAGTTCATTTAATCTTTCATAATCATAATCCTCCAAATCAGCGACCATAACGTTCAATTTGAATTTGGATTTCAATTCTTTGGCAAACTTGTTAGCATAATCCTCAGCGGTACCTGTTTGGGACCCATAAAAGACCAAATACTCTTTACTATTGGCCTCAACAGTTTCCACGATATCTCTTGAAGTTGCAACGACTTTAGTTCCATCGTCTGGAACAGCCCAAAGCACACCTTTGGTGAAGTAGGCAGCTATGGCGAGAGCCAAAGCGACGAGCACGGAGTAGTCTAGAGTGTCCAAGGCCATTGTCAGTAGGTGTTCAGCAGTTCTTGCCCGTCAAGTTGGTTCGAAAATGAAGGAAGAAGTGTGTCAAGATATAATTTCGAGTCGATCTTTATGGCGCGACGTTTGGTTTTTTAAACGATCTGAAAAAAAAAAAAAGGTGCAAACGAAATCAACAAGAGCAGATCCGGGACTCCATGGTCGGGATTGCTCTTGAAACATAAGACAAGTGATGGAATTGCTTCGTTTAGGCGTTGGTTATTGGTGATGCACAGGTGATTATGTGTTGAATGGGACCAGAGGAAGAGCATTGTGTCATTTTCAATATCATTTTCCAGTTTGTTCTGCTAATTTCGGTCGTTTAGTAGTTGCGATTCGGTGGTGTCAAATGGTACACAATTACAGGCCAGTCCGTTTAGGGGAAAGGGATCCAGAAATTAAACCACAAGATGTTGTGTACTTAGCATAATCGTTTATTAAATAAGATAGGTTCAAGCTGCAATGGAGCCAAAAGTAGAATCAATAGTAGCGTTTATACGAGCAATAAAATCCTCTGATTCTTCACCTTCATTATAGATGATTCTGGTAAACTCCACAAAACTTTCTCTTGGGAACTCTGCTTTGGCTCTTCTCCCCACGTTATATTCCACAATTTCCTCGTTTTCAACTTTAATGACACTTCTATTAACATAATCAGCCTTGTCCAATTGTTTGAAAAATTCCACAATTGGGATATCCAAGATATCCAAATTCTTATTACGACTGACTCCGAAACTTTGTGTCAAGACTTCTAATAATTCACGTTCATTAATATGATTGTTTGTCACCATGATGATTGAGATAACGACCAGTGCAAGTCCGTTAAATGCCAGGTCTTTATCCGTGGCCAAAGATGGGAATGCTTCTTTGTTGTTTCTATAATCATGTCTTTCTTCCATCAATTCACTTTGGAACAATGAATTAGATTTCGGTAGCCATTGACTTTCCAACTGGAATCTCAAATATGAATCAGCAATCTCATTCAGCAAGATATATTGTTGTGTTTTGGATTCTTTTCTCTTCCCCTGTGTCCTTATTTCCTTTGGGGGGAGTTCATTTATTGATAATCCAAAAGTATCTTTCAGTATGTTATTAGCCTGCAATAAGGCATAGCTGAAATTGATCTTGGTGAATGAAACATCTTCCCATGCGTGCCTTTGTAAGTTGGCCTTGGTTATTGGAATGTTTGCATTGTTTAGCGCTAGCGCTGCTCTAACGATCTTGGTAATAATTCTATATTCAAGCTATTATATTTGGTCTTGTTAGTAAAACTCTACGAGGCCAAGAACCCCCTATCGACACTCACGGAGTCAAGTCTTTGCTGTACACCGTTCTCGCCGTCTTCATAGTCACTTCCTATCTCTTCCGGAGAACTCATCTTGATATCTTCTAATCGTCAAATTCTCCAATCTGCGAATCTTCAACTATTAAAACTATCTCTTTATTATCGATTCGCGCGACGCGAAAAGACGTTTTTTTTTTGTTTTGTATTATTCCGCGAAAACGCACAGCGCGAATCCGAGTATTCTCTGATGGTGTCTGGATGTGCATTCCAAGGTCAGATAAAGTGAACCACATGTAATTTAGTAAACGGAATTTGTATTTTTAGCGCAACAAAGTGACAGGTTGGAAACATCGAGTGTCTGTTGTTTGAATAGAAAGTTGTATTGATAGTTAGCCATAGCACCCAATATGTCTGTGAATCTCGAAGAAGTTAGGGATTTCTTGATTGAATTAGCCAGAGAATCAGGTGAAATCATCAAGTCAAAATCTGGTAAAGAAACTTTTGATGACAAGAAGAATTCAGTAGATTTAGTCACTGCTATTGATAAATTAGTCGAAGAAAATGTATCCTCAAAGATTAGTACCAAGTTCCCAGATTATAAGTTCATTGGTGAAGAAACTTATATCGAAGGGGAAACGAAATTAACAGACGATCCAACATTTATTGTGGATCCAATTGATGGTACTACAAATTTCATTCATAACTTTCCTTATTCATGTATCTCTTTGGGGTTCACCGTGAACAAGACACCAAAAGTTGGAGTCATCTTCAATCCACATTTGAATTTACTTTATAGTGCAATTAAAGGCCAAGGGGCTTATTTAAATGGGGACAAATTACCAAATTTATCAGAAAGACCATTATCATTACAAAGTTCTATCATTGCATTGGAAGCAGGTTCAGATAGAGAAGGCGAGATCTTTGAAGTTAAGCTAGAAACTTTCAAATCTTTATTGAGTCGTAATCATGGGTTTATTCATGGATTTAGGTCTTTTGGTTCAGCAGCAATGAATATTTCCCACACAGCCACTGGTCAATTGGATAGTTATTGGGAAGGTGGTTGTCAAAGTTGGGACGTTGCTGCAGGTTGGGTCATCTTGGAAGAAACAGGTGGTAAAGTTGTTAGTGGTAATAAAGGTGGCTGGACCACACCTGTTGATAGCAGAGTTTACTTGTTCGTTAGAGGGGCTCCTGAAAAAGATCAAAAAAAATTCATCGAAGATTTCTGGAGTAACATTAAAGGTCAATTGAACTATTAACAACACTCAACTACTAAGTGATTCATATACTGATGGTGGATAATTCGATTTCATTAATTCATGTATATCTATATGTACTGAAAGAAGCCATCAGGCAAAAAAAAATCATAATCTTTATATACAAGTTGAAACTTTTAATTACTCTCCATTAATACACTAACGTTTTCAACTGTTCAATTGATAGGCTCTCTGAATGCGACTTGTTCTGGTAATTTGAATGTAGCACGATACATTGGTTTGGTTGGTGAAACTTTTCTAACCAATTGAAACACAACATCTTCATATTTAATGTCATCAAATTGTAAATATCCTTGAATTCTCTTATGAATTCTACGTTGTATTTCATCATCAGTAGGTTCTGGTTCATCATGACTGAATTTTTCAAAACAATAGACATGAACATATGGTAAATCAAACCCTTCCAATTGTTTCAAATCTTGATGTTTATGGAAAATACCATTATAATCAACCAAAAATTCTAATGCACTATCTGGTAAATTCATGACAAAATGTTGTGGGAATTTTGGAATTGGGACTTCTATCTTTTGTGATTTTGGACCGGAACTACCCTTTGGTTGGTTTCTTTTCACTATTTCAGAATGAACAACTCCCTCGTTTTCCTCTATAAATTTATTGACATAATCCATACAATTCTTAATGAACAAATGACCATCATCATTCGATGGTTTTACGAAACTTTGGGTTTTGTTGTTGCTGATGTTCTCACTTAAATATTTGAAACTTTCCGGGTTCAAATCATTTGCCAATGTGATTACTTTTTTCTTACCAGCTGGAACTGAAAATGGTCCAACACCAGCCATGACATCCATAACTAATTCACCTCCACTAAGTAAATTCACTAATCTTTCATGTTCAGAATGTAATCTTGAATTCCAATAAACTTTTTCAAAATCAAACGTAAACGAACAGTTTTGCTCTTTATGTGTTACAACTAGATTTGGTTCACCTGCTAAGACTTCCATTTTGAATGTTCTAAATTGTGTATCAATAGAATCAACCTTATCCACAACGGTTGATATACTGGTATTCTTGGATAAAACAACTTCCCCAATTAGGTTTTTGTATGGTTTGAACTCGCTTCTTAAATTCAAATGTGCAACGTGCCCCGTTTGCGTGAATCCAGAAGGTATATCATCCAACAAATGTTCTGGTAAAACGGCAGCTAAAATTTCCTCAGCTTTCCAAAAGTCATATTTAATCTCCAAATTATGATTTTGTAAATGAATGTTGTTCTTTTTAATATATTCCATACAATCTTCTGATAAAACTTTATCAGCATCACCAATATTTTTCAATCTATCTGTTAGAAGAACAGCTTTAGCAGTGTATTCTCCAACGGTGAAAACGTTACGAACGTTTCTCATAGTCAAGATATCTTGCGGATATTTTCTCATGAACTTAGAAATATCTCTTGGATCATCAAAACGAGCTCTAACAAGGCGAAACTTTTTATAGAAGAACTTTTTATCTAAAGTCCTCATAAGTCTATCAACCGGTGGTGCTAGATCTAGCGAGCAATTATGAGTAACCACCATTCTTATTCCTTTGAATACTTTTCTACCACTGGTGAGTTCCTTCAATCTTCTTGGGATAAACGTTCTCCCAAACATGGAGTTCTTTAAAATTCTGCACAATATTTAAGCGATGAGCTAGATCGAATTTTTTTCAGTAAGGTTGAAGCTTTGCATCGTTGCAGAACTGATTCGCGCATGCTTAACTCTCGAGTCGTTTTCTATAATAATATTAAGCTGAGAAAACAGATCGCTCGAAAAAAGAATAGAATATTTTGACAAGGCACTTGCGAGCTGCTCCCATAATTTCATTATGGTTTTCAGTAGCTTTGGGCTTATTCTAGTGAGCATAACAGATACTGCTTGAGTAATAATATATTCGAATTCCGAGGGTGACCCGGTGTTGAAGTAATAAAAAAATATATAGCTACAAAAGATTTAATATTCGATGAGCTTTTATGTCACTTTGAGCTGAGGAATAATAGACCAATATACACTATACAATGGATATTCTTAGCATATCAAAGTCCCATCAGTTTGCATATGAAGATGCTGAAGAAGAAGACTCTGACTTAGACTTGTTATCTGACAATGAGGAGCAGAAACCTCAAACTGATGAGAATGGTCTAAAGAAATCAGTTGTGACGCCTGGTGAACTGGTCACTGATGATCCTATATGGATGAGAGGTCATGGTACCTATTATTTGGAGAATAACACTTATAGTTCTGTTGCAGGGACGATTTCAAGAGTCAATAGATTATTAAGTGTAACACCAATACGAGGAAGATATCAACCAGAAACTGGTGACCATGTTGTGGGGAGAATTACAGAAGTTGGCCAAAGAAGATGGAAGGTGGATATTGGTGCAAAGCAAGATGCTGTTTTGATGTTGGGATCTGTTAATTTGCCAGGTGGTGTTCTAAGAAGAAAATCTGAGAGTGACGAATTACAAATGAGAAATTTTTTGAAAGAAGGTGATTTATTAAATGCAGAAGTGCAATCATTATTTCAAGATGGTTCCGCCTCATTACATACCAGATCTTTGAAATATGGTAAATTGAGAAATGGTATTTTTTTAAAAGCTCCAAGTTCTTTAATCGTTAGAGCTAAAAATCATTCACATCAGCTACCTGGTAACGTCAGTATCATCATTGGTGTCAATGGATACATATGGTTGAGAAAAACCACAGATGACCTTTTGTCAAGTAGTAATAACTCTTCCACAATTGGTAAAAATGCAAGCGCAATTAATTCTAAGGGCCAATATAATCCAGGGTCGGGCTCAGTGTCGATCACCAGACTAGAAGAAGAAAGTTCATGGGAAATTTATAGTGATGTGAATGATCAAATATCGTCAAGCATAAGAAATACAATCACAAGATATTCCAATTGTATAAAAGTGCTGGCTCATTGTGAAATTGGTATAACAGAATCAAGAATTATCAGTGCTTATGAAGCCAGTATGGCTTATGAAAATGCAGGATCATTGGTTGATATTGATGTCATGGAAACTATCGGCCAAGGATTGATCACTGCTGAAAAATACAGAGGGAATTGAAGAAACGAATAAGTGAAATATCTCTAATTATATATATACAACGTATCAAAAATTCTAAGTTTATTTACATTTAATGCATTAGGGGAAATCTTAACAAGAGATTGCCTCATTTCTTTTCAGCTTTGTCTTCCCCGTAAACTTCCTTAGCACGTTTCTGCAGACCTTGGGAAATATATTTCTCCAAGAACCCAATTTCCTCTTTCTTCTTTGCATCATCTTTTCTCTTTGCAACAATACACCAAGTTGTACCCAAATGAGTTCTCTTTTCTTCTGTAATTTCTAATCCAGAATCATCAAGGATTTCACCAATATCTAAATTCCATCTACAACCCCAAGATTCCAATCTCTTCTCAGCTCTATTATCCAAAATATCATTGATGAATTCATATTCACCTCTTCCATGCTCCAGTAGAACGATTCTCCCACCTGGTTTCAACAGAGTTGAGAAGTTTCTTAAAGCTTTAACAGGATCCTCGTGAGAGCAGATACCGAAAGCCTCAACAATGGTATCATATTTGATCCCAGTGCTTGCAGCAGTGACATCAAGCTTGTTATCGTCAATATCCTTAACTAACAACTCCTCTTTTTTTGAAATATTGTTAGCAAGATCGACCAAATCTTCAGCTCTACCGACGACGAAAGCTGCATTCTTATAGGTTGGAAATTCCTCCCTGAATTTCTTGTTTGCAATTTCCATCATGTTAGCCGAAGAATCTAAAAATGTAATTGAGTGGACCTTAGTCATATCTAGGTATTTGATATTACGACCTGTACCACAGGCAACTTCTAGAACATCACCAGTGCAATGTTTCATTAACCACTTTCTTCTTCTTCCCATGAAAACAGCCTTTTCTTCCCAGTTGATGTCAGAATCATATTCTTCGGCCTTACCATCGTAAAAAGATGTAGTGTCTCTAGCTGGTAGAATTCTCTGGTTGGTTTCATTTTGACTCTCAACTTCTAATTTGACATCCTGATAATTCTCCACACCTTCTTCTTTCAATTTTTCATATTGTTCTAATTTCAATTCGTCTCTTCTTCTCAACTTACCTGTGAGTTCTTTCAATTTCAAATCTTCATATTCTGAAGAACTATTTTCTAGTTGTTTCTTGGTGATTTCTTCAACTTGTTGATCTTTATTGAAAATACCTCCCATGTATTTGTAGCCTAGTACTAGAAACAAGATGTAACAAACCACATAATACCATGTCATTTTCTTTTGAAATCCCTTACTTCTTGTTTTGGCACCCCATCTGACAATCCAGGAGTCTGATTTCAGGTCTTCTTCTAGTTTGTCATTAGCGAGTTGTTCTGGGGTCTTGTGCTTCCTGACAACAGTGTTGGATGACTTGTATAGAGTTGATCTATCATACTTTGCCAGAATGGAGCTGGTGGAGGACATGGGTCTTAGCCCAACTAAGGGGCTAGATATTATGAATTTAACTCTTTTGGTCACTAGATTTCGCAGCATCATCACCAAATTGGCACCCTGAACGTCAGCAAGAGATGTTGTCTTCGGGCTTCTCGAGCATCGTATGAATTTTTTCTTCGATATGCCAAAGTTCAGATTTGGAACCGGACACTACTTCACCAACATGAACTCTCCATCTTTTATAACTAACTTGGAGAACTCGTAACTTGAAACCAAATTAAGCTGTTTAAGATATGGGTGGAGCGACTAGGTTTGAATTCATCGATTTGTTCGATGGGTTGGATCACCAATCAATCAGGTACAACACTTTGAAATTTGTTGGTTTAGAAAATGAGAACTACTGCAATATACAAAAGTTGTCTAGGAAGAAGTTTGAAGCTGAAAAACAAAAACTATTCAGAAACGCTGATATTTCTACTATTATGAATCCGCAAGATAAAAGAGCAACAGATAAGAGTCATCTTGAGTTTCCAAGTATGATGCTAGATAATAGCTTCTCGGTCTCAGCGCTTAATCCAAAACGACCATTTGAGGAAACCGATATCATGCCTACATCGCTATGGCAAACAACATTAGAGAATGAAATAGGCACTCTAAGACCAGAAACTGTTCAGCTAAGTCAAAGTTCTGAAGCTTATCCCGTTCTCAGCTCAGAGTTTAATGAAATTGAACCGATGAGGGGGATTGCAGATATATCGCATGAGTCTTCCATGAAAAGACACAAGATAACCAACGATTCATATGTACAAATGAACAGCTCAATATTTGACAACCTTCGTTCCTCTAGTCCATTCACTGATGTCAATGCATCAGTATCACTTGGTCTTTTTAAAAGGACTCAAGGTGAAAGACAATCAAGTCCTGATTTCAAACCAATGACCTCCGAGCTACAAGTTTTAACAAGTGACAAAGTGTTAGATTTCTGATGCAAATACTGTTCGAGTCCAGCTTATATCTCTAAAGGAACATCCCCATACCTTTCCTTATAAAGACCCAATGCCTTAATTGGGAACAAAAATTTGTAATTTGGATACTCAATGGCACAAGAATGATTGAACACACCTTCAATGCCTTCGAATTTCCACTCCCCAGTTTCCTTTTGACGCTCCATTATTATTTTGATCCCTTGGTTTATCACATTTTTGTCTGGATATTCAGCCAATATCAAACCAATGACAACCCAAGCGGTTTGAACAACCAAACTCTGTTCACTATCAACATAAGTATGTGTTTCTGATGATTTCATAGATTCACCCCAACCACCATCTTCCATCTGATGAGCAACAAGAAACTCACAACCTTTGCGGACAACTTCCGAATTTTCATAAGTTTCACCAACAGTGTTCAAGGCTTCCAATGCAAACATGGCAGCATAGGTGAAACAAATCCCCCAACAGCCATACCAGGAGCCATCATCATCTTGGTGTGATTTGATATAGTCGATAGCTCTTTCAATGGCAAATGTGACTTGATCGTATTTATAATCAGAGAACTTGCGGAAGTATGTCAATCCAAGAACAGATGAATCTGTACACTCAATATATGGATATTCCACCATAATGTTACCGAAAACTTCAGCTGGATTCAATTTTTCTAATAGCGTTGTAGCTTTGATTTTCTCATAGGTCGCAAATGAACCGTATTCAAAAGAATCAACATTTTGAAGGGATAATAAGACGTCAATACCTTCATTCAAGTTTTCCTCCTTAATAAGATCCCTCAAATGTTCAAAATATGGGCTGTTTCTCACCATTATTATAGCTTTTAGCGCCTCTGCTGTGCAATCACTAACCACATACCCTTGAGTCTTTGTAGAAAATGGCCAAGCACCTTTTCTCTTATCTCTGAAACTTCCTGGAACACATTCTTCAGTAAATTGTGATCTTACCAAGAATTTATAACCTTTTTCGATCATTTCGTGATATTCTGGGAACTTATCAAGCCCTGCCATGAAGAGGTACTGAACTGCAAAAGCGGTATCCCACACCTGTGACCCATTGGTACCCATAACCGTTAAACCTTGTGGGCCAAGAAACATAACGTCTTTGAATCTCTTTTGAAAACTTTTGAATTCTGGAGAATCGCCTCCTTTTTCAATGAATGTAACAATGGCATTGAAATGTGCATTGACTGGAGCGATACATAGATAATCGGTATTTGCAATTTCTTTCTTGATTAAACCGAAAGTGAACCTTTTCATATAGTTCAATAACCAATTTGGTCTAACAAATTTCTCATAGAGAACCAATACATTATTAGCAAAATCTAATAATTTGGTATGGGGATAATATAGATCAACACCACAAACATTATTCCTTTGCTTTGAAAAATCTATTGAATCAAACGGTTTGGTATAAATTTCGCTTCTGATCTCCTCCAATAAAGGATCGAGTTCGCATTGGATCTTACCAGCTGAGAGATATCCCAATGGTAAGTAAATGGCTCTTGTATGAACCCACCATCTAGCCGGGTGGATTGGCAGAGCATATGGAAGAGCCCATAGTTCTGGTGGGGCAGGATTAACGCCTTCCCATTTGTATAAATTCAAAATTGACAACCAAGCTTTACCCCAATGAGGATTCGCAACCGCTCCCCCTAGACGATGTAATGTTCTTCTCGCCTTGACACAAACAGGATGATCTGCTGGGAGACCTAACAATCTCAACGAAACATAGTTGATGGACGTACCAAAACATGTGGATTTATCAACACTATGCAGACCCCATCCACCGTCTACAGGATGAGCTGTATTCACCAGGTATCTTATCAATTCAATTCTCTCAGCATCTTCAATCTTGGTCTTCGTGAAATAGCATGTAGCGATGTAACCAATTGTCATGAACATTGGACCTTTGTATTGACATGGAACAATTCCACATTCGTCTTGAATAGAGCTTAAAAAGGTCGCCCCGTTCTTTGCAGCATCAAATGGAGTAACAGGTTTCGGTAGTCTTCTTGGGTCATAATCGTCAGTTCCAAGTAAATACTTCACGTAGTTTGTCTGCGGATCAGAAGCTTTATTAGCTTCATCTATGTAATCCCAAGTTTCACGACCAAGCTCATCGGTGCGTAATCTCCAGCGGGTCTTGTCCGTTTGTGGAAAGCCAACCGTGTCAGAGTAGTATGCCATCTTATAAGTGCGGTATATGTTTCCTAAACAAACAATGGAAGTATTGTCGACCAGCTAAAATGTTCAGCGTTCATAGATCTTCGAAGAATTCCCGTATACAAAATGTCAAATCTATACGAGCGAAAAACATCTGACATCTGCCAATTAACGTGTCACTAGTACTATGAACTAGCTAACTTTAATCTAATACCTGGTGATATAGTGAAGTCAGTGGAGCCTGAGGAAACGGTCTTTTTATACCTTTTCTTTTACCAATCATTTCTTTGGACCCTGGTTCAAGTTGGAGTTAAATCCACGAAGTTTTGAGGTATTGCGTTAAAGGACGATAGTATAATCATAATCAACACTATGATTAAATTGAGCAGAAGTGTACCAATGGGGAGTACCATAGAGAACCATCGATTGCTTCTGTAATAGAGTATTTGTTTCGTGTGTATAGATGCATGGAGGGTATTGATATTCATCCAAACACTCCAGCTTCTTGTGAAAAGTTCAGTATCCACCAAAGTGTCTGATAAGAAAGCCAGGAATTGACACACTTTATACATGTTTCTGATTCAGTCATACTGGAAATCCAGCTTCAGATGATTGGAAACTCGTCAGAATGTACTGCTATCATCAGCTGTCAAAAGATATCTGACAATTGAATGAACTTGTTTTGAAATCCCGAAGACCTAACTTCACCAAGTGCATCAACCGATCAGTACTGCACGGCAAAGAAAAAGGTCGCCACAGGCTACAGTTCCAAAAAACGAACAATGCTCACGGAGTTCAATATTTTGACTTGTTGAAAACATTTTTGCAAAGCTTGTATCAGGGCACTAAAAGAAGTCAATCACCACCATGACTGCTACCAAGAACCGTGATGTCTTGCCTGGGTTCGTGAAACCAGTGCACTATGACTTGGACGTGACCAATATCAATGTTAACAATAATACTTATGAAGGGAAAGTGAAAATTAAATTAGACATTTTGAAGGATACCGATGAAGTTGTGTTACATTCAGCTGATCTTGAGTTCAAAGAGACTGAATTAGCTTATTCTGTTACCAAGACTGAATCAATTGTTGAAATCAAAGATATTGAATTTGATGCTAAAGCCCAAACCGCAACTTTGAAGCTAGGAGATACCCTGAAGGCCGGGCCTGCAGTGAAGGCATTCTTAACCATATCATTCAAGGCTCCATTGAGAGACAATATGAATGGGTTTTACAAATCAGGATACAAAGATCAAAATGGCAAAGAACAAGTTCTGTTATCCACTCAATTTGAGGCCGTTGAAGCCCGTTCTGCGTTCCCTTGTTTCGATGAACCAAATTTGAAAGCTTCATTCACTTTCTCCATCACAGTTGCCGAAGACTATACTGCATTGAGTAACACTCCAATTGCGTCTTCGAAAGTGTTGGACGATGGTAAGAAAAAAGGTGCTGTCGAAGCTAGTGGGTTGAAACTAGTCAAATTTCAAAAAACTCCGATCATGTCAACTTATCTACTAGCTTGGGTTGTTGGTAAACTTGACTATGTCCAAGGTTTCACCGAACGCTCATACAACGGTAAAACTATTCCTGTCAGAGTCTATACCTCAGAAGGTGAATCAGAAAAAGGTAAATTTGCTTTAAAAGTCGCTACACAAGTTGTTGATTATTTTTCTGAAGTCTTTGATATTGATTATTATTTGCCTAAACTAGATCTGGTTGCTATCCCATCTTTTAGTTCAAATGCGATGGAAAATACAGCTTTGATCACATTCAGGGCCACTGCTCTTCTATTTGATGAAGAATCAAGTGATCCAAAATATCAAGAAAAAGTCGCGTATGTTGTTTCACATGAACTTGCACACCAATGGTTTGGTAATTTGGTTACAATGGACTGGTGGGATGAGTTGTGGTTGAATGAAGGTTTTGCAACATGGGTTGGTTATTTAGCTGTCGACAAGTTATATCCCGAATGGAACACTTTTGCAACTTTTGCTTCATCTTCTTTACAAACTGCTTTGGAATTAGATGCTTTGAGAGGCTCTCATCCAATCGAGGTTCCGATTCAATCAGCTTCAGACATCGATCAAGTTTTTGACCACATTTCGTATTTGAAAGGGGCCAGTGTCATCCACCAATTGGCTTCTTCCCTTGGTGTTGATGTTTTCTTGAAAGGTGTTTCCAGCTATTTAAAAGCCCATCAGTATGGGAATGCAACTACAAACGATTTATTGACCCATATTGGTAAAGCTGCTAACATTGACGTTAATACATTATCCGATTCATGGATTCGTAAAATTGGCTTCCCATATGTTGAAGTTGAAAATTTAGATGGAGACGTTAAAGTCACACAGAACAGATTTTTGTCTACAGGTGATGTTAAAGAAGAAGAAAATCGAACCAAATGGTGGATTCCTTTGAACATTTCTACTGGTTCAGGGGATAAGGATACTATTGAAGGTTTCGCATTTTCAGAAAGGGAACATACTTTTAAATCCTTGGTTCAGGATCAATCCTTTTTCAAAATCAACAAAAACTCTGTGGGTGTTTATAGGGTAAGCTATGGTAGCGAAATTTTTGCTAATATTGTTGCTAATATCTCAAAACTTTCCCCTACAGACAAAGTTGGTTTGATTGCTGATACATCTGTCTTTTCTGTCGCTGGTATATCCAAGACTTCTAAGGCACTGACATTGATACGTGCTTTCCTAGGTGAAACTGAATATGTTGTTTGGCTAGAGCTTTTGAAAAGATTGGCAGCTATCAAGTCTGCTTGGTTTGAACAGCCAGAAGATGTCCAAAAAGCATTGAATAAGTTCACAGCAGACACAATTGTACCAGCTACCACTACCCTTGGGTTTGACCCTTCAGTTAAGGATAGTTTTTTGACTAATCAATTAAGAGTTCAGCTCTTAACTGCTGCTATCTCTTCTGGTGTGGAAGCTGAAACTGAACAAGCTAAGAAGCTGTTCGATCAATTACAAAAAGGTGAAGAAGTCAATCTTTCCCTGAAAGGTGTTATTTATTCAGCTGTCCTTTCTGATCCAAATGCGTCAGAGAAAGACTTTGATTTTGTCTTCAGCACAATTAACACCTCAAAGGCATTGGATGCCAGAGAAATTGCCTTGACTGCCTTGGGTACTGTCACTAACGAAACATTGATCCAAAAGGCACTTGATCTGATTTTGAACCCCGAAATCCCAATAATGGATGTTTCTTTCCTAGCTATCTCTTTGAGTTCCAATACTAAGGCAAGATGGGCTTTTTGGAAATATTTAAAGGCAAACTATGATGCCATCTATACGCGTTTGAGCAAAAACAGAATTGTCTTCGATAGATTTATTAAGTTCACATTGGGTAAGTTTGCAAGCTATGAAGCACATGACGAAATTAGAGAATTCTTTGCTGATAAAGATACATCAGATTTTGAAAGATCTGTTGATCAAGTCTTGGATGGTATTAAGACTAACGCTTCTTGGGTCGCAAGAGACAAGGATGATGTTTCCGAGTGGTTGAAAGAATATGGCTACCTTTAATCTGTGTAATAGACTTTCTTCAATCAAACTTTGTTTCCTTATTATTAATATTATTGTAGAAAATGCAGCAGAGAGATAGAGTGTTATATTTCCGAGGGTGAATTTACCCCCGAAACTGAAGATCCGTAACTAGAAAATTCAAATCTGAGCATCCCCATGAAAACAATCACATTTCAATTAACAACTTTGAAGACTAGCTCCTAGTTAACAAAGTGCTACTGTTGAGCTCTGAAAACTATGTCAACAACACTACACCGTACTCTGAGAAATATATGGAAGTCAGGCTTGAAGAGGTACGCCAAACAAATGAATTCCATCGGTGATGCCAGAGCTGGTACTTTAATTGGGGTTGACGATTATGGCAATCATTTCTATGAAACAGATGATGTACAAGATATTCATTTACGTTCCAGATGGGTTGAATATGCTGAGACTAAGAAGAAGATTGATATGTCACAAATTGAACCAGGATGGCATTATTGGTTGGGCTACGGGACTGATACTCCACCAACTAAAGTCCAAGGTGAAGAAAAGACCGTAAGAGCGTATCCTTTGCCAAAAACTCACAGCCAGAACCTTACAGGAACAGCTGGTGCTTATGTTCCTTATAATACATCTAAGCCAAAGTTTGAACAATGGAATTCTAAAGTGAGAGAAAGGGAAGCGGCCTAATATCAACTTCATATAAAATTGAGAACTTATCAACTATTTATTTATTTATGACAAAACTTATTTATTAAAACAAAGAGAGCTGTCTTTATGGCTAATCTCTCTTTCCTATTTATTATCTTTTTATTTACACATTTATATTTATCATCATTATATCTATATGGATCGAAATGCAAGCAATTTGTCCTCTTTGTCTATTGTCTCATGACCAGTAAAATTTGTAGTCCATAATCATTGCCCACTAGCAAACGTGGCAGCAACAATCAATGGGAAAACGACAGTGGCATCGGCATAAATCTTGACTGAATGTGCCTCAGCTTTGATTTTACCCCAAGAAACAGCTTCATCTGGTCTTGCACCAGCATCAGAACCATCAAATTCTTGACCAGTATTGATATAAACGGCATAATCAGCACCATTTCTCATTAAACAGGCATTACAAATATGATGTTTGACTAAACCACCACCTAATATGACCATACCAGCACGGAAGGCCCCCATTGACATTGAGTTGATTCTACGGATATCTGCCACTATATCCAATCTCAATTGTTGTGGAGAGGCTTTAAAAGTGTGGAAGAACAACATATCACCAATTGAACCATCAGTGATAGCAGGACAGAATATTGGGATTTTGTTTTTGTGAGCCCAGTATAGAACTGATGTCTCGTCATTGATTTCTTTACCTAATCTGTCAATTAACTTTGATGGGGTTAAAACAGCTGGAGAATCAGCATCAAAGGCATCTTTACCTAATTTTTCAGCGGCATCAGTTTGTTCTTTTAACAAAGTATCAAGAATTGGAACAATCCATTCTTCAAACTTACAATAATTATCATTTGGAACTAGCAAATTACCAATACGGTTCATACCTTGTTCACGTAAAGTGGAACCTTTCAAGGCAAAATCTCCCATGAAAGTTGGTGCAAGACATTTGATGATATCTTCTTCAATACCACCAGCAGTAGCAACAATAGCGCTGACATGTTTATGTTGAACCAAATGGCGTAAAGTATCACGTAAACCGGAAGATATCAAGTTAGAAGTATAACCCATAAAGACGGTTGTCTTTTGAAACCCTTCATCATCAAACTCACCCGTTTTTTCATGATCTTCTAGAGTATCTCTGTGAACACCTCTCCATTGTCTCATTTCATCAATAATTTCACAAGCTTCACCCATTGAAGAGGCTTGGAACCCCATATTTCTCATGCTCTTGATCAGGTCTTTAGCTCTCATATTCACACTCTCTTCTTTAGAGTAGTCAATACCTTTCACTTCCACGAAATTATCTGGCACTGGTGCCGAAGCTTTCAGCACAGCATCTGATAATAAATCTGGCAGTTTCCCGTTTTGATTGGACATTTTAGGTGACAAGTGTTTATTCTTTTAGGAACAAGTCTTGAAGAAAATGTGTCAGAAAGATGAGTTTCTGATACTTTTTGGATTTTATTATAGCACTATAAGAAAATTTTCCCGGCGGGAATTGGCAAAAGACGGTAGAACCACTCTCTTATCTAATCTCATGATGTCCCCGGAATCTGGCAACAATAACCAGTGATTGGTGAAGGTGTGTTTGGTGTCGATTAATATAGTTAAGGGGTGAATCAAAATCTTAAGAGATCTTTGTTAAGGATCCTCGACAGTTTCCGTTTTTGGCTCGAGACTCACTGTTCAATGTTCCAAGAAATGACACAATTCGCAATCGCCTATCAGCGTTCGCCAGCCACGACCGAGACTCGTTATAAACTCCTGAACTCCCTCTCCAAACATAATTTCACCTCAATACTTTTAACTAAACCTACGGAGCATTGGTCAAGATATAACATCAATTGAGCTCCTCCATCAAGCTAAGAACCATGTCCAACGAAGAATATAGAACATACGTTGAAGAGAACTTGAAAGCCTTCGCTAAAGAGTTGAGAAACTTGAACTTGAGTAAAGCACAAGCTGAGGAGGAAGGTGCAAAGTTATCCAAGAAGACCAAAAGAAGTCACCATAAGCCATTAGTTGTTTCATTTGACTCAGATTCAGATTCAAACTATGAAGACGATGAAGATTCTACACCTGATGAAGACTATATTCAAGTGAGGGCCAAGTCATCAAAGTCATCCAAATTGTCTGCCCTAGCCAAGTCCATTTCATACGATGATGATTTTTATTCGAAATATGCTGATGAATACATTGAATTCACAAAGCAAAATCCTACAACTTATCATGTTGTTCAATACTTTTCCAAATTGCTAGAAGCCAACGGTTTCAAATACTTATCTGAAAAGGAGAGCTGGAACGATTTGGAAGATGAAGGGCTGTATTACACTGTTAGAAATGGTACAAATCTAGGTGAATTTGCTATTGGCTCTAAATGGGTTCCAGAAAATGGTGTTGGTATCATTGGCTCACATATTGATGCATTAGCAGCTAAATTAAAACCTGTGTCGAAGAAACAGAAGGTTGATGGTTATGAATTGCTTGGTGTTGCTAACTATGCGAGTGGGTTATCACCAGCTTGGTTCGATAGAGATTTGGGTATTGGTGGTAGAGTTTTGGTTAAGGTCCAAGAAAATAGATCTTCCACTGGATTCAAGGTCATCTCTAAACTAGTGAGCTCATCTCCAAAACCAATTGCTAGAATCTCTACATTAGCTGAACATTTTGGTGCTGTTTCCAGCCCACCATATGATAAGGAGACCATCGCCGTTCCTGTCATTGGTTTCAACTCTGGACCGGATCCTGAGCCAACGAAAGATGAACAGAAATCTCCTTTAATTGATAAACATCCTCTGGAATTGTTGAGATATATTGCAGAGTTGGCTGATGTTGCTGTAAAGGATATTGTTCAGTTGGATCTAGATCTCTATGATGTTCAACCGGGTACTAAAGGTGGTTTGAAGGACGATTTTATCTATGCTCCAAGAGTTGATGATAGAGTTTGTTCATTTGCTGCTATTCATTCATTAATCGAATCCTTCAAATCTGGTATTAAAAAAGACTCATTCAGTCAAGTTTTGTTATACGACAATGAAGAAGTTGGATCAAATACTAGACAAGGAGCCAAAAGTAATTTGATTAACACAGTTACCGAAAGAGTTGTTGAAAGATTTATTCAGTCAAACAGAGTTAAAGAGTCTGTACCAAGTCTTACCAAGATCGCCTTTGCAAATACACTGTTATTGTCTGCTGATGTGAATCATTTGTTGAACCCAACATATAAAGGTGAATACTTGGAAAACCACTACCCAGTTCCAAATAAGGGTATAACACTATCATTGGATCCAAACGGCCATATGGTCACTGATTCTGTTGGATTGTCAATTGTTGAGCAAATCGCTTCATTGAATGGTGATGAACTTCAAAGGTTCCAAATCAAGAACGGTGCTAGATCGGGAGGAACGATTGGTCCAGTCATTTCCAGCAACACAGGTGCAAGAACTGTAGATTTAGGTATCCCCCAATTATCAATGCATAGTATCAGAGCTGTAATTGGTGTCAAGGATGTTGGTCTTGGAATTAAATTCTTCAATGGGTTCTTCAAGTATTGGCAAGATGTTAACAAGTCTTTTGGGGACTTGTGATTTTGTGTTGGTCCGGAGTCGGTCTCCAATTATAGGTCAGTCTCAGAGATCTAATAATCAGTTCGGCCGACGACCACTTTTGTATAACTGAACATAAAAACGTATTCCGTGACTACTTCCAAATAATTACCATGTATATTCTTCTTAATAAAAGAAGCAAAATTGTTACTCTGATTTCAAGGGAATTCACTTTTATTTGCCCCGAACACACTCACTATTCAACACCGGAAAGATTGACCGTTTTACGGTTTTATTGAATAAAGCTAGAAGCTTATGACCTATAATTATATATATTTGATTTTCTCTTTGTTGTGAAGCTTTTCTGAGTCTTATATTTGGTTTTGCGTTTTTTGTTTTTTATAAACACACTAAGGCTTCCTATATTAGGTTTTATAGTTTTGTCTCTGAATAAAATGTGATCATAATATCCTTTTCTCTTTTTAATGTTTTTCTATAATATACATACTTTAAGTTGTGTAAATAAATTCTGCTTCTCGTTTAAGCTTCCGGAACTGATTGATTGTACAGCGTGCTTTATGATATATTATCATTAATAAAGTATCACTAATAAACTATTCTATAAGTAAAAAAAAATTCTGTGGCTTTTAAGCTTTTGGTGATCTTCTCCACGCCTAGTTTCTTCTTGTATAATGTCATCTTGTTCTCTGTCATAGCTTCCCAGGCTAGAAAAAAAATGGCGACAACTGCAGGATTCGAACCTGCGCGGGTAAACCCAAAAGATTTCTAATCTTTCGCCTTAACCACTCGGCCAAGTTGCCTCAACTGATATTTTGGTTTGTTTTGTCTCTACCAGTATTTTGTGATGCTTAGTAATTGCTTAGTAATGGAAATCAATGTTAATTCCCCAAAATTACGTACGAAAGACTTATATGAAGTCAATCAAATGGAAAGTCATTAATACGAGTTAACTATTCTACACTAGCTCACATACTTTCATTTGAGTGTAATGAAGTTTTAATATTAAATGGCATTATATTCTGCAAAGAAGTACATCCACACACCATAGTTTTGCTGTAATAACCGCTTTTCAATTAACTCGGTCTTATCTTCATTTATATATCGAATATTTTTTTGTTTAGGCTCCTCTATACATTTGAGGTGAATCTAGTAGTGATGTTTCCATTTTAAAATGGTGTTGGCTTGTTAGTTGGCTGTTTTGAAAGAAAGTGAACCCTTGCGGAGAATTCCTCCATGGGGAAGAACTGAAAGTGAAAGTCGGCGCATATTTCTTTCGAGACAGCTAAATATAAGCTCATACCTTGAACCTTGGATCATTAGCTTACGCGCAAATAGACCAAACTGCAATTTACTCAAAGATCCTTCATTAGTGCTTATCAAAACAAGAACATCCTGACAATGAGCAAATCAATAACTTTACAAGCTGAACTTTTCGAGTTTGATTTAGATGGAACATTAGTGAATACTACTATTGTTGTGGAAAAGCTTTGGTCTGATTTAGCAGATAAGCATGGTATTGATAAGGAAACATTATTCAGAGAGTCTCATGGTGTAAGAACTACTGAAACATACGCCAGATTCTTCCCAATGATTGATAATACGGATAACAAGGCTGTTGATGAGTTTGAAAAAGATATCACCGATCTTCATGGTGATTTAGTTCAAATTATTCCAGGAGCTGTGGAGTTCTTGAACAGTTTAGATCCTGAAAGATGGTGCATTGTCACCTCTGCTAACAATTACATTGCCCACAGTTGGTTTAAAACGATTTTGAAAGCAGTTCAAAAGCCAAAAGTTTTCATCACTGCTGAATTGGTGAAAAATGGTAAGCCAGACCCAGAAGGTTACATAAAGGGTGATGAGCTCTTGAGTGAAAAATTAGCTCTTACAGACAAAGACCACAAAAGAATTGTTTTTGAAGATGCACCAGCTGGTATAAGAGCAGGTGTAGCCTCTGGTGCAACGGTTATTGGTATCAGCAGTGGGTTTGATCCAAAGTTATTATATGAAGCAGGTGCTAGCTATGTCGTTAAAGATCTAACGAAGATTAAAGTGATAGATGAAGCAAAGACCACTTTGCAACTAGAATATGATTGATCGATATGATAAAAATGTTCTTGCAAGGTACAGATGTATATGATATATATCACCATGTTGCTTAAATAATGTGTTTTAATAAAAGTTTACATGATTTGAAATTTTTTCATTAAACAGTAAACTTTGAAAATCAATCTCAATACTAAAGTGCTAAGCTATCTGTAACAATGTTTGGGAAACGAAACTTTGTTCATCCTGTCTCTGGAATGGTTGACTTTTTTTATTAACGGAACAAATAAATCAAACAAAGTAGCTCAAAATGGATTTCCTGCATGTCGGAATAGGCTATATTGTGCCTTGATCAGATCTCATTAAGATAAATAATTGGCTCTATACATTCCATACTATTAGCAGTATACCAAATAATTTGATGCATTTGTATCATCTGAATACAATTAACCCCCTTGTTTCAATTATGGCTCTTCAAGCTTGATGACTGGATATTGGTGGGATTTCCCTTTTGGGTTTGGCACCGTTTTTTTTCCAGATCACCAAAATAGGATCTTTAATAGGCTGTTCTTACTCGAAATATACGTTACGTAGCCCTTAACTCCCGGATTAGTATATATTCAATAGGAATTCCTTCGCCCTCATTTGTTTGGGTCATGTTATCTTATAACAGTTGATAAATATTCAAGATGAGCAAATCCGTTGTCCTGAACGCTGAAGTCATTGAATTCGATCTAGACGGTACATTAGTCTATACGATTGCCGTAGTAGAAAGTCTTTGGAAGGAGCTATGTGATAAATATGGAGTGGATAGTGAAGCGTTATTTAAGGAATCACATGGGGCAAGAACAATCGAGATTTTTGCTAAATTTTTCCCAATGGTTGATAATACTGATAATAAAGCTGCTTTAGAACTTGAAAACAAAATACCCGATACTCATTCTGAATTAGTTAAAGTCATTCCAGGTGCTGTTGAATTACTCAATGCGATTGATAAATCAAGATGGTGTATTGTTACTTCAGGAAGTGATTATTTAGCTCATAGTTGGTTTGATGGTCGTATTTTGAAAGATGTCCAAAAACCAAATATTTTTATTACTGCAGAAAATGTTACAAAGGGTAAACCAGATCCAGAGGGTTATCTAAAAGGTGATGAATGATTAAGTCAAGGATTAGGTCTTTCCAACACTCCTCATAAGAAAATTGTCTTTGAAGATGCTCCTGTTGGGGTTAGGGCAGGTGTTGCATCTGGTGCAACAGTAGTGGGTATTAGTACTGGTTTTGATTCCAAAGCGTTATATGAAGCTGGTGCAAGTTATGTTGTTAAAGATTTGACACAAGTTAAAGTTATTGATGGTGAAAAGGTTACACTTGAGATTTCTTATAATTGAGAAGACATTTATAGAACTAGAATATTGCTAAAAATGTTGCGTTGAAATGTATATATATATATATTTGTATCAATTTATTTGTAACTCTTATATACAGACTATTTACATTTATACAATCAACCGATTGAGCTATTCCTTTGAGGATTCCTTTTGATCTTTCGAATCACAATATCTTTCATGGAAGTGGAAAGTCTCAAAACAAACCTCAATCATAATTAGATAAATAATAATCCACTCCAATCTCGTTGATTTCTCTTCATTCAATGTTGACATTAAAGCTCTTGATTCTTCTGTGGCGTAGTCTAATTTCTTATTCAGGATTGAGATTCTAGGAGAAATGTCCAAATTATTTGAGATTTGTCTATAAATTTTCTCTAAATTTGGTTCACTCCAATAAAGATCCGGGATTTCAATCAATTCTGAATATAAGTTCAATTTTCCTCTTAATAAGAACAATCTTCCAGTTGATCTTAACAATTCTTTCTCAGTAACGGTTAATTTCTTCCCCTGAGACAGATGCTCAGACATTTTTCTAGTTTGTAATAAGTGTCTTTCTAAAGCATTTTCCAAAATGGCTAACCTTGTTGATCTGGAAAGTCCAGAAGAAAAAGCAGCTTTATCCAATAAGCCTTGCTCGTTATCTGAGGTATTTATCAAGATTATATCTTCGTCTAAGTAAGATGTATATTCTAACTGAGAAGTTTCAACGAAATCCATATCTTCAGATTCTGGATGATCATAACTTGTAAGTTCATATGGTTTCAACAAAGGTAAGATTTTCTTTTCCACCTTGGATTCATCCATACCCCACACCACAATTGAGCCATCAATCAATACCATCACATCATGTTCTTTTTCAAATTTGAAATGTAAAATCTCATTAGGAATCAAAATATCGACCTGAAGATTATTATTTGATAAAATCATATCCAAATCATAAGCTTCTGAAGTGGTGAAAGTTGTACAAGGCTTGATACTTTGTTGATTTTTCAGCTCCTCGATGAATGAAGATCTTTGGTCGAGTTCTTGTTGATTGATCCTTTTAGTTCTTCTCAATTTTTGGGAAAGATTTGTATTCCTAGTTGTTTTAGGTATCTTTGAAGACACAGTGTTTAAACTGGGGAATGAAGTTGATAGTGGTCTTGATACATTGATAAATTGGGAACTCCTAACGAGCCCCTTGGGTATCAAGCGGTTAAACATTGTCTTGTGATCTTTTCGATTTGACTCTTCTCCTTGTTGTGGAAACTCTGACTTTTTGTGTCAAATCCCATACAAGACAAAATTTATCCAGTCAAAATTTCGCAGAAAGTTGGTCTGCCATTAAAAACAAGTGTCAACAATTACCGCGAAAATTGAAAAAAAGTTTTAGTGTAAATCTTTTCCAGATAATTTGTTCGAGACTTTCAAAAGTTCCCAACGGGTCGAATGTTGAGGAATGGTTAGAAGTTTAGACTAGTGTGACTTTAATCTAGATCTTTCTATTGTAGTATGAACCTTGCCAGGAACTCAGAAGAAGGAGCAGCGTAACTGTAAGGAGTCGCCGTGGACAATAGGCATGTTTGCCCTTGGTTCTGGTATGTCCTTGGTCCACGGAAGCCTGAAGGTCCCAAGTCCCAAGATTTACTTTCGCTTCTACAAATTCCAAGAAGTAGTTCCAAAAGCCTTTGCACTGGTCAAACCGAAATACTGAGGGTCCTTTATGACAAGGTGCTTTGCTCTTATACTTATGTGACTCGAACCTTGAAGCTCGATGTCTCTCGAAAATAACACTACAAAGGAAGTGTAGTGGTAAAGGTGCTCTCCAGTATCCATTATGAAGGCTATATATATAGCCTACAAAACGTATGGCCGATCAGTGATCAGTGATCTATTGAACACGTCCAGATCCCTTACGCACCAAGCCTCGAACAATCCACATAAAAATCATGAACAGCTGCTTAGATTCTTAAAAGACATAAGCCATAATGCCAATGATCCTTTGGGGGGTGCCTAATAATAGAACTGGTATGTTATCGCTTTGGGGTCCTTCTGTTTCTGGTGAACGCGGTTCTATCACTTACTCAAGAGCCGTCGTTTTATTTTTTGTCATTTTGATGGAAATGCTCGATTTAGTAATTTCACGGTGCTTTGATGCAAAAAAGATGGTTACAATTTCAAGTAGTTTGGCCCAATTCACTTGAGTTCAACGCGTGGTTATGAATTTTCGTGTTTTGGTATTTCCGGATTGGGACTATATTGATTGCACGAGTGTAGTAACAACGCCATAATCCAGTGCTGGTAATGTATAATTGAGAGGCACGTAGCACCATTAGATTGATCTACATTTTCAGATTACTCTGAAACCAATTTGATCCAGTTTAAACCGTTTCAGTACAGTTGTTTTAGCAGTTTTCTGGAATGTCTTAGCTGCCATTTGGGCAAGGGCAATCTTGACGGATCACAATCTCAGATGATGCTTATAAAGAGCCTTTAGCCCCTGTTTTGACATCAATAGTTGCTTGATCTTGCCATTTCTTCGAAGAATACTATTAGCACAAAAGAGCTTTCCTATATTCTTATCATACTCAGCAGAACATCAAAGCTTCTTCTCTCTAAATAGCCCGAACTTCAAATTTCCCAACTGCTATTTCCAGAATCTGAATTTGTGTCTTTGTGCAAAAATTCAAAAATAAAAAAAAATAAAAACGAAAACAAAAACAAAAAAAAAACATCGATTGGTCAAATTGGACAAGTTTCATCAACAAATTTCAAAGAATCAAAGAAACATTTGCTGTGATCTTTTATAAGGAACTACTATTCTCTTTGTAAATACTTTCATCACAAGTTCGGAATATTCCAGGTTCTCAAAACATCGACAACTTTTGGAACTAACATTCTTTCTGATCTCCAGTTTTGCTTCTGTTTTTTCCCATAGGCTACACGTTTTAAGGGCAATAATACAATTCCAATTCTTCAACAATCCCATTTCACGTTTGAACCTCAAGCAAAACATTACAATTCACATTCACTTCATATAATAACTAATTCCTAATCTCAAAAATGTGTGGTATTTTTGGATACGTTAACTACTTGGTTGAAAAATCAAGAGGAGAAATTGCTGACACTTTGATTGAAGGTCTACAAAGATTAGAATATAGAGGTTATGATTCAGCTGGTATTGCCATAGATGGTGATAACGTTGATGAGACTTTAATCTTTCGTCAAATTGGTAAAGTCGGCGCTTTGAAAAAAGAAGTTGAATCTCAAGATATTGATAGAAATGCCACTTTTGTTAGTCATGCTGGTATTGCTCACACTAGATGGGCTACTCATGGTCAACCAAAGCAAATCAACTGTCATCCTCAAAGATCAGACGCCAACAATGAATTCGTTGTTGTTCATAACGGTATCATTACCAACTATAGAGAATTGAAAACTTTATTGATGCAAAAAGGTTATGTTTTCGAAAGTGATACTGATACTGAATGTATTGCCAAACTTTTCAAACATATCTATGATACAAATATCAAGAACGGTAATGATCCAGATTTTAACGAATTGATGAAACAAGTCCTTTATGAAATCGATGGTTCTTATGGTCTATTAGTTAAATCTTCTCATTATCCAAATGAAGTTGTTGCAACAAGAAAAGGTTCTCCATTATTAGTTGGTGTTAAAACTGAAAAAAAATTAAAAGTCGACTTCGTTGATGTTGAATTCCCTGATGAACTACCAAACAATGAAACTTCTTTCAACGGTAATACTCATCATAATGGTGGTCTATTGCCAGTTGCTCAAGGTGAGAGCGGGTTACGTCACTCTCAATCAAGAGCCTTCTTAACTGAAGATGGTATTCCACAACCAGCTGAATTCTTTTTATCATCTGATCCTGCTTCAGTTGTTCAACATACCAAGAAAGTTTTGTTTTTAGAAGATGATGATATTGCCCACATTTATGATGGTGAATTACATATTCATAGAGCTACTAGAGAAGCTGGTATTTCAGCTACTAGATCAATTCAAACTTTAGAAATGGAATTGGCCCAAATTATGAAAGGTCCATTCTCTCATTTCATGCAAAAGGAAATTTTTGAACAACCAGAATCAACTTTCAACACTATGAGAGGTCGTATCGATTTTGATAATCGTATTGTAAAATTAGGTGGCTTACAAAAATGGTTAACCACTGTTAGAAGATGTAGAAGAATCATTATGATTGCCTGTGGTACTTCTTATCATTCATGTTTGGCTACAAGATCAATTTTTGAAGAATTAACAGAAATCCCAGTTAGTGTGGAATTAGCTTCTGATTTCTTAGATAGAAGATCCCCAGTTTTCAGAGATGACACATGTATTTTCGTTTCTCAATCTGGTGAAACTGCTGATTCCATGTTGGCTTTACAATATTGTTTGGAAAGAGATGCCTTAACCGTTGGTGTTGTTAATAGTGTTGGTTCTTCAATTTCTCGTGCTACTCATTGTGGTGTTCATATTAATGCCGGTCCAGAAATTGGTGTCGCTTCAACTAAAGCCTACACTTCACAATATATTGCTCTTGTTATGATTGCCCTTTCCCTTTCAGATGATCGTGTTTCCAAAATCAAACGTCGTCATGAAATCATTGATGGTTTGAAGGAAATTCCAGCACAAATAAAAAAAGTCTTGAGTTTGGAAAATAAAATCAAAGATTTATGTACTAGTGAATTGGCTCAACAAAAATCATTATTATTATTAGGTAGAGGTTATCAATTTGCTTCAGCTTTAGAAGGTGCCTTGAAGATTAAGGAAATCTCCTATATGCATTCTGAAGGTGTTTTAGCTGGTGAATTGAAACATGGTGTTTTAGCTTTAGTTGATGATCAATTACCAATTATTGCTTTTGCTACTAGGGATTCTTTATTCCCAAAAGTCATGTCTTCAATTGAACAAGTCACAGCAAGAGCTGGTCGCCCAATCATTATTCATAATGAAAATGATACCTCAATTAACACTGACAAAGCTTTAGCTACTTTGGAGGTTCCATTAAGTGTTGATTGTTTACAAGGTTTATTGAATGTCATTCCATTGCAATTGATTTCTTATTGGTTAGCTGTTAACAGGGGAATTGATGTTGATTTCCCACGTAACTTGGCCAAATCTGTTACTGTTGAATAAGTTAAAAATCATTGTGGTTATATTGTTTATATTTCGAATTAATAATTTTGGTTTAGAATAGACTTGAAGATGAATTATTAAAGGGGATGAATGGAAAAAGGAAAAGATCCTTTGATATTGATGTTCGATTGAATTGGGTTGATGTATTAAGAGATTGGTTGTTTTTTTTAAAAAAAATTGAATCGAAACACACTAGTAATGACAAAGGGAATCAGAATGCTTGTCCTTCTTGTGTTTTTTTTTTGCGTGTTTCAGCTTCTATATTTGATATCATATACTTCTGTTTTTGGGAAAAAAAGCTTTTTGGGTTTACGTTTAGTACTTGGTTTATACTTTTTTTTCTTTAAACATAAATTTTCTTTTAATATTGTTATTTTTTTGTAATTATACAACTATTCTTGACAAGGATCTTGTTGATTTTAGAACGTGAAGATATTCGAAGTTGCGCCATTTGATAACCTCCTTGTGAAAGATACCCAGTATTGGAGAGTGAGCACATTAATAAGGCATATGTATTACCGAATAAATCTGCATTATCAATGACAAGAGAGTGTGTGTATAGAAGACCTTTCATACCGATTGAAGAACCATTCACTTCCAAGTTGGTATTTAAGGACGTCAAAAAACGTTTTATAGTTATAACACACCAAGCGTCAATGATGATGTTATTTGTTTCAAAACATGTCACTCAATTGTTCAATTCAGGAAATTCTTGAATGATTAAATATACTAAATATTAAACATCCCAGATCTCGGCTGAATCATAAATCAATTATCGACAAATACGACGGTATATCAAGAAAATTAACGATGTTTTCAAAAATTCGTATAGTTATCAGTTGTAATTAATTTTACTCTCGTAACGGTCAAGCCTTGGATTGTTCCAACTTACTCATCGGTGCATTGTGTTTCGTTGAATATTCTAAATTTCGTAAAGAGGAGCGATTGATTCATGTGGGAAGATGCCAAAATTGGATGAGATTAGGTCTTGAATTGTTCATTATAGGATGATCAGAACACTAATTTGGTGGGAATGGTGAGTAAAATTTTTGAAGAGATTTTTGAAAGAATCAAATTAGATAACTTGGAAAAGTTATTGCACATTTGTTTCATAATACGTAAGCAGTGCTTGTCATAAATGATGTTTCGACTAATTAACATTGCTGAACATTGCCACCTATTGCCATTTATTCTGAATGGATGTTGAAGATATGTGTGTTTTTGAGCTGAAATAGGGTATTTTGGTTTATAATCATCAGCTGTATCACAATATTAAAAACTAGAATACTCGATAAGCTGATACTTTTTTTGTTCGTAAAATTTAGAGCTATAAGTTATGTTAAGCATGATGTTGAGCATTAATTCTGTTTTCTTCCCAGATGAGATGTGTTTCATGACGATTGCGTGTTGTATTATATGTCAAGTCATAACTTACACCTGACAGATAAGCATATGGTCAAGGGTATAACATAAGACAAAGTATGTACGGCATTGAAGTGAAGGTATCAATTATCAAGAGGCATTCCCATTACGCTCTAGCTCAGTAAATTAAAGTACGTATAGAGTTATTCGGTTGTAAACAGGTTGAAAGAGTTGAAGGATTGGCGATGCCTGGACTGCGTATCTAGCATATTTCTGGATGCACTATTTTCTTGTGTGGTAAACTTAGTACTCAGCACACAGGAAACCATCGTAGTGGGCATATAAAACTTGTATAGAGAGACACTATTTAAGGGTGTTCAAGAGGTTTCGTTAGGGCTAACAATTGGCGGTTGGTGACTACGGATTCCACTTATTACATTGTGTTTATTGGTCGTGTTTGCAGGCCTCTCTTGACGTTCAAGGACTACGGCTCTGTTGAGAGGAATTTAGCACTGCAAGAGAAGGACTTAAGGGAGGATCGTGGTGCTCTGTCAAGTCATAGATTACACGACCGATAGACGAGCTTGTCATGTTTCACTACGCACTGTGTTTGTTGATGACGACTTTTTGTTATATTGACAGTTGAAAGAGGAATGAAATCGGCATATAGTACTTGAATTTCCTAGTAGTTAGCGAATGTACTCTAGCCCCTCATTCACCTGTGAGAAGTTTTAGCCAAAGAATAATACATCAATCAACTGTCACAGGCTTGCGATCCATTGAACTTAAACCAAAAGTTAAATAGTCGATGGCTCGCTATTGGGCCAGTTCTGGTTCTGATATTAAAAGAAGTTCTTGATGCAATTTCTTCACTCCTTTTTAAACTTTCGCTTTGCAGATTCCTACAACTTTAACTTGACAACTTGACTTGAACAGATTTTCCAGTAAGTCTATCTCAACAGCTCCCAAGTAATCTTGTTCCTCAATAGATGGAATAACTGGGGCCATCCAGTGCTTGAGGAGGCACTCATCTCATATCATTATTTCCTAATGGCTTACGATGATAACCCTTTAGTAGTTTTATCGCGAGCTTGGATTTTGATGCACTCTGTTGCTTTTGTGCGTTGAATATAAATATTTTCTTCTCTTTGCAAGAATTACGAGTGGCAACCAGCAAACAGAGGCATAAGTAGCCGATTCTGTATCCTATTGGAATTTGGATCCCATTAGACTCTATAATTGGACAGCTGATGACCTATTGTTTGCTGCTGGTGTTGAGTTTCAAGTTCTTGGTTCATAGAGTAAGGAACAATCAATTTCCACGCCGTACATAGCAAGATTAGAAGTTGGACATGTGTTTTTATTATTAGTCAACGTCGTTTAGTAGAGTTTAAGCGCACCATGAAATAGCTTTAGCTGATGCTGAGTTGATTTAAGGGATCTGGAACAGGTTCGACTATAACTTTTGGCTTAAAATTCAGTGTCTGAATATTTGAAGCACATCGTATCCACCGTAATTACTAATTGAAATGTTTCATATTTCTCACCACCTCTAGCAAAAAGGATTCATACTCTTCCCAATAAAATGAACAGCTTTATTATACACAGTTGATTTCATTCGAAGTCGTTATATTAGCTATACACGATGCTCATGCTGACATTTGTTCACAAAAGTGACCTGCTACAAACCTGTAAAAGTATGAGTGTGTGTAATGAGGTTTCCTAGTGATTCTCCTTGTTCAAGTTTGAACGATAAGAGAACTTTGAGAGATCTGAGAACTTTGGGAGATCGAGATCTCTCAAAGATCTTCAAGGAAGATCAAATGAACTTCCCCGTGATTTCAATCAATCTTGGAAAGGTATCAAAAACCCAAAGCTCAAACTTGAACATGATTTGCGAATCTGAAATCTTTAATTATAGCTTGCCTTTAAGAAAGAAATCCTAGTTTTTCCTTTTTTCCTTCTACTTGCCAATAACCAATACTCTCCTTCATAATAGAAGCACATATCTCAAAATATTTTGTCAATTAGGGTTAGCCTCATTTGTTCCGCATTGAGACAGAGATGTTAAAGTTACTGCCTTATTCAGCCTTTGCAACGCTCCAAATATGATAACAAGAGGCCCAAATAATCAACCATAATTAAAGTTAATTTTCTTATGGGGAACTCCAGCCACCTTTTCCATGCTCCATAAAGAGTATCCCATAGTGAAATTTAGCTATATTATTAAATCTTAACATTCTCCTTCGATCAAACCAATCCCGAACTATTAAGGCTTTGAAATTCTACTCATCACCATCGTAAAATTACGACAAGTTTTCCCTTGATGTAGCAGCACGTTATTAACGTATCAAAAATCCCAACCTCCTTGAATCTTAAGGAGTCCTGTTAGAGACTCCTCCCATCCTTTTTGACATATGTGATCATGATGATGTTGATGATCATTGATGTTGATCTAGGAAACCCAATAAACCCTATGCTGACCATTTCCCAACGCTGCCCCCAGAAGTGGGCCCCTCTTGCCTTGACGAGCGCCCAGTGGGCCCGTTAAAGAAGTTGAAAGGGCGATTGTCGAAAGGTCCTCTCACAGACGAGTTTCCTCTGCCTGTCTCTGCCACCGTCTGCCTGCAGTGGGCAGGAGTTTTGACTCATATTCCCCCTCTCTAGGCTGAGCGCTCGAGCCTGCTGGGCCTGGTACAACCGTCGGGCCGTTTTAAGCTTTGAAGAAGAGCCCAGTTTAAGATATTATAGAGATGGAAGGCATACAGTTCATGATGTACTAGAACTTAGGTCTAATTCGCAACCTTAAGAAGGAAATTGTATTATGAGGTACATCAGTAATCTATGGATTCATTGGTTGAATGACAGAAATTTAACTTTCAGCTTTTGCATCTAGGAGATGTCAATGCTGACGTGGCTGCTCAAGCTCTAAGATGAAATTCCATATAGGATATTATCACATATTTCAAGCAAGAACTACAGTTATAACCATTGGTAACTTTATGGCAACATTCATGTTTATTTAATATTGGTTTGCTGTGTTGGTGTATAACCATAGTTTTCAGCCAGATGAGATACAAGGATAGTGACTGATCTTGAACTAGGAGAAGAATAGAGGATGACACTATTTGATTTGATGAACAAGCCAGTGTCCAAAAAGATAGCTTCCGCTCTGATTTATAAAGCTAATATCAAAACTGAAATTGAAATGAACATGTAGATAAATAATAAAGAATATGAATATGAAATGTCTCTGAAGAGCTAGCACCATGGAAAATTTAAACAGTTAGTTCACTCTTTCTAACTCTTCTAGATCTTAATTTCTTATCTGGTCTTGTATTTCTCCAACTATCAACAGCTCTTTGAATCAAACCTCTATGATCTCTAATCTCTGGGTTTAACCATGCCAAGTTCCAGCCAATTTCGTTACACTCTTTTTCATAGTTGTATCTATTACCTTTGTATTCATCTTCAGGACACATTGCTCTTGGATAAACGCAGTTTTCCAGTAAGAATTGTTGTGGCAAAGAAGCTAAAAACTCTTCAAATTTTTGTTGAACAATTGGACATTTAATTGTAAAATTTTTAATTATTTTACGTCTTGAATATGAAAACATTAAAAATTCTTCACCAGTTTTCGAATCTTTCCGAAGTGTTGGTTTTGTTGCTGGGATGGGACCCGGTTGTGTAGTATGTTGTATTAATGAAGGTTGAGAACCAGGACTCCTTATAACTGTCGTCAAATTTGGTGAGGTTGAGCTTCTTTTTGCCATGCTTGATTTTGTAATTCTTCCATTATTGACAGGGGCTGAAGAACGACGAGTAGAGGTATTTGGTGAGCTCAAATGTCTAAACAATGGTTTTCTTGGTGATGATTTAATTTCAGAATTATGAAGACAATCATCTTCTGTATTAAACATATCTTCTTTACTGGATATAGGAGGCGAAGAAGGCGATGGTAGTGGAGTTTCTATTGGAGAAATAGGAACTGTGTAAGTTGTGTCAATGTAAGGGAAGCTTTCAACAGATTTCTGGTGGGCTTGATGTTGTTGAATATCAGATGCAGCAGATGTAATGGTATAGTTTGTTTGTTCAACAGTATCTGGCTGGTTCATTGATGCACTTGATGGAGGAGAAACATAGGCATGGTGGAGTTGTTCTTGACTTGAATTTTCATATTCAGTCGAAATCAAAGGGAATGAATCATATTGATTATGATTTATTTGTGAAGTTGACATTTCCAATTGAAAATCCATTATTGAGTCATTATTAATTTGATGAGTGTTGGAGTTATGCATATCATATAAGATATCTTGATACATCACAGGACTGTGTTGGGCGCCATTGATGAACGGCTGTGGGTGATGTTGTTGGATATTGTGATTAATTATTTGTTCATTAGTTGCAACAACGACAGTATGAATTTGATCATTACGATAGTTTGGACTATTCATGCTCAATTGGTTGGTAGCAAATTCCTGGAAACTGGCCATCGAGTCATAAGAGGATATTCTATGACCGTTCACGTTCATATTCACATTACCAGCATGCGAAGGAACAGCGACCTGTTTATTTTCAAAATGTTGATGATCTAGCGATGGTGAGTAGCCTGGGTATGGCTCGGTAAAATAAGTCGGAGCCTGCATTGTTTAACCAACTGTTTGTCCTCAAGGACTGAATATGTATTATCGATTGGGATTGGTAAAATTTCTAGCGTTGTTGGGCACTTTGAAATATTGGGTATCCCTTTGTGTTCAGTTAGAGTGTATTGTTAAGGATTTTGGTTACTGGTATATTTACCGAATCAATCCAAGGAACCGAAAAGTCGTTAAACAAATTGTCTACGATGAATTGGGAGAATTGGAGCAGATATATATAGAAGATAGATATTAAAATCGAAAGATGTCTTGAACGAGGTTTTAGACGCTACTGAAAACACGCACTGAAACAAAAAACTACATGTTTGTGTTTCCTGTGAAGGCTTGATCTAAAGTTTGAGCTGCAACAGAAGACCGCAAATACTGCTGTTGGGAAGAGCTGAACCTAAAGAGTTAAGACGCAATGCACTAAAAACTTTGTTACTTTACTTTTTGTTTCTTCGATCTGCTTTGAGATGCCTGTAATTATGTGCTACCATTCTAGTTATTCATACAAATTTTGCTGCAAGAGCCCACTAACGTTGCTCAATTAGAAAAGAGGCATCTCAAGTTTTAACAAAGGTGTTCTTCTCTAATCTTGAAGTTGCAACTTATAACCTGCTTTGTTGAAGAGAGGCCTTCACCAATAACGAGTACATCCTGTTGCAGTACATCGCGCCTCACATGCGCGTTACAGTGGTACATTGCATTTAAGCATGAGTGCATAACTTTGATGCTTCTCAATGCATCAGCTCTTCTGTCGAGATTTTGGTTTCTGGGACCAATTGGAACTTGGTGTTCGCACTCGCTGTGTTAATAAAAGATGGTGCTGCGACTGGTCTTCTATTGAAGGAGTCTCCAAATTCTAATATTGATTAAACGTGAACCTGAATGAAGTTTTACTAAAGTAGAAGAAGAGGTCAATGGACCTCAATCGAAGATGTGAACTATGCCAACACGGGTGTCTATGAAGTTTGAACTATGGCTCAAGGTAGGAGTTCAGCAGCGAGCATTGAGGAATTTCAGATAAGATCCTCGGAATTTAAGGTCTGATCAGCCAGCGTAATGGAGGATCATTTTTAAATTGTATATATAGTACCAGAGCTGGTTTTGAAAGATCTGATCAGTTCAATTTGAGGTTCGAACAGAAGCTCAATCTTGAAATCTCTCGATCAATATGCCCTAATCCAAGAACAGTGCCTTCTTAATTCAGACAACACATTACACTTTGTCCCATTCGTTGATCGAATCATCTCGATTGATTTGAAGAATCCAGTTGAAATCCTTAGCTAGTACTTCTTAATGTGACGGCTGATCGAAATGAATCGCTTTTTTCAGCCTTACATGCCAAATGGACGTTGGCCAAAAACTGCGGTCTTTGGTTTCAACATTGTTATAGACTGATGATTGATAACGTTTCGTCTCATGAAATTATAGCGTGGATAAAAGTTTTCTCCTATGTGGGACTCAACTGTAGAAGTGCAAGCTTACCCCATGCTTCAGCTCTTGAGAATTACAATTGAGCGTCAAATTAAAGTATCTTTTCAGTTCGTCAATTCCTAGGTTTCCTTTTGAGCCCTTTGACTACTGTAACCAGTATAGACTGTTAATCAATGGAAAAGATTAACAATTCAACCCGACTTATATCATCCATTACTCTTCAAGCTTCGAGACAATATCAAGTAAACCCATTTACCGAGAATCAGACCACCTGTGCATGGTAGAAGGCTCCTTTAAATGTATCATTTTTACGGGTTTATTAACATTTGCGCATCGTAAGAATGCTTGAAAGTAATTGTCAAACGCTCATTTTTTACTGAAGCGGCAACAATTGTGTGTTCCAATAAAGACATATGGAGTTTGTATGCCAGCTTGTCAGCTGCACCAGTAGTTATGATATGTTGATCGCCAACATCCAATTTGTCGAAAACCGACTTCTCCAGTTGACTCTTATAGTACGAGTCCACTACTCAAGACATGTAATTGAAGATCTATGAATTAGTTTGTACTGTTTTCGTTCGATAAACCTTTCAAAATGCTTCAGCGATGTGCTGCTGTGGGTAATCAATTATCAACATGCTGCAACTCAGGTCCACAAGCTCAGAAAATTATACCACAAGGAGTTACGACCTTAGAAAAGATACCAATTTATGGTTTATGGAAGCATATACACTTAGGCGTGTCTCGGTGTAACTCAAGTTATCAATGATCAGGAGGGGAAATTTCAATTGAGGTATGGTATGCCTTTATATTACGGAGATTTGGCGGCCTCTTCAGCAGATATATAGATCATACATAATACAGATTTGATGATATAATACCACGTTAACGAAATAAGTCATAAAGAGAAATGTAAAACACAATGAATCACATTTTGCTTCAGGTGTACACTGTACAGTACCTTTCGTTGCTATGAGTTTTAAAATGAAAATGAGCTGATATAAGTGTAAGCTCTTACAATTTTCACAGTGGCGACTGTAGCACTTTCAGTGTTCACGCAAAACGCGTTTTCGCGGCTTCAGTCCACATAACTGAAATGATCTTCAACATTTCATTCCGATCTTCTCGTGGCTCTTTATATGTTTCGTACATGTCACTAGTTGGATCAGCATCAAAGACATGCTTTGCGCGATTCGTGATTCATTTCTTTAATGGCTGATTAATTAGATTGGAAGCTGAGCTTGTTATGTCTCTTTGAAACGTTTGAAAAGCAATTTCCCCTAAATTTCATGTAAGAAGTTGACACACTAATAGTTAATCGTGATTGACATGACATTTTGATCTTATCAGCGAGCAATATTTCACTATGTGTAATAACTTTCATATCATCATGGATTGTTTTCGGGAGGACGTACCCTAGCCTCCGCTAATATTATATTGCTAATGAAACAAAGAGTTTGAACGACCTTCGATGTGTGAGAGTTATTAACCATCGATGCCTGCTCACATGGGTTGGAGGGCCCAGCTGTTTTAAGGAATAATTGATCTGTTAATTTGGTTGAAAATTCTGCACCACATACCAAATGCTCAATCTCATCTATGTCGGAATAGAAACAAGTATCTCAGATCATGTTGGGATGTCTGAAAGCTCGAAAAAGGCACAGCAGTTCTGGTGTAAATTGAGCCTTTAGGTCCCATGGAACACAATTAGCTAATTCAGAATCTTGTTTCTAGGTATTTTCCACCGCTGTTCGAGGTGTGATGGTCTGACTTTGGGCTACAATTTCTATAATCCCAGGACCAAAACATTCCAACATTTTTTTATACGAATTAGGAACCAAGATGAAACAACCGAACGACATGAATCGTAAGCGAATGTCTAACATGCTGAACTCCATGGTTTCTAGAAGACAAAGGGAAGGGGTTCTATTAGGTCTGGAGGTACTAAATAATGCTTACATAGGATAACTTCAGCTGTAGTTTATATGTCATTAACTGACCACTCTGTTCATTCTTTGATCAATGCAACTCAAGAAGCTATTTACACCCACCCCCATCATTTTTCCAATACGAACATAGATGATACAGTTGGACTGGGAAATATGACTGGATTTATTGAACCCATCATTCAGTACACTTTTTCAAAATCCACCAACCATTAATTATATATGGATCGGCACTGAGTGGACCTGAACATTGTCATTTACCCACTTAGTACAAATTGAGAATTAATAATACACCAAGATAAGATGTCGATTAAACCGGGCTTGGGTAAAACTTTTTCTTGATCTAATTGTCACCGTCAGATTTTTGTATAAATGGATTGTAATTGTATGTGTACATATCATGATAATCGTCTGATTTCAACATATCTGGAGAAGAGCTCTTTAGCAGTTGCGCATAGAAGACATTTGTTAAAACCTTCAAAGAAAGGGCCAAACTTTTCTGATTTAACCGTGAGTATATGTGAGTACACAAATTTGCGAACTTGAACTCCTGCCTTTGATAGCTTTTTGATTCAATGTCAAGACCTAGAGCTAATGGATGTGGACTTGCACCATTGTCCAATCCGAAAGTCAAAAGATGTTGGTGAAAGCCTTTATTTGCACACATTTCATGATCCCGCTAAATATCCGTCAACATTCTTGGTTCGGGTTATATTATGATCTATTATAATTGGACCTGCTGGTCATACTGGAAATAAAAGCACTATTGTTTTACAATTGCATACTGCCTGTTTCGCTCCAAGATTTATTTTGGGAGTCTAAAATAGGGTCTGGAGATAAAAAAAATCTATTAGGAAGCGGGCTTAATTAACTTTTGCCGCCGCAGCTCCTCGACTAAATAAAAGAGGAACGAACCTAAAAGCCAAAAAAAGATGACTTTGTTCACTTGAATTAACAATCGAACCGACTTCTATAGCCATTATTGAGTTGACACGCTAGCAATATTCTCTGGTAAGTGAATATATACACGAGTGAGTGGGCCTTCGCCCTTCCTCTTCGTATAAGAATACATGCAGCCCAATTCCAGGATCATGCTTCTTGAATCTTGCACCAAACAGAATCAATGAACTTTGAAGCGCTTGTTCTGAGACTCATGATACATACTTCAATTCACAATTGTACTTGTGACTTTACACTTCAGGTATAGGCTCCTAATGACCACTACAAGAGACTGAAAATGAGAATGTTATGAATGCTAAGAAATTTTTGGTTCCATCTTTGGTTCCTTAATTCAGTAGCCACTATATGCCTCAATTGCATCAGTATTTACTGCTCATGTGATAACCTCCCTTATACTTCTTTATTATGCCTGAATTAGATCTGTTAGATCTATTTTTGATTCATTCAGTAATAATTGAGGCGTGAAGTTCAGTGATTCTCTATCTAATTGAGGAATATTCTTGTACTTTCATACACGCATGACAAGTGGCTCACTGAAACACTCGGGAAGAAAGAAAATACTAATTATCTTTATCCCGAAAATTTATTTCAAGGCTTATACAAAAGTTAGTTATGGTTAAATCTGTTTGTATCCTCGGTCAAGATTCAAGAATCCAGACTCCCTTTACGTCATGTCAGAGTATATGCTAATGCTTCAAGAATCCCAAAGATTTAAGAGCCAAATAGTAGAGGTGGTTCTGCGTGTGCTGATCCTATAGCTTGAACTGGCTTTAAAAACGATGGTAAATAACATCTTCTGGCCCATCTGATAATCACTGGTACTTGTCATGATGATTAGGAACAGTTCAATGGATTCAATTCTTGGTTAAATAATGTACCTTGTGTTGTTTCAAAGGTACCTCTTTGTGCGGAAAAATCTGTTTGAAGATGTAACAATAATGTCTAAAAGTTCAACTAGTTAAATAAGGTTTTACTTAACCATCAATATAGCATCGATATAGCTGCTACGTTTGGTTTGTCGATGTAGACAATAGCAGATAGATGTCTAGGAGTTGCAGTTGACGACCTCTTCTCTTTTTGGAGCCTTGGAAAGCTTCTAGGGCTTCTATAGATGTATGGAAAATGTGATCGAAAAAATCCATGCATATTAAATCGTTCCTCGTTGATAAAACTTGTGTATCAATGTGCTCAGCCATTCTGTAATCTGAGTCTAGTCATGGATAGAAAATTGATATTGGCCCAATTAACCTATCAATTATTGAACCTTATTTAATTTTCCTCAAGAGGAAGATCCTCGACACAAGTTTGTTCGTAACTGGGTCAGGATTCAGAAGCACTGGAGCACAATCAAAGCTGATTCATTGTGAGACATCAAAGTTCTTCATACTCACCAGTGAAAGTCGTCTCTTCACACTGTTTCATTAAAGGTCTTAAATGTTAAGTAAAGGCTCTTAAATAGGCATTATTAAGGTGTACAATTGTGAGGTTCTTTTCTATTGATTCAAGCCTATTCTGCATCAAGTGTTAAATTCTCAATTTCGAAATTCCGCCAATATTCGATTAATTTTACCGACGTTCGAAAAGTGGATTTAGCAAAATTCTCAGCCAATGACATACTTAATTAAACAAGTTGTCAAACTTCAAGGTTTCACAGTTCCATGGCACCGGAAATTCTTGAGAAGCGAAGTCTGAAGGGTTTAGCTTTTGCTCTTTGATAGCAAATCAATGTTGGGCATATAAACCCTAAAGAAAAAGTAATTAGTATGATCAACAAAATTAATAACTTAGAACACAGTCGAAGCATCTGGATATAATGTAATCATATTATACTTCAAAAGGATACGTGTTGGTGCGTATGTCAAAATATGATCCCTTTGATGGCTAAATGAAGAAGCCCGATTGAAACTACACTGAGGAATCATATACAACCTCAGGCACAACCAAAAAATAAGTTCGAACGAACCAACAAATCAGGGTTCATCCCCTTGATTATTTCGTTTAATGTCGTCATAAAGATAGTTATAGGGGAGATACAAATGTGACAGAAAATGTTATCTTACACGAACCGAATTTTAAATTCCAAGCTGCCTTTTGAGGTATTGTATACTGTTCGCCAATCTCTACTGTATGTACAGTCAAGGTGATGCTGAATCGTTTAAATGATAGTTTGTTCAGTTTCTGAATAGATAATTCCCCAAGATCCTAATCCAATTGTGTCCTTGTGTACTATGTAGTACAGATGATCAAATCCATTATCAGTTTGATATAAGTCCCTCTGCGCCAACAATTCTCAACTCACGATCGGCATTCATATCTCACAGACACCAGATATCCAAAAGTTGGTGGGTAAATAGCCAATACTTGTTTTCTCACATACATCTCTGAAAGGTGGAAGATATATAAGTACTCTGGCTCGTAACTCTGTCACAACTTGATTGGCCAGACATCTTGCAGTATGGGTTATTTGATTTCCGATCTTCATGAAGTATCAATTACTTTTAGGATTTGATCTACACCTGTCAAACTTTTAGCGGGAGCTAGGCGAGCTAGGTAGAGGCTTAAGCGGATGCAGTCTGAATTTTACCTTAGCTGGAAGGAGCTGTTTCAGCTGGACTCTGCCAGCCCTCTTTTCCTCTCTTCCTAAATAGTTGTCCATAATGCGTAATATTCAGCACGGGGAAAGGCAAATTTCAGATTGAGAAGAAATTGTACTTGCGTTTCAAAAATCACCAGTAAACAACAAAGCAAAGGCTCAAAAGGTCAACTCTTTACTCAATCCACACTCAACGAAGAGATCTCAATTGGAAGTTGTCCATTGATAGAGAATCAAGAAGTACTTCAAAGACGCAAACAGTCGCTATTCCATTGAAGGGAAGATCCGCACCAACGCATCACAATTGTCGATTGCTCCCTTAATTCACAATAGCCGCCTAATTATAGACAACCATCAACCATTCCTAAAGAGCCTTTGCATATTCAACAACCAGACAGTCACAAATCCACCACTATCTTCGAGAAAGCTTAGCTGAATCAACAATGTTTTCTTCGAGAAGAAAGAGTCGTGAACCATCAGCGTCCATCCAGAATGGATTTGGGGTAAGTTTTGACACATTTGCAGAAGGCTTTTTTTCCTATATTGAAAAAAAAAATAACATGATATACTAACATTTCAATCTATTTCAGAAACCACAACAGGGAGTCAATTCTAATGCCCTGGCAGCTGCCTCGGCCATTGGTAATGCCTTAAAGACTGGAACACCAATCCCAAGATCAAACAGCTTGCAAAGGTCCAACAGTTTCCAGAGATCATCAAGTTTAATTGGGAGACCACAAGGTGCTCCTTCTTCAAGGTCAGGAAGTCTTTTGGGTCTTCAAGGCCCACCTTCCAATTTCCAGCAACATCAAAGACCAGCTAGAACACAATCTTTGACTTCAGGATCTGTTTACAATCAAAAACTCAAACAGAAAAAGTCAAATGCTTCAATTCAGTCTGCTGGTCCTCGAATGGTTAAAAAGCATATCCCTGGACCATATGGTTTAGTAACAATTGAAGTTCCAGCTGAGGAACCAAAACAACCATTACACAAACCTAGGAGAGCACAATCTCTAACAAAATCGTTCTCCGATAGAGGAAGTTTGAGATCTTTCCAATCAAGCGGTTCCCAGTCTGGTAGTCCTCGTGTCAAAAGAGCTGTGATAAATGAACCATTGAAAGAAGTTGATGAAGATATTCCAGATGACTTCGAACAACCAGAGCCATTACATCCTGAAGGAGCCTATGATCTTTCAAGATCTTCTAACCCACACCCAGCTACTGCACAAAACTTGACATATATCGAGGAAGAAGATGACACTCAACATGATGTTGCTGCTGAACTTGAGAATTTGAAATTGAAGAAGGAACAGGAGGAAGTTGAACTCGAAAAAGCATTGACTTCTGAACAAAATGCAGAGCAAAATTTGTTGAACACCAAAACTACAGAACCATTAGAGGATGCTAGGTTGGAGGCTCATACACCAGCTGAAATTAGAGACATTAGAGAAACAATCACTGAAAATGAAAAGTTCATTCTTTCAGACCAGTCACATCAACGAGTTGAAACTCCCGTTCAAACTTCCGATTTGGAAAACGAAGTCTTGGATGAATACACTGATGCTCCTTCAACTGCCAAGTCAAACGATACAACTACTGCTGGTCAGTCATCCTATACAACAGTTGCTAGTGACCGTGAAGAACAAGAGCTTCAAGCATCCTCAATGGCTCAACAACTACGCCCAACCATCCCTTCATTGACTGTCAATGGAAAGGTTGACGACCCAAACCAGGTGCTTAGTGGTTCACCAATCACAACTGCTTTATCTCAAACGACTTCTGTTGATACTGCTGCCAGTAGTTTGTATTCTGCAGAATCCCCGGAAGCTGAAAATGCTGCATCTCAAAGTTTAGAATCTAGTCCAAATGGTGAACAACATGGTCGCGATTTAAGAATACCAGCAAGATCCTCAAAAAGAGCCAATTCTACATCTCCAAGAAAATCGGCTCTCAAGAGCAAATCTGGATCAACAACTAATCTACAAAATGAACCTAATAATCCTGCAAATGCTGCTTACTTATCATTAACTACTGCGGAAAATACTAGATTGAATGCTCTCTCTTCATCCAATTTGCCGGTTGCAAGTTTGTCAAGATCAAACTCTTCAAGACATTCTTTGAGACAGGAGCCAGTAAATAATGGATTCAAAAGCACTTTGAGACCACAATCTCAACAACAAGCACCACCTCAACAGCAGAATGGACAAAGATTCCCTCAAAATCCAATGCAACAACAGCACCAGCAACAACAAAAAGGTACACCACAATCACAAAGACGTCCAAATTCTATTGCTGGTGGTCCAAATGGTATCAAGAAAGGAGTTCAAGGACAAAAGCAGAGACCACAATCTCAAGTTGTTGGCAACCCTAAAAATTCTAGAGGTCCCCAAACTGCCCCATCTCAACAACAGTCACCATCAAACGCTGCTGCTTTAAATGCTGCTTTGAAGAAAGCCGAACCACCAAAACCACTTGTTAGGGCTTCAAGTTTTGAAAAAGATAGACCACAGGAGAGCCATGCTGCTTTCAAGAAAAGATCATTAAGGGATCCTTCAATCAATCAACATGCAAATGTAGAATCTCAAATGGGCTTTTATAGACATCAAGCAGCCCAACAGCAACAACATACGCCTGTCAAACAACAGCCAATACAACAGCATCATCAATCACCATCCCATCAATCTAACGGCCATGGGTTTGGAGGGTTCAGATCCAGATTTGACGACTCTGATGATGAAGACGCATCACCAGCTGTCCCTACTTTGAGGAACAACAAGAACACACCAAATAAAATCAACCATGATTTTGCGCCTCCACCAAACAACCCAACTTTGAGAAAACCAAAGAGTCATTTTACTTTAAGAAGTACTAGTAATAGTACCGTTCCTGAGAATAATTCACCTGCGAAATCGTTGCCAGAGAAAAGAAACACTCGTTATTTCAGTGAAGTCGATAAAGAACAACTACTTAATGAACATTTGAAGAAAGCTGAGGCTGGTCTTGAAAAGGAAAAGAAGAAAAAAGGATTTGGAGGGAAGTTGAAGAAGTTATTTGGTAGGTCATGAACAATATTGATCTGTATAATCAATCCATTTGTGTAATTTGATTAAAAATTTATAAAATTTTAAAAGAAATTGTTTTGTTTAGTATATATGATTTAAAAAGATTTATTAATACTTGTTTCAGCTTTATTATTATAAATTTCATTTCTCATGTATATTATATCTGTAGTGTGAAAGTGTGGACCAATCTAATCTTTGAGGTAAATTGAATAGTATATGATATCTATAAAAGTACTTATATAATGATTTAGAATCAATTTTCAAACTCAATCAAATTCTCATCTTTCAAATGTGCATTTTCAAGACCCTTTTGAATCTCTCCATGTAGTACTTTCAATTCATTTTCTCTATCTGTTTCCTTAATATCATTACTTAAAGGAACATCGCCAAGAGCTTGAATCTCTGCATTCTCCAACAAATCACCATAATCATTAGTAGTCGTATCAGCGCCGAAATCATCTTCATCCTCTTCGTCAATTATAGAAGCAGCACCTTGTTTAGATTTGATACTTGTTGCATCGTTTGCATTATTGGATATTGAAGTAGCTGTTGAATCCATTCTACGACGGACTTGTGAAGCAACTCTTCTACCATCAGCTAATAATCCATCAAACATATCACGTAGAATACCACCTTTATCAGAGATGTTTGTTGATCTCTCAAGATGAATTGAAGATGCTAATGTTTCTGAAAATAACAATTCATAAGTTTCATTGGCTAATATGACCATACGGAATGTAGCAAGGTTCAGAGTCAATGGATGGTTTGGATCTAATGCAGCATTGGCTTTGATTTTATCAATGTCTTTAGTTTCATCAATTTGAAGCAGCTCGGGCTCTTCAACAGGTTGAGCATACTCAAAAGCTCTTTGAATGAAATCACTAGCAGCTGATAAATAACGTTCACCTTGTTCTCTTTGGAAAATTTCTTGATCAATATTCACCTCCGATGGCAATGGGATAACTTCATCGTCTGACTCTTTTTGTTTTTCCACAATCTTATCAGCAATATAATTTTCAATTGACTTTCTAGTTAAGAGATCAAATACTTTCCCATCTTGTAATGGCTTTGTAATATATAACAACCCTTCAGAGATTTGTAAAATACCTTCTCTATCAACTTCCCCTTTATCCTCATAATCATAAATTTGGAAAAATGTAGAGATTGATTCCATCAAGTTTCTATTCACAAGTTTATCTAAACCAATAACAACGTCAGTTAATGATAAGACTTCCTTGGAATCTTTGTCCCAAGTTCTGAATAGTCTATGCAAGAAATCATCTGGATGAGAATCATACTCTTCTTCAGGTAATGCCCAATCACAAAATCCATTCATAAATTGTTGGAAAGTTTTAAATTCCATTGATGATGATCCAACACCAAGACTTGCCTTATGACTTTGAATACAGTTATAAAATCTATCATAGATATTAGAAACGTGTTCTGGCGATAAGTTTGGAGTTCTTGGTAAATTTCTAAGTTGACTTCTCTTAATGAAAGTTTCAATATTTTGCAAAATACCTGGTTTGTACTTATTACGTTCTTGTTCAATCAATCCATCGGTAATATTTGAAAACTCTTTGAATGCAACGATTAACAATTCTTGAAATTTTGTCAATTGTCTGAATTTTGGATCCTTGGAATTTGGATGTGCAGAATCATCCAATTGTGAAAAATAATCCTTCAAAACAGAGATAAATGTCCCATCGTCGTCTATTTCCAACAATTCTTCCCCATTTATCCTCAAAATAGCTAATGCAACTTGAAATAAAGTCTTTGGACCGTGCAAAAAGAATATATCTATAATACGGAATGCAAATACCAATGGCATTGAATTCAGAAATAATGATAAGAACCAAGGTAATGAAACAACAGACAATTGGATATCATGTTTAGCTATGTGATTCCATAAAATTGGCATTGTCTTTTCAACTAAAGATTCAAAAACTTTCTGATCCAAAAGAGTACCATACATAGTTTTAGAATAATAACCTGGGACATATTTTTCACAAAGAACTGAAAGAGTCCAAAATGCTTGTTCTTCAGTCTGAAAGATTAATAACGCAGCAGCAACGATATTCATAGCTTGACAATAACCAACATCTGGGTTTTTCCAAGAGTAGGCTGTTAATACTCTGCGTAGTCTTTCGATACCTTCTGGAGTTTGATAAGCAGAGTATTCTGGTAATGAACGATTCAAATCTTTTTCTATCTCCTCTATTGCAACTGATTTTTTACCTTCATTCTCTTTTAGTATCTTCTCATAAACCCCCAATTCTTGAAATCTCAAATAGATGGCACCAGTGGTTAGTTCCCAAATTTCACCTCTTAATCTATTCGGTAGACCGACCCGCAGTAATTTATAAAACATTTTTTGACGAGTAATACTTAAATTACGCCCATAACGTCTAAAATAATCATACCATAGCCTTAATTTGGATTTATCTCTCAATTTCTTTGCATCTCCAGGATATTTAAAGATTTGACCAAGACCTCCATCCGGTGAAGTAATATTGGCCTTATCGGCGCCTGGGGCATTTTTCTTTATTATGAATTCAGAATATAAAGAATCCAGAAATGGATCTAATTTCTTTGTGTTTGATACATTTTCTTTCAAATTGACTTTTAGTTTATGGGAGAACTCTTCTGAACTTGAACGGATTCCAATAAATTGGATCAATAATTTGATTCCACAATTTGTCACAATTGATAATGCGAAAACATAAGCTTTTGAAGGGATTCTTTCAACCTTCTTCACAGTGGACAAGTTCAAAACAAGAACACAACTTTTCCTATCAAATGAATCACGAAACACTATAAAATGCTTCGTTAAATATAGCTTCCCTGAATATACAAAATTTGAATGGCTTGCTAACTGATTGTCATTTAAACTGTTTGAATTTGAGCCAGTTTTCGGATTGGAATCCTCTTGTGAAACAATCAGAATCTCAGCGGCAGTCTCATCAAGAATTGATTCCTCATCTGGCAACTTGAACTCTTCTCTGAACAATTCATCCTTCGTAGGTTTCTTTGGACTTTTCGTCTTATCAAATAATGAAAGGGATGATGCTCTCTCACGAAGCGAATTGAAAAAGGACATCCTCTAAAAAGCTCTTGCTAAGCCGCTAATCTCGAAATGTTTTATCTTCACTAGGGAAGCAGAATCCTCTCTGGTTCTATTATCCAAATCCAATTGAGCAAGATTTACTTGGTCTTTCAAAGGTTCAAATGGATCATTCAACTTAACAACTAAAGCGATACATAAACAATAAATTCCTATAATAATATTTGAGCTGATCAATTTACTAGGCGAACGGGGCGGAGGGTAATCGCCTTGGAATTGTATATATTATATATATATGTATATGATTTGAAGTCAGCTATAGCTCCTAATTATGTTTCCAGGTTGTTGATGGTTCCAATCTGAGATTTACCAACCGAAGGATACATCTTAGCAATAATTCATCGTTTTAGATGATTTCTATTGTTCATGACAGTAATATCCCGTTCATTAGGTAGAATCTATGGACCCGACATTATACCCCCGAGAGATCCCCCAGCTCCCAATATAGTATTCCTCTTCAGAAGAATGTCCTGAGAAGAAGATAATAATAAGGCTCATGGTAACATTGCTGATAGTAATAAAGGTTCATTATATGAATAGAAGTCCCACATGCGATGCGACTTTTAGATTATATTCTATTTTGGAGTACTACTAAAAAGGCTAAAGAAAGCTATACCACCCAGCAGAAGGCCTTCATATGTGCTAGTATCTTTGGAACAAGTTACATCTCAGAAAGAGTTCGAAAGGCCTCAAATTACCATTCTAAAAATATTGAAATGCTATAAGAAAACAGGAACATGTCGTTATACTTCAATTCAGCACCCAAGATCTCACATCTTTGTCAAAAATTACAAATCAGTGCACTATAAACCCAATCTTAGTCCCCCCTTCAAAACTCACAAGATCTCTGTGAAGCTGTAAATTATCTCAATAACCGAACAGTATCTAACCCTTTGAAGTAACATATCAAGAAGAGAGTGGGAGCATTGTGTTTCTATTCCACCATCTAGTCGCCGCGTGATGTGCTTATAACTTATAACTAAGATGAATAATAAAAGTGCTCCTTAATTTAACTCCTAATTCAAGCATTTTAAATGTTTGTAATCTTTTAAGCTTATCTCCTCTGTAATATGTATATACTCCATCTTATAAGCAAGGGGTATTGATTATCTCGGCCGATATAAACTTGACTAGATCCGGCAAAACAATTTAAGCTGGAACGACGTATTACTCTTGTAACTAGACCTCACGCTCATCTGAGAAGCGCTAAGTAGCTGAGTTAGCTTTGCTTTAAAGCTATTCTGTTAGATCTGGCGTGAATTAAAAATATATATATAGATTAAGGAAGCAATTTTGCTTGAATATACTTAGTTGAAGTTAATTTTCAATATTTGATTAATATATATATATAGCTAGCATGAATTTTGAAAATTTCTCCTGTTGCATTATCTTCATGTTTTACTTTCAAAAACAGATGTAAATTCACTTGAAAAATACTACTCGTTCCGATAAATAATAGTTTTTCTTGTTATTTGGCTGATAATAAACAGTTTTGTGTCATATAAAATTTAATAATTAAAATACCCAAAACGGAAAATTTCCTAATCCGGTCAAAAATTGGTGCAACTGATGGTGACTCAAAAATGAAAAAGCGTATAAATTCCTCTCGGTAGCCAAGTTGGTTTAAGGCGCAAGACTGTAATGGTTAAACAAGTCATCTTGAGATCGTGTGTTCGACTCACACCCGAGAGATTTTTTTTTCCTGAAAAATTATTCAGACCTAACAATAAACTATTACGAAATATAATAGCTGAAGAGAACAGATGAAAGAGGGACGTCTAGGATACTATACGGCACACACATTTATATAACAATACAAGAAAAGCCTTTGTGCGTTGAATAAAAAGCCTTCGTGCCCAAACCAATATAAAATCATTATGCTTATTGAATATTCAAAGACTCTCTCGTCTTAGACTTTGTAGTTCAGAGAATAATGGGGAGACTTGTCAATTTGTGTACGAGACAGTTGAAATAGGTGACCATTGAACTCATTGTATCATGGAGAATGACCTTTTGAAGTTGAGAAATAGCCCATCATCAGAGGAAATTGAATCAATAGTGACAAATTATATTTCCAACAAGCACGAACTACAACAACAATTACAGTTTATCAATACTCTTTTGAAGGAGATTATTGTTGTGTATCAAAACTTGAACACTTCTTTGCGACTTCTAATAAGAAAAGTGTTCCATACATCAATTGGTATCTCAAACTTATTGAATTTTTACAAATTAACCAAAAATGACATATATTTAAAGTTAACAAAAGACTTACTTCTTGATCCTACTTTTCTCTCAGATACACTGGACTCTTGTGATACCAAGAAAATAGAATTATCACAGGTACGATCATTGGTTGTTGGTAGTAAGATATTCCAAACTTTTGAAGGCAAACTTGAGCTACACAATTACTTAAAACTCGTTTCCAAACAATTTATTGAAACCTCCAAAATTGGCAAGCATGATTTATCAGATTTTATAAACCCCTTCCTTTCTCTTCACCAGATAGAGGCCAAAGATGTTTTTTTTGAGAACTTCTTCACCGATCAGTATTTTCCTTATGCTATACAGTATTATAACCAAATGAACCAAGTCCAGAAAAAGCAGTTCCTTTGGCGATCTTTAATACCATACCTTGATTCCAAAACTACAATAGAGAACTTTGACACCATCACAAGAATTATGAATAAGTTTGAATTTTTCCAATTTGAAGATTATGTACTCAAGAAAATTGCCGAATTGCAAAATGTTGAACTTCAAAAGGCCATAACTATCTTATTTAAGGATTCTAAATCTCTGTTCCATAATCTTTTAGGGTTATGGGGAAATGAACAGTTTATAAATGAAACACCATATGATAAACAGGAATCAATGACTAAAGAGCTTATAATATTATTGAATAACCTTCAACTTGAAGAATTAAACTCACTATCCAGAGAGAAATTGTTTTTGGACGCTATAACCGCAAGAGTGTCAACCAATGATAGTGCTAAACGAAATTTGGGGCTTATGGTGGCGAAGAAGGTTACAAAAGGTGATATAAAATTTGAAATCATTGATGAGATTTCCATTGAACATACTGACAAACCAGATTTGAGCTCAAAAATTGACTTTTCAGAGTTGGTGATTGGGAAACCTATGCAAAATTTATCCTTGAATTCTCATAAGGAGACCAAATTTGAGGATAGTGACGATGAGTCGAACTCTGAGGATGAAGATGATGGTGAAAGTGGAACTCTTTTCATAAAAGATTTGATTAAGAAGCTAAATGATGAAAATACAACTAGTATAACAAAACTTTTATCCCATACCATCAAACTTGTTAGACAAAAAGTGACTTTTAAATTAGAGATTGAGTTTTATAGTGAAGAGTTAATCAGTATTTTAATTGGGCTCATAAATAAGTACGATGAGAAAAATTTTGAACAATTAAAGATTAATGCAATTGTCAGTGTTATTGTCTCAAATACAAAGATCGTTTCACATGTTATGAACTTGTTATTTACGGGGGACTATTCCATCCAACAAAGAATGATTATATTGAGCTCTATATCACTTTCCGCAAGAGAATTAAGAGGGTTGGATGATGAGTTCATTGATAAGCCACAGACAGATTTCCCAACTAGAAAGATTGAGCAACGTCATAGACCAATGGTCCAAGAGGTTGAAGAGGAAAAATCATCATCACGAATGAAAATCGAAGAGTTGAAAGAAGAGGACGATGAATCAGCATTCTTGGGACAAGGAAAAATAACAAGAATCTCCAAAAAGTTGACTACACCTCAAAAACAAACCAAACCTAACAACTTCAGTAAAATTGCAACCAAGTTTTTTTATCCTTTAGCTAATGGCTGGATACAAGGTATTGATGTTGGTACTTATAACCAAATGTTCTTGAAGCATTACTTACAGACGTTGGAGTTGGTTATTAAAGCTGCTTATCCATGTCATGAGTTTGAGGACATGTTTGAATTGTATAACATGATATTGGAAAACTCAAACAATATCATAATATGAAAAGTTTAGAAGACTAACTACTTGCGTAAAGAAACAACGAAAAATTTTGTAGGGTTTATTTAAGGTGTCTATAGAATATTTTGTTTGATTTTTGAAACTCATGAATGCTTTCGATTTTTTCACTGAATACCTTATCCTTGGAAGACTCCGCTACTGTAATTGAAGAATTCTTGTAGGCCTTCACACCCTCAACTGTTTGCTTAACGACTTCTTTTAAAACAATGGTACATAATTTAAAACTTTCACCTTGAGACATAAAGTATTTGAACAATTCTTTTAAAAGGATCACTGAACTTCCTTTTGTACTATCAGCAATTTCGTTCAATTTGTCGCTAGAAATTCTCAGGCCATGCATCTTCAAAAAGGCTTCAAGTTGTAATCTCATCATTTGTTGTTGAATCTCCCCAGTAGACATTTGTGTCTTCAGCATAATTGAGACTTGTGATCTTGCCTTCGAGACTGGCGAGATTCTTTGTTTGAAAAAGTGTAGAAATGTCTCTCTCTCCAAACTCTTATAGAATGAAATATCTCCAGCTTCATCTTTTGGTGAGTAAGCATCCAAAAAGATCAGATCTCTAATTTTTTTATGTGCTTTCAAAAGATCACCCCATTTGAAACGTTAGAGCTACCAACACTAGCCCGTAGCTCAGCAGTTAAGCTCTCAGGATCACCAGAAACATCTAAAGACTGTTTATAATTTTTCAAGTAAGGTTTGATTATTTGATTTTTGAAATCCTGATCAGTCAATTGTTCCAAAGTTTTTCCCCAAGACAGTAAGTATTCATCAATTTTTTGCTTCAAATATTCAGGAGAGTAACCAGCACTCATGACTGTGACATGTAATCCTAGTGTAGTTTTCAAAATTCTTTGTCCACCAAGAACAACATATCCTAATTGCTTTTTATTTCTAAGATCTGGAACCAAATTAAGTCTCATCAAGTATGCAAAAATCTTAGTCAACTTTTCAGTGAATTTGTCACCTCTTGGACCTGTTTGAATAAAGTATGTGATTGAATTCATCGGATCACCTGTGGCAGAAGATCTTTCAATATAATAAGATGTGCCTGGGGCTAACAGAACAGTTGATGGTTCTAACAATTTAGCTTGTTTTACGGAGTTACTTGACAAGGCACTTTCCAATGCCTCAACAAGTCTATCAGTCGTATCCAGTTCACCTTGAACGAAAAGTTTCACAAACTTTGAGCTGTCACCAAGTTCCTTGATGAAAGTTTTGAAACTTTGTAGGTCAACGTCGTCCAAAGCGTCCAACCTGTCCTCCAAACTCCACATGTTCTCCTCCATGACAACCAAAAGACCTGTACTTGCTAAGATAAAAGAGGAGGACTCACTTAATTCCCTGTATCTTGCCCTTACAGAAACTCTACTTTTTCTGAAGTCATCACTGGTTATCTTGGGTTCAGTGAGAAGCAGTGTTATTTGATCCAAGAATGACTTTAAAATTGCATGCACACCATCCTTGAAACCGCTGATAATGAAACCAATTCTCGTATCTCCCTTGGAAGCAGCAAAAATTTCCCAAGTGTAATTTAATAATTCTGCGCCATACAGCATTTCAGCTAGTTTGATCCTCAAAACCTCACATAAGATTTCAAGGTTCATGGTATTTTCAGGAGATGATTCCATTGAGGTACAAATGATATCAAATGATATAGCTAACCGTGAACGAGCTGATAGTGATGTTTCAGCCTTGGTCCATATTTCAAACTTTTCATCCTTGCTCACCAAATGAGCTTCCGTTGACAGCAGTATGTTCTTGGTGTTATATCCAAGAGAGGATCGGGAAGATCTTATAGACGCATCTCTTAACTTTTCTTTTAATTCTGACGACTTTAGTGCAGAAGGTGGAATGAATATGTTTCTTTCAACGATATGGAAGTTCACATCACCAAAGTCTTCTGGTATTAGAGAAATATCTAGCTTCCCTGAAGAGCACTCATACCCAAAATAGGTATCTGTGACATTAGAAGGATTAATCAATAGAGATACAGCTTTTTTATGAGTCTGTTCACCCCCAACAAAAATAAATTTTAGGTTATCAAGGTTGAAGTAAGTCTCAACAAACTCTTGGAATAAAACGGCCTTTTCGATCCATTGAAATTGGCCACTAGAAGACTCGAAAAAGCCTTCTTTGATATCCAGAAAGTTCGGTGCGCCCTTTAAAATATTTTCAGGCCCTAAGGCTCTCATATCCTTTTGCATATTTTGCGAATATGAAGAGGATTCTTCCATGGGCGTTTTTGAGATATTTTGGTGTAAGTAGTTCAAGAGATCAATAGAATCCATTTCCGAAAGGTATCTCCCCAAAGATTCCTTGTCTTCAAAGGCTTCTTTGATATAGTGGTTGAAAATGGAGCCAATAATTTCACCAACCTTTTTGGCCCCATTGTTTGTTAGTTTGATTTCAATGACCAGCGTATGATTGTCTTTAGAGATGTTCTGTGTAAAAGCGCTCAAGCTGGTGATGAGATCTTTTTTTTTCAAATAAGAGTCCAAAGACCCCTTTCCTTCGTCACCAACGATATTTGCCCAGGCTTGTTCAAAAATTGTAACTTGTCTTATAACAAAAGGATCACTTGAGTTAAGATAGAGCGGGAATACAAGGCGTAGTACAGGGATTTGATCTTTTTTAATGAATAAGCAGTTGTCCCCTCCGTTGTTTGTGAAAGCTGGTGCGTTATAGTTCCAACAAGAGCCAACATTGAATTCAAGTATACTTCGGGGGATGGTATCAGTAGAAGGCTCTGTTCCCCTTGAGCTAATGAGCTTGTGCCTAGATTTCTTGCCATTCTCACGGTCAGCCAAAGAATTTATACTACCAAAATTGGAAAGAGCCAATTTTTGCAAAATGTTGATCGATTGCGAGCCTCTAATCACTAAAGTCATTCTATCAGCAACGTAGTTTTCTTGATAGTATTTCACCAAATAATCTTTCACTTTCAATTTCCCAATTTTTGGTAAATCATTCAAACTAAAGTAATTACCTGTAGCAAATCTATGGAAGGGGTGGTCTTTGTTAGATAGCAGCCTCAAGCCATGATACATCAGTCTCCCTGGAGAATTCTTATTAGCATTATGTTCATTATCAACTGCATAGATCTCTTTCTCAAACACATTTTCGGAAAAGGACGGTGCTTTCAAAGCACTAGAAAATATTTTCAATAAATGATTGAACACTGGTTCTTCAGCACCATCTTTTGTTTTCCAAGTCATGTCTGATGGAGTTTCGAAAAAAAAGCAGGTCTGTTCACCAGTAGTAAAAGCATTACGTCTTCCCCCAGACTTTGAAAGAACATCATGAAACTCATTAGGATTAGGGAAATCTTTCGAGCCTAGTAAGATCAAATGCTCACAGAAATGTGCCAGTCCAGGAATCTCATCGGGATCATTGTGAGCACCAGCAGAAACACAGAGAGCAGCAGAGGCAAGGTCTTCAGTTGGATCTGATACCAGCAGTGTAAGGACACCATTTGGAAGAACAACTAACTTGTGACTTCTTCCGGAATATGTAAATGGAACTAGAAGCTCTTGGTGCAGCGTCTTGACAGAACTCATCTTATAGCGGATAACTTCACAACTTTAAAAAGCTTCCACAACGTGAATGGAGCAAACCTAAAACATGGGCGTTCCAACTTATATAGATCTCTTGATCATGATGAGCTTCTGATGCTTCAAACGCTATCGAAATGAGGTTTGTGCTGTTTGGTTTGAGTTACATTTGTTATTGCCTTTTTGGGAAGAACAATAGAAGAGAACATAGTCTGAAATCCCATAAGTAGAGGAGTAGAAGATCCCCCTCGAACAGCTAGGCGCATCCATCCCCTGGAAATGCACCAAAAATTACTATAGCTGAACTGATCATAATAATGAGTCTATCGAACGTATCATTGTCATCATGATTCGAAGAGTTGGTAATACAGAAATAGTAAAGAGTGGAAAAACAGAATCCATACAATTTCCGAATAATTCGCGAGTACAAAAATGATAAAGAGTAGTCTAGTATGCATGCTTCTGTCATATTTATGGTGTATACCTGGGTCAACAAGCTCTATATATACAGTAGTGAATTTGAATAAATAAGTAATGATAAATAATTTTCGGTGTTTTACTCTTCAACTTTCCCACCGAATCCAACTGGTATAGGTCCACCTTTTGGAAGTAGGGCCAGGAATTTGTAAATATGACCCATTGACTTCTCGTCTTTATCAACTAATCTTTGGTACCCAGTCTTGATGATTTCTCTTTCAGAGTCACTGCTAGCCTTGTTGAACAATTGCTCGGCTCTAAACTGGATACCTAGTTGGTGCAACCAGTCACCTTGGTTAACGGGACCGAAGACATCAATAGGAACACTTGGATCTGATGTTGCAGATTCTTTGATAGCACCGAAATCAACATCGACAGAAAGGTCAACTTCACCCAGTTCTTCAAAAGGATTTTTTATCTGATGGTTTCTGATACCACGCAGAGTCATACCTGGTACTTCTTCATCAGGACCGTAATCAACGATCAAAGCAGCACCATTTTGACATTTGTTTCTATCCAACAGTTTGATGATTTCACCGGTGTAGGAGTGTAGATCTGAGGATATTTCAGCTATTTTGCCCTCTGGAAGGCTGGAATATCTCGGATTGTTTTCAGGGATTGCTGAAGAAGGTGTTCGCTGAGAATTTAGTCCAAGAAAAAAGCTTCCATTGTCCTCATTATGATCGACTAGATATTCTCTCCAACCATGTGCTGTCTTTTTATATTGATTCACAGGCAGTGCATCATAAAATTCATGAGCAATAATATAGTTAGCTTCCCAAGATTTCGAAACATTCCAAATATCCTTTTCAGTGTCGACCCAAGTGATTTTACCTTTCCATCTATGAGAAGCTTCCCAGAATTCTTTGGAAGTGTCAAGATTAGAATCAGAGAGTAGTTCATGCTGGACCTTCTTCAACACTCCTGATGCCTCAATCAGAATTATGTTCAGATTGATCTCTTCATGTCTTAGAGTTTCCACCAATTTCGTGAAACTTTTGATGACATCAAATGTCAAAGTACCCTTCCCAGGTCCAAATTCAATTAAATTGATATCTTTCGGTCTCTTTTGTGAATTCCACACTGTGAACAACCAAATTCCAATCATTTCTCCAAACATTTGGGATATTTCTGGCGAAGTTACAAAATCTCCCTTAGCACCTAATGGATCTCTCGTCGTGTAATACCCCAGTTCGGGATGAGTGAGGCATAATCTCATATATGCAGCCAATGGTATAGGACCAGTAACCTAATATTCAATACTATTAGCAATGAAATCTCTCTCTAAATCGGGTTCAGACAACTTACTTTTATGACTTGAGCACATATCTTTGCCAACTTGTTCAACTCATATTTTGGTTGATCGTGGGGCTTCAAGGGAAACGATTTCTTATGAGCCCTTGTAATTGCCTGCGCTCTTGCAATACTCGTCGAGAAAGAGCGAATCACTTGTACAGACCTCAATTTAAGCATCGCTTCAGCAGTCCAGTACTTCTTTTCGAACTTTGAAACCTGATGAGATGGTGATGAGTTGAAGAGTTTATGTGGGTTGGTTGGAAAATCCTGGGGCCGAATAAAAAAATCGTGCCAGGCACAAAAATCAAATCTGTCAAATATTACAATTCTACATTTGGGATAAGCTCGAAAAAAAACATTGTTCTGAAAACCATCAGTCATATCGTAATTATGCCTTTCTAATAACTGCGTACCAGTTGTCTCTCTCGTACCCATTGTACACGATGGATCCACCAGCAGCTTCTGCGTTTTGTTCTAATTCACCTTGCTTGTACAAATGGTAATATCTGTATTTTGTATTATCTTCTTCCTTTTCCTCTTCTATTTCGTTTGATTCTTCTCCTTTCAAGTCTTCACCTTTCTGCTCTCTCTCAAAAGCTTCTTGCTCAAGTCTTTCCTTTTCAGCCCTCTTCTCTTTCTTAGTTTTCTTTGGTTGTTTTGGCTGTTTTTGTTGAAGAACCCATGGAACTAAAACATCTTGTGGATCACCTTCTTTATAGCCTCTTCTTGATTTTTCTTGTTCTAGAGCCCACACATATATAAGGGCATCGCCACCTGATCTTAGCTTGGAAAGAATATGTTTGATAGCCTCTGTACGTCTCTCAGGAGTGGAGAAATGATGAATCACAGCTATACTGATTGCAAAATCCTATATCCAGTTAGTAGTTTTTCACAGAACAGGAAAGTCCGCTATTTGAAAAAGTCAAACTTACGAATCTGCTCTCTGGATGTGGTAGACTTAAACCGTCACTCACCATTACTTCATGTCCGAACTCTTTGGCACATGATATTAAACCATCCGATCTATCACTCCCCACCATGAAAACATCTTTGTTGATACCCAAGTATTTACCATTACCACAACCAACATCAATACCTATGCTTCCCTTTGTTCTTTCTTTCAAAAATTTCTCCACAATAGGCCATGGCTTGGACTAGTTAGTACTTTCTTTACTTTCTGGAGTACAATATTGCGACTCACTTTATATCTAGTTTGAGAGAAATGTGACGCTATTTCATTGTACACAGTGTGTACATATGTTTGCTCCCTTGATACAGCATCCAATGACTCGTCCATATTAACCTTTGGCTAGTCTTTATAGTACTGATAATCAAGCCTGTACTCACTTGTAAAAGTAACTGAAGCTCATCTCGTTCTACAAAAAATTTCCAAAGGGTTTATTGACCCAGGAAATGGCAGAAATTTTGGTGATGCAAAACCAAAAAAACCATCAAAACATTACAAATGTCGTGTTTAATACTCAAGAGAAACATTGGATTGAACCACCAACGAGTACCTGTTTCCTACTAATTTCACAGCGAGCAGATAATGAGTGACGAGAAGGTGGTGGATAAAGCCAAAAAAGTTGAAGAGATCTTGCATTCAGAGACCAGAGAGTCATTATCAACTAGACGATATGTCGTGTTGTCAGTTCTCGCATTATACTTCCTAGTGGGATTCCCGCTATGGTTCAAATTAACCGAGATTTATAGAGCACCATTGCCCTCAAAGTTCATCTCTACACTTCAAAATAATCAAAATGTCGATTTAAAGATCCATCGTGAAGTTTTTGTGAATATTGTTGATGGATTATATTTTCCAGATCTTGCAGAATCTGCTCAAATACAAATTGATCATGAATTGATGCGCTTAAGACAAGATCCACAAGAAAGACTTATTGTTGATTGGAATGTCACTTTGAGATTCGATGAACCCGGTCCAGATGATTATACTTTGGAACTAGAACTGGGTGAAGGGGAAGGGATTGCAGTTGATCCATCCAAAAGAGAGACAGTACTATATTATACATTAGGTAGCGTTAAGAACAACGATTTACCATATTTCATAACACAGACTGTTTTATATCACATTTTCAACTCAGAAATAGAGCTATTCAAGGTGAAGAATCAACATAAAGATAACAAAGCAATCAAATATTCACCAACTGTTCATTTATCTTTCAAATTGTTGACAGCTGATGGGAATCCAGTTGATTGGAAGATTGGTGAAGCATTGGACATTTTTTTCCAACCAGTTATCAATTTATTTAAGAACTATGTTAATTTTACTATTGATACAGAGATAAAATACTTTACAGAATTGAATCTCGCAAACAGTTCAGATTTGATAAGGCTGAATGATATATCCACTATTGTTGATTTCTCTGAATGGGATATCTCTTCAAACAGTTTCAATTATCCAACTTTGAATTTTGTCTTATATTATCCATCAGAATCAGTATCACCTTTAAATTTTGATTTTGATCCAACTAAAAATGCATTCTTATTCCCACAGTGGGGCTCAATCATTATTGAACAAGATGCCTTAAAACCAAACACAGTACTTGATGAACATGCATTACGTCCAGTTTTGGAAAAATTTACATCTGAACTAGTTACATTGCTAGGTCTTCCAAAACACCCAAAGTCACTGGCAATTAGAGTTGATGCAGTTAAAGTTTATAGCATATTTACAAACTTGATGAGAGCCACTGATTCTTTGAGCTCATTGTTGAAATTGTCCAAGTCATTGCCAAACATGTCTATTCCTAAGACGGTGCTGGATAACGTTAAAAAGGCGTTATCAGCAAGAGCAAAAGCCATTGAGAGGGCCAATTTTGCAAAAGATTGGGATGGTGCCCTGCTAGCTTCTAATGAGATGCTTGAGTATAGTGAAAGGGCATTCTTTGACAGCGAGATGGTTCAACAAACATTTTTCCCACAAGAACACAAAGTTGCAGTCTACCTGCCCTTACTAGGACCGCTTTCCATCGTGTGTGGTCTTGGTCTTTTCAGAATCATACAGGAAATTAGACTATTTAGATATGCTAAGGCCTGAGATGGACAAAATGGAAAAAAAAGTTTCTTCTAGTTTTGATAAAATTGTTTATAACATTTCTGTAGATTCTGCCATTTCACGGGCAAATGAACACTCTCTCCAATAAGTTTTTTTCGCGGAAAAGATGGTTTATTTGGGCGCTTAAGATACTATAAACAAATAACTATTTAAAGGAAAGACGAAAAAGTAATATTTAATAGTGTTATTGCCATTAATTTCGAAGATGTCTGATCCTGCCAATGCCGATGAGAATGAAGATCTTGAGTTGTCGGATGTCCCAATGGATGAACTGGAGAATGGGAACGGTTCAGATGTCAACTCATCTCAAGACGAATCTGAACAAGAGGAACTTTTCTCTGATTTATTAGATGAGGATGCAGAATTCATCAATAGAAAGATCTTTGAGAGTGTGTTGAATGCTAAGAAAGTCTCGCTAGAAGAGGAGGATATACCCGAGGAGCCAGAAGAAGAACTGGATGAAGAGGAAAGGCTGAGACTATTGATGGATCATTTAGATCGTGATCAAATGTCAAGATATGAATATTACAGAAGAACCACTGTGAGCAGGTCTGGGGTGAAGAAAATTGCCAACACTGTTTTGAATCAGAGTGTGTCGAATAATGTTGCCATTGTGTTGAGTGGTGTTTCCAAAGTGTTCTTGGGTGAAATAATTGAAAAAGCTAGAAGTATAAAGCTAAGGTATGATAAGGCAGATTATATCAACAAATTGAATGAGAAAAGAGAACTTTATAACCAGTTGAAGAAAGATATGAAAACATTGAAGAAAGATGATATAAGTGCTGAAGAATTAACCCATGTTAAAAATGAAATTGAAATCATCAAATCTGAAATGAAAAAAATGGATCTGAGAAACATTAATGAAAATGGACCATTACAACCAGAACATATACGGGAAGCTTGGAGATTACATCAACTTGAAAGTGGGACCTCACCAAGTGGTCAATGGAGACAACAAGGTGAAAGAGATGGACTCATGTTCAGATAAACTACACTTTCTTCAAAATTCATGACTTTATGTACATTTATTCGTTCCCAAATTGTAGCTCTAAATCCCAATTGAAACCCCATACTGCAACGATTAAACAATAATGCTCTAATAATAATCTCAACTCTTCAAGCTCATCAAGGAATTCCAATCTTGAGATTCTTATTTTTTCATCTTCTTTAATCCAATTGTTCATTATATTATGCATATTATCAATTCTCACTTTATTAAACCCAATATTTCTTAACCTAACAGAATATTTACTTAGTGTATTATATTTCAATAAAGATGGCATTGAAATATTCCGCATTTTCAAATTATCAATCATAACATTACCAAAGTTCCCCTCACCACCTATTGGGTCATAAATTACAATTGAACCCTTGGTGAAAAACCCCTTGACGGTTTCAATGATTTCTGTTGATGTTTTAGAATCAGCATAACATAACATACATTCCGATATCACCAGAGTAGGATAGATATTCGATAATTGTTCACCGAACACCGTTTGCAAAGATTGGATATCTCTCAAGTCCAATGGGATAAGTTTATATCTTTTTGAAATTAATGTCCCATCCAATTCCTCATAGAATTTTTCCAAATTTTCCAAATTTGTTTCAAATTCAACACCAACCGCCTGTGCCAACACAGGATCTGTTAATATGGTTGCCTTTTTCAATTTAGTAGAATCTTTGAAATCAATTTCCACCCAATGTATATTACTATGCTTGTTCAACAATTGAAATGGTCTAGTATCAGAACCTGCTCCCAAATTTACAATTTGAATATCTTCATCTTGAAACTGATTTATAAATTCATGAATGACAGCATCAATTGATTTAGTCCTTATGTAAGTACCTCTGTTGATGATTGGTAACTTATTACTATTCACAATGTTGTTAAATGTTCTTCTTGATGATAGTTTATACTCATATTTAAGAAATTTCTCAAAACCTTGTGTAATATGATCTAAGTATTCATCTTCAATGTAGTGCTTTTTATGCGCTGATATACGACAGGATAGTGCATCATAGTCTGTTGATCTTATGATCTTCTCATTCCGATCCATTGTGAGTTTTGGTTTCCTTCTGTCTTTGTTGTTTAGAGCGACTCTTTATGTTTTCATTATAGGTGACTATTGTGCATTTTGTGGATTTTCGCGGGTAGTTAAGCTTAGTATTTTCTACAATAATAAGTATTTATATTGGATATTTTATTATGTTAATTAAGTATCATACTTTGAACAGATTTCTTTCTTGATTTCTTTGTTTTAATGGACTTATCCCACCCAATTTATCCAAAAGTTTGACTTTTTTAAGTGGACTGAATTTTGGTTCGTCATCATCGTCATTATCCTCCACAATGGCCTTTCCACCAATCTTTCTCTTTCTTTTAGTCTTCTTAACTTCCAGTTTTTCTATTTTAGGTTCTTCAGATTTTAATTGTTCTTTTTCAATTGAGGCATCAGCTTGATTTTTTGAGGCAGTTTTTGAAGTATCTAGTTTCCTTATTGAATTCCCGAATATATCATCATCATCTTCATCATCGTCATCAAATAGAGAAGGTTTCTTTTTATTAGTTGTAGCCTTAGTGGTACCGTTTGTTGTTACTGGTTTGCTAGGAGAGATGAGGTTTTTCAATCCACTTGGTCTTTTACTTTTAGAATCTTTCAAAGGTGATATCAGATTATTAGCACCAGGAGTTGATGTGGCAAGTAAATTTTGTCCATTTAATGGCACTGGCGATTGGAAGACTTCAGGTTTTGAGTTTGTACTCTTTGATGGTGATGTGTTTTTATTCAGGTTCTTATTCAAGAACGGGGAGGTGGAGAAGTTTGAAACTAGTGGTCTTTTCAGGCCCAATTTCTCATGATTATTCAACGATTTAGTTTGACCTCTTACTGGTGAAAGGATGGATGTAGGTGGCTGAAGAGCCTTAGATGGTGATAATGAGGTTTTCTCTTTCAAGTTTTTGATATTTTTTTTGGCATTTTCTAATTTCGATTCTAAGACTGCCTTTTGAGTGACAAATTGTTGTTTCACTCTACCAATTTCACTCTTGGATTCATTTAGTTGATTATTTAACTTTGTGATTTGAGTCTTAAGGGACAATGTTTCTTTTTGTAATGCTGTTTGGTTTGATGATTTCTTCTTCCATGTATCAATTTCAGTATGTAGAAGTGTGATTTTATTCTCCAAAAGCTTTTTTTCGTGCTGAATCTTGGATAGATCTTGCTTAGCGCTAGATATATCCTTTGACTCTTTGGAATTGTTTCCTTCAATTTGCAATTGTTGTGTCAAGATTGTTTTCAACAAGATTGCATTTTGCACCAAAGAACGACGGCTTATTTCCTTATTGACGACGGAATCAACAGCGGATTTCGCGTCCTGATAGCGCACAAAGTTGGTGATAACCTCGTAGTCCATGCTTAAACCACCCAGAATCTCAATTATAACAAGCCCGACAACTACCGTTCGATCTGAAGTTTCATCAGTTTTCTGTTGAAATGTTTTGATTTAATAAAGAAAAAATCTCCAAAAGGTAAACAGACGCGTGCTCGAACCGGATAAATATTAAGACTTTCTACAAAACTCGAGCCGAAAATTCTTTTAAACAATCAATTGAATATTCAATTTCAACATTATTTCATCATTAACCTGATAAAAGTATTAATCTCATCTTTTTCTCCTAACCAATTCTCAATTATTTCTCCTGTTAAATCTCTGTTATTAATTGGTGCCTCGGAATTTACCCGATATGGCCAGTTGAATCTTCTCGGATCTCGCAGAAAGCTTGGGAAATGTCGATTTAAGAACAGGCACAAATTGATTAATACTTGGACTTTCATTTGAAATAAAGGGTCACTGGGTATTTGGAGAGGGTTTCAATTGACTCGTCTACTCAAGAATTGATACGTATCCGCTATTTATACCTTATGTTTTCCCAACGGATACTGAGCAGTGCTGTTGTTTTGTTCGGTTTTTTATTCCAAAGCGTGTTCTCAGCATTAACATCAGATGAATTACTATCATTAAGAGCAGAAAATGGGCTTATATATTTGAACTCTGGGAATTTTGATCAGATATTAACAGGTGATAGAGATTATTACCTTTCAATCCTTTATACAGCTACTGCAGACCATATACCATGTGATACATGTAAGAAATTTGATCCACAATATAAATTAGTATCCAAGTCTTATTATTCAACAAATCCTGATGGTGATTCTGTTTTCTTCTTAATTGCAGATTTTAGTGATAATGAAGCTATTTTCAAGCAATTACAAATGAATTCAGTGCCGAAATTATGGGTTTTCCCACCAACTAAAGATCCGGAATATAATGTGACAAGTCCACATTTCCCATATACAATTAGTGAGGCAGCTTTACATGAACCATTAGATTTTGCCACATTTATAGCCCAATTGGCCAATATACGGATTGTCATCCAACCAGATTTTGAATATTCATCATTTGCCTTATATTTCCTTGGTTCATTTTTCACAGTTTTATTATTGAAGAAGAAAGTGTTGAATAATATTAATAAGGCAATTTTATTAAGATTTATTGTGGTGATCTCTACGACTGTTTTAGTAAGTGGGTATATGTTCACAGTGATAAGAGGGATCCCATTGATTTCTAAAGATGGAGAAGGTAATATTATGTATTTCAGTGGTGGCCAACATTGGCAATTTGGTCTTGAAACTTTCATCATAACGGGTCTTTATTTAGGTCTTGGTGGTATTATTGTTGCCCTAGTTTCATATATCCCACTTATTGAAGATGATATACAAAAAAATATAGCTACAATAGTATCCCTATTGGTATTATTTTATTCTTTCAATCATTTGACGAAAATTTTTTTGGTTAAAGATCCAGGATATCCATTCCAGTTGACAACATGGTTTTAGAGTATATAGAACAGAACTCCATTATATTTCGAAAATGCATATTATCCTATATAACCATTTAATAGAATGTCTGAAAAAAGGAAATAAATGAATTACATCGAGCTACAGAATATCAGTTTAAATCGTTAATGAGTCCTTGTATTAATATGCAGACGCTTCTGGACAAACCCGCAGGAATTTATCTTGATTATGAATTAGATAGTGATCTGATGACAAAAAAAAAACATGACACTTCTTTAAAGATAAGTAACCCAAATATACCCCTTCATGAATGATAGCTTGAAAAAAGAAAATAATATAAATAATGTTGATGATGATGAAATGAACCCGTTGAATGTGAACATGTATGCAAAGAAAAAAAAAATTGAGATGGTAATTGGTATAATAAAAGATTTCTATAATAATATATTATCTATTCGATATGTTTTTCATTTTCAGCATCTCTATTTATAACGAAAAATGAAACTCCAATCATGGAAGCAGCAATGATATATAAGATTGTTAATTTTTCACCTTTAAAAATGATATCTCCAACCATAGCTAATGGGATTGTTGTTGAAAGACCCACTGTGACAATCAATGGAGAAGTTAATAACATTGCCTTCACCCAACAAAAATCTGATATGAATGTTATTAAACAATTTAAAAAGATTATTCCCAAGACTAATTTCCCACTTGGTAATTCAAATTTTTCAACACCTGTATAATGGAAAACAACTAATGAAGGCCATAAGAAGAATAAATTGAAAACACCAACGAATCCAAAGAAAACTTTCATATTGATTCTTGATTCATCTTTAATTTTATATTTTAATAATGTGGTATAAATCCCATATAATAATGCACCAGCTAATGCTAAAGAGTTCCCTATCAATATACTCAACGGAGTACGTTCAATATCACTTGAAACGGTATCACTATCAGATTTAGTAATGATTATAACACCAATGAATGAAACAATTAAACCGAAGATCTTTATATTACTAAAAGATTCAGTCTTTGCCAATGCACCAATTACTAAAGTGAAAAATGATGAAGTTGATGAAAGTATTGTTTGACTTCCAACACTTGTATAACTTAAACTTGCATTTGTTGCTAAATTAGCCAAATACCAAACAACACAAAATTGTGCACTTAATTTTATGGTTTCACTTAATGATAATTTTGAATTATATTCTGATTCTAAATTTAATGCAATTTCTTCATCTGATGAATCGAGGAAATCTTCTTCAATTTCTTTATATTTTATACTTCCATTTGTTAAATATCCCTTTATAACTTTTTTCAAATAGGGCACCAAATAAAAAATGAATGTTGCTGTGTTTATGTATGTAATAAAGAATGGTTTCCTATAAAGATCATTTTCAAAGATATCACTAACAAGAAATGATGATAAAACCCATGAAAATACGACAATAGCCAACATTATTAATCCCAAGGTCCATCTTTTCCTTCTGATAGAGATATCTGAGTTCACCATTGTTTATAAGATATGCCTTATAAATTCTTGTAATCTTCTCTTGGGTTGTTGATTATCTTCTAAACGACCATCAACTATACTCTTCCTTGTGCTTTCAAGTCTCTTGTACTCTCAACTCCAATGCGATGTGTATATGATAGTGGATCCAGATTATGTGACTCTCAATAAAACAATGTATTAAAATGGGTACAAAACCCAGATACTTTTAACCAATTCGAATTCTTGTAGCTCAAGATTTCAATATCGCGTGCGAAGTCGAAGAGCTTTTTCCTATCTGAAGATTTGCAAGAAAAGTTTTAAAGGAAAATTGATAACGAAAAAAAAAATTGACTCCGGATCACGTGCAATTATGGCAGAAAAGGTGAGAAAAAAGTCACGTGAGAAAAGAATACTACATAGACGTTTATATTTATATTTATATTTATATTTATTATCGTTAATTCATCAGTTCACAGGCTGAGTATCTTTCTAGTGTTGTCGATGCCCCGCGTGGTGTTATCGTATTGCTGTAGTCTCCTGCTGAGGAGGATTGTGCGGTGTGTTTTCTCGGAAAGCTGTTTGTTCAAGTGTTGTAGTTGTTTGTGATAATAATCAAGCTGTATTGATTCTTTTTGATTCTTAAATGATATTTTTTGTAGTAATGATTTGTTTTCATGGGATAATTGCGTGACAGTTTGTTCCAATTCTTCAATTTGATCTTGCAATTGAAGAGTTTCCATTCTTTGCTGTGCCAACTCTTCTTGAGTCGTTGAAACTTGAGCTCGTAAAGAATTCAACTCTTTTCCATGATTTTGTTGAATCCCTTCTAAGAAATGATCATTTGAAGTTTTCAATTGATCCAAATTTGTTTGTATTGATGAAACTGAACTGTTCTTAGATCTTGAAGCTCCAGCTCCAACTGCTCTATTATGACTGAAAACACTCGAACCATTAGAAGATGTTGAAGAATGTGAAGATTGACGACGACCAAATGAGAATCTATGCTTTAAATCACTTGTTCTTCTTTTCAAATGTAAATTTTCCTCTTTCAATCTTTCGTTTTCTTTATTAGCGTCTGATAATCTATCTAATGCCATAGCAGCTTGTTGAGAAAGCATTCTAACCTGTTGTTCGAGAACCATGTTACGTTCTTGTTCACCTTTTAACCCATTACTAACCAGTGTGATATTATTTACTGCAAATTCATTATCAACAAGTTGAACATTTTTGCGAGCATTGGATTGGAAAGTTTCACCATTTCTTTCACTTACTATTTTCATTTGACTCAATTGTGAAGCGAATGAAGCGTGTTTCCTATCTGTTAAAGTGGGTATATTCGAAAGCATTGGTGGATCAAGACTAGTTAAATCGGCATCATCAGAGATTATAGAAGCTGATACGCTTTTCTTAGCAATATGTGATTTGAAGAACCCCATAGTATGCTTTAAATGAATGTATAATAGTTGGATGTTAAAGTATATGTTGAAGAAAGAATTAGTAGAACTTTGGATAATAATTTCAATAAGTATTCTTCACCAACCCTTCAAAAACCTTCATCAATATGCAGTGAAAACCCGTCCCCCAGTACGACGAGGCATGATATTTGGTTACGCGAGACAATAATACCAACAAAATTTAGTTGTAAAGGGAAACCAACGCTGGAGAAAGGGATTTTTAAAGGCGATCTCTTAAAATTCTTGAAGGAGTCTTATACAATTATGCAAGTTTTCAATGTTCCTTCGAGAAAAGTGAACGCGTCTTACATGAAAAATGGAAAATGGTGAACACGAAAAGCACAACTGGGAAACTTGGAAGCAGAATGTGGAGGTTGGATTGATTTTTAGTACTCCTGGTGATTAAACTTCGATGGCATCAGGGATCTTTCAACAGTCCTTAGATATTAATGCTCTTCCGTTATAGTGCTATGTTGTTAATACGGAGTTGCGTCTTGTAGTAACGGCCATAATCAACCTCTCAGTAAACCGACAAAACGACAATCCAAGAGAATCGTCTGACGATTTCAGCTCTTCCATAGCCCATAGTTCAACCTCACACACAACCAAGACCCTTAAAACTCCAATCGTACTATTATTTCCCCAATTGGCTCCCTACCGTGTCCGTAATACAGACACAAGAGCACATTCACTTCCCAATCGGGCAGTCTAGCAACACATCTCAGTTTTTTGAATTAGCTGACACCAAAATAAACAGAAAAGCCCATAATTAAAGGCATTTCGGAGGGCAAATTCGGTTCTCAATTCGAATATTTATCAAGTTAAGATCGATCTGTCGTTGTTTTCTGGTGTGCTGTTATTGCAAGAGACCACTGCTGCTAATTGAATCGGAACAGTTGCGCTATGTGTGAGTGTTGATATTCCAGTTACAAAACCATTGGGATTTACTAACAATAGACAGCGAATAAGAAGAAGTTATCACTACAAGAATTCTATGCAGAGGCTTGTAAGTATAATATTATTTTCCCCCTTTACTTTCTGAAGTTGTACACTAACTTGCTCTCTAGCTGGTGGAACAAATTGGGCAGACGATGATATTGACCTAAGTTCAATCAGTGTTCCAATCATCAACCATAACAATCATAACCATCATTTCCATGATGATTACTTGAACTATCAGAGTAATTCCCATCAGACTTATTCATCCTCCCAGCCAAACAGTTTCGGCTCATATCCTAAATCCCCACCATTCATCATCAAATTAACAAATATACCAAGTCATTTTGGAACAGAACATATAGAGGATCTTTTCCATTCTCGTTTTATGAAATATATCAAATTCAAATTGTTTTGGGAATTGAATCATGATCAATTGGGAGTTTCAAATGATGCCGCATCGTTAGTAAATAAAAGGAAAAAAGCTGCATTTGTGGAATTACACACTTTACAAGAATTTGAAAAAGTATTGAAATGGAATGATTTATTCTTGGGTGCTACTTTTGGTAAAATGCAAGTAAATGTTGGTAATTTTGCAGATTTCAAAACTTATAACGATCTGAATCAAAAAATATCTGAATCAGATGACCCTTCATTATCTTTTGGTTTGAAAAGGGAAAGAAGACTTAGCGCTGAATCTCATCCAACTGGTTCAAATGGATTTCCTCGTCAATCAAGATTCCATTCTGCGAAATCACCAGAGTTGAACCATACGGCAGCTCTTCAAGAATCTTCATCTGCTCCTGTGCAACCTAGAAGAAAATCAAATCCCTTTGGTAGTGCTAAACCTGTTGACACGTTAACTAAACAGTTGGAGATTGAGAAGAAATTACATGATTTGGAAATCAATAAAACTACTTTTAAAACCATAGGGCATGACGATGAACCTGTGGAACCATCAGAAGTACAATCAAACCCAACAGATGTACTTGAACCTCAACAGATACAGCACCCTGCACCGTTAAACCCTACCGGTAAGTCATCAACACCATCTCATTCACATTTGAAGCTGAGTCAACCAAACTCCCCAAGAAAAAGAGAACTGAAGCCAGCTGCTCAACCTGAATTAAATGCCTGGAAGGTCAAACCAACAGGTGACTCAAATGACCAAGATTCACAAGAACCAACACCTGTTTCAGCAAGTGTTTTCCAATCAAACAAAGGATCTAATAATAATAATAACAATGGGAAATCTGGAGATGAGACTCCAAGACACAAAGTTGCATTATTGAAAAGGAAAGTGCCAGACTCAAATAAAAAACAGCAGAATGGAACGGGGAGAATTGTTAGAAGGGAAAGTGCTTCAGCTACAGAACCATTTGAACTGTTACATAATGAGGATAAAGCTATAGTGGAACCTGTGGAAAAGAAGGAATCCACGGAAAAACCTTCAAAACCAATTAAGGCCACCCCACAGTCAAAAAAGAGCCCATCTCCAAATACTTCTAAATCTTCCAAGAAATCTAAAACTCCACCTATTCAAACAGAAACAGAGGGTGTAAAGTTAACTGAAGGAGGAGACAAAACTACTGAATCTAGGAGAAATCCTAAACAAACAGAAAAGACAAATAAACCTAAAAATGAAAAAAGAGTATTTGACTTTAAAGGAGCTGCTGAGAAAATGAAAAAAGCAGGGTTTGAAGATGCTGTTGTTTTCGAAGATGCTTTGAAACCAGGAAAATCTCTTGATAAGTTTGGTAGAACAGTGTTCCATAATGCTTCATATACAAGAAATAATAAGACTAGTGAAGCTGCTAATGAAGATGACTCTGTCAAAGCTAAAGATCCAAAACTACAGGAGAAGAAAGAAGTTACTGTAGCGGAAGAATCAAATGATGACCTGACACAGAGCTTACCAACAACTGGAACAATAAGAGGCCGTGGTCGTGGGCGCGGTGGTATCAGAGGAAGAGGAAGAGGTCGTGGACGTGGTAGAGGGGATTCACAATTCAGATCAAGAAGAGATGAAGATGTAGAAACAAGTGAAGTTAAAGTAACGACTAATAACGAAGATGAAGAGAAACAAAGAGCAAGATCCAAAACTAAAACAAGATCAAAGTCTAAATCAAGATCTGAATCCCAAACGAGAAATAAGTCACCACAAGATGGAACAATTTCTGAACCTAAAAGTAAACCAACACCAGAAATTAAACCAGTGGAGATAGATATCTCTACAAATCTTGAAACCGAAGGAGTTATCAACAACGAATCAAAAGCTCCGAGAAGAGGATCAGGAAGAGGTGGTCGTGGTAGAGGTCGTGCTAGAAGGGGATTAGATGGCAAGTTCCATAATTTGAGTCGTACTTTTAATAATTCAAAAGAATCTTCAGATCCAACACCTACTACTAATGAAAATTGATCGAAACGAAACAACATTCGTCTTTGGATTATCAGCTGCACATATATACATATTAAAATTGTTATAATAACTAATCTTTCAACGCTTAAAGCTCTTAAAATACATGGCTGGTTACATGATTTCGTTATCAAATTTGTAGTTTATACCCAATTCTCCAGAAACATCCGAACACCATTTGTCTTGTTAAGATTCATCGTATTGAGAAAAGAGAAGAGATGTGTCAAATTATGTGAAGAAGCTTTCATCAATTAGTTTCCAGATAGAGCAAATTCCCTGCCCCCTGATGCTCAAACCGTTTCTTAATCTTCAACCGTCAAGATCAACATCTTCATTACAATCGCTTCCTAACCAAATCAACAAAGATGATGATCAATTAAATGGGACGTCATCACGTCAAACTGTTGAATATGAAGATATAGTTTATTTGAAAAAACCCTTACCAAAGAGTTATAAACTAACGGATATACTTGCTAGAGAATCAGATGTTACCGTTTCCAACCAAGTCACACCATTAACTGAATATAGAGGATTTGCCCTATATTTAACTATAACTGCCTTCCATTTCATTTGGATTTTTTGGACGTTTGCACCAAAACAATTATTAAACTCTTTGGGGATTTATTATTATCCTTCAAGATGGTGGAGTTTATGTTTTAGTTCAACGGTATTAATGACAATGCTTTATATATATATTGCATTACAACTATGGATCGTTGAAGTTGAAACTCCAGGGTTGGATGAATTATGTACAATTGTTGATGATGATGCTGTTTTGGAGAAAAATATAGATAAATATGGTTGGTTGGATACTAATGGAGTTTATGATTTAAGAATTACTGATGTTAATAAAGTACTTTTCGATGGATATAGAGGAGGATAGTTTACAACATGGGGTTGGGAGTAATATTAATTGGTATTTCGTTTAATTGAACTTTATAAACAACTTCATTAGAATTGACCATCCTCTTCAACTGATGATTGATGATCTGTTGGTATATATATAAGTGGGTTTTTTGAGTTTTGTAAATTTTTTTTTGTTTTTTCTCATGGTGATTTGGCGCTTTAACTTTGCATTAATAGAGATTGAAAATTAAAAAACCAAGGCTGTAGAAACGTATTTATAATTCTTCATGTTTGCAACCTGTCAAACATTAGAAGTGTAGGAATCATTGAAATGGCATAATAATAGTAATAAAATAATAATAATAATAATAGTAAAATGGAAAACAAAACATTTGAAGATTTTTTTTCTTTTATAATTGAACTTTATAATTGTGGCATAAACGCATTAAAAATAAAACAGAACTGATGAAATAAATAACATAACTTGATGACGTTGAAATCAGTGATTGGACTTTAAGGTTGAAAGATTATGAAGATGCAGCAATTGGATTATTTGTATTATTTGAACTTGAAGTGATGTTACTTGAATCAGTATTTGTATTTGGGTTCAAGAAACTTCCATGATTAAAACTTCCATGGTTACTATTTGGTTGACCTGCTGTTAAATTAGCAATTCTTCTTTCATGTTTCCCCTTCTTCATAACTTGCTTTAGGGCAACTGAATCTAAAGGATCTAATAATTCAAAACTACACAATAATTCTTCACTAACACTCATTACTGCACCCCAATTATCAAATTCACCACAATAATTTGGTGCACTGAAAACTGTGACAAGAGATCGATCATTGAAAAATTCATACCCATCTTCAACAACCATATGAGCACGACAAACTAAATCAAAACCAAATCTTTGTAAAAACTTATTAATTGCCAATTTATTGAAACAATATGAAACTCCTCGCTCATTATCTTCCCATTCACTACTTGCATCCGAGGGATCTGACCATAACAAATCATTGATCAACCCAAAATCAGGAACATCAGTAGGTCTATTAACATTTCTAATTTCATCCATTGAATTCAAAACTGGTGATAATCCACCATGAACACAAAAAATCTTACCAGCAACAATAGCAGCCAAGGGTAATGTATTGAAAGTATCAATGAAAATCTTCCAAGTCTTTATATTACAACGACGTTTACATTCATCATAAAACCCATAAACTCTTGTAACATTAGCACATTCATGATTCCCTCTTAAAAGAAAGAAATTTTCTGGATATTTGATTTTATAACATAATAATAATAATATAGTTTCTAATGATTGTTTACCTCTATCAACATAATCTCCTAAAAACAAATAATTAGCAGCAGGAGGAAATCCACATTTAGTAAACATTCTAATCAAATCACCAAATTGACCATGAACATCACCAACAATTTTCACAGGAGGTGATAATTCTAATAAAGTTGGTTGAGAAAGGAAAATTTCTCTAGCTTTTGAACATATTGTGGCAATTTCAGAATTTTTCAAACAAATATTCTTTGTACGTTTACCAGAATAACCTGCATCTAATAATCTTTGAATTAATTCTTCAATATCAATTTGATTCCCATTTGATTGAGTTAAATTATTTGAAGGATTTATTGGAGATTGGAAAGGTGTTGAATAATTGGAAAATGAATTTTTTTTACCACTCCCTGGAGTTATGGGTATATCTTGATTATCCGAGTTATTAGGATGATTGGCTATATTTGTATTAACCGATAATGAGTTATTATCATTTCCTTCATTATTACTGTTGGTATTATTATTGTTATTGTCATTGACATTGTTATTAGCGGCGATTGTTGGAGATCCACCAGCAGATCTGTTTTTATTCTCCTGTTGAGCTCTTAACAAGTCCTCCACAGCATCACTATTATTTCTCAAGATTGGTTGTCTTGGTTCCACTTGAATCATGGACGGTGGCAATTGAACATTTGTGGAGCCATCCGGAGAGGTGACGTTGAGTCCAGGAAGATCCGATGAGAAACTGCTAGACTTGTTATTACTTGTGCCATTGATTGTGGATCCTAATTGTTGATGAATTGTATTTGAAGAATTTTTTCTAGATATTAAAGGGGAATGAGGCATCAATGATGGAGAATCGGTTGCTGTCTTGAACGATGAAGCGTCCGAATCTTTGGACATGGACCGTCTTGATCTTAGCGATCTGGAAGACTTTGTCGAGTTCTGTGTGTCGCTTCGTTGGAACTGCGGGTATGCTTTTAAGGAATCATTTTTCTGTTTTGAAGAACTATTACCCATGATATAGTTAATTTTCTTTAGGAAAAGGGTCTTTTGCAAAGAGTTGAAACAAACAGTTCTGGCTGTGTAGTGGTGGTGTCGACAGTTTTGATTCTGAGCGGCGGGTGTGTATCTGCCTGAGTTGTGACGATTGGATGTAGCTTTGACCTGAGTTGTACGTGAGGTCTTTGTCGAGTTGGAGACGGTTACTAGTTCAATTGTTGTGTTAATGGACACTTTGTTGATGTTAAAAATGTTTTTCTGACAAGCGGCTTTGGCAGGGCTTAGTCAGCAATTACGTGAGAGCCTGCCTGGCATTTAGGCAGGAGCTAGGCGGGAAGTGCCAAGAGTGCGGGCCTAGGGCATCAGTGGGCTTGCACCGAAGGCTCTGCCTAGGATTAGGTAGAGGCTCTTTTTGCGGCTGAAACGAATTCTTATTTGGAGAATTATGAGAGAACAACATATTGAAAATAATCAAAGAGGGAATTGCGTGGAAATGACATGAGAAAGATAGAAAAACAATATATATTTCCCCCATTGAATGCCCCAATTGTGCCAGCTGCTGGCTCATTTAGTGGCTGATTTAGCTGTCAAACCGTCAATCGATAAGGAGCAGATGGGGTTTACGGGGTTAAAAAGACTCGAGATTTACAACAATAAGACTAATGTAATGTCATGACTTGTATTATAACTTACTCTTGATCCCATTCAATCTATACTTCATATCTCTTAATTGCTTGGTCTCGGGTTTCCAATTCTCAAACTCTTCGAACAACTTGGCAATCTCTTCGTTCCCTTCAGCTATATGAACTTTAGTTTCAAACAGTAAACCTCTCATACACCAAGGTAAATGATATGGATTCACACCTAATTGTTCGATCGAGTAAGGTTTGAAATGCACGGGGATTTGGTATTTCAAATCATTAGTATATAGGGCAAAGTTCAATCCAAGATCATAAACTTGAGGATCATTATATATCTTGGAATGTCCTCCACCTGTCAATCGACCGGCAAGGGTGTTACTAATCTCTTTGATAACACCATGATCACTAAGTCCAATGTTGTGTAAATGATTCGATAGTGAAACTGCCCTAGTCACAAATTCTGGAGTATTTGAACCTCCATCAATATAAGTTGCTCTGAAAATATTTGGATGACGAACATGAAGACAAGTTGAAGAATAAAGAGGAACCAATTGATCATTTATAGATCCAACAAATGTAATCTTAACATTATGATTCACTATTGTTTTTGAACTATCCAAAAAATCCTTCGAATGAATAGATTCAAAGTTCTGAAATTGAAATAATTCCATTAATGAATCATTTTCAATTGTAGAATAGGCTCGAACAAATAATTTTTGATCAACTCCATAAAATGGTCCATTATTCACACCAGCCATTGCTAATAAACTAATTTTTTTGGTTTTGTTCAAGTTTATAATCCCATCTTCAATCAACCTTGATAATAATAAAATAGAAACAGGACAGCCTTGAGAATGTGCTGCAATATAAATAAAATCTGCATTAGAAATATCATTAGCCCATTTCTTCATAACTTGATAAAAAAATTCAACTCTATTGAAGATTTTACCTTCTTTTTCCAAGGCAATTTTTTGAATAGTGACATCAATATTTTCCTTCTTTGCCCATCTTAAAACACTTTTTTCTGCTTCTTTAGCAAATTTAATTGAAGTCCCAGTAGGTTCCCCAATTAAAGGTCTTAAGACTTTGGTAGGGAAAAACCCATGAACGCCAATTATTAAAACTTTCTTTACATCACGAGCTTTTGATGATATTCTATAAAGATGTTTAGGATCTTCCACTCCAAATCCAAATTGATATCTCAAAGTATTGAAATTATTAATCAAACTAGTAGAAGTGGAATAATAAGGTAATGTTTCGAAAATTGGAACAACTTGATTAGGAATCCTTGGTTTATTATCCTTTTTAGATGCAATTGCCTTTTGTTTATCATTTTCTGTCGCTTCACTAGGTTCAAATAAAACTGCATCTTCAGATGATAACAACACATTGGATAACCTTGGTTTCGAATCAACATTCCCCGTAGTATTGGTGGAATTCCAAAATGACCATGATGCAGTACGGTCAGTTTTTTTATCACCAATATCAAGTTGTTTAGAAGATGTTGTATCACCATTCTCCACAATAGCCTTCGGTGTACCGGCTTCTGAAACGTTTTCTGAATCTTCTTGATTAGTAGCAGCCTTGCGTAATGATGTGAATGAAGGTTTCCTCCAATTCATCCAATTTCTTTCAGAATCTCTTGGTGGACTTTTGATGCTAGCATCATCTGGTGTGATCTCCACTTTTGGTGTTGAGACTTGTTGATCTTGAGTAACTGTATTGCTTGATTTTTCTGATTTTATAGAAGCAGCTGATGTTAAATTATTCGTACTGTTGGATGAGCTTGTATTTGGGCCCGAATTTTCTTTCACAACACTTTTCATAGGCCATATCGACCAACTGTCATTAGTCGTCTTCTTCTGTGTTGTATCTGTGTCAGGCTGAACCGCCTCTTTCGATGCTGCTTCTTGATCTTTTGTGTAGGATGAGTGTAAGGATGACTGAGATTGCTTACCCAGGATTCTAGAATTTTGACGTCGTAATGTACCTGGTGGCTTTGTAGGTGATAGAGGTCTTCCCGATTTGCTACCTGGCATGTTTGTTATCAAATTGAAGCTATTATTTGCCGTGGGGAATGTAGTGAGAAGCTTTGCCCTAGATGCGATCAATATGAAAGGTCCGATGGGAATGAGCTCTTGATTTAAGTGACTCCGTTTAAGAGCTAGCTAATGATATGGTCTTGGAGGAGACTTTTATCAACTATTGATCAATATTGCCTTCACAGTGCCCTTTACTTCTGTTGTATGTCCTCTTGTTTGCTTCTGTTATATAACTTTCTAATTGACCGGCAATACCAAACACAGCTTGAAATATTCTAATACTGGAGACAAACACAATCACTTTCAATGGAATAGCACACTTCAAAAAGTTTCAAATTGAAAATCTGGAGAGAACATTAACTCGAAATTCTTTTTACGATGTTTATCTCAGAATTTGGCAGTTAATTTACCGAGATCCGACTATGCTTATCAATTCCGACTTGGTGTATAGACTATTTTGACGCGAAACTCGATTTTATTAAAGAGTTCTGGATGTTTCAACAACGATTTTGGAGCTCATCAAGAGGAGAAGATGACTGTTGCCAGTTCTGGGAAAAGATCATTGGAGGAAATCTCGATAGAATCGTCGAAAAAGACAAAGACGGGTCAAAACAAATCCATAACAGATTTTTTCAGTAAATCTTCCTCATCAAGGAAAGAAGTTGATGAAGTGAATCAAATTGTAAAGGAAGTTGAAGGGGAACAATTTATGGAGAAGAGCGAACCCACTGAGAAATCCACTGCAGCACTTTCAGAGTTCAAGAAACATTTTCTGGAAAAACTCACAGATGAGCAAAAAGAATTGTTAGAGCTGGAAATCAACACTATAGAAGATTCATGGTTCGAAGTATTATCAGAAGAGTTCCTTAAACCATATTTCCTTAACCTGAAACAATTCTTAACAGCACAGTGGAAATCTAAACAAACTATTTTCCCACCTCAAAATGATATTTATTCTTGGTCAAGACTCACACCTTTGAACAATGTCAAAGTATTAATTCTTGGTCAAGATCCATATCATAACTTCAATCAAGCTCATGGGTTGGCATTTTCCGTTAAATCACCAACACCTCCACCACCATCTTTGAAGAATATGTATAAGGCTTTACAAATCGATTACCCCAAATTTAAGATACCCACTGGACCAGGATCTGGCGACTTGACCAAATGGGCCAATCAGGGGGTTTTAATGTTGAATGCCTGTCTCACCGTGAAGGCACATGAGGCAAATTCTCATGCTAAAAGGGGATGGGAACAGTTTACTGAAGTTGTGTTAAAAAAGGCCATTACAAATGATCATAAAATCGTGCTACTTCTATGGGGCAGCCCAGCACAGAAAAGAATAACAAACTTGAAGATTAACAAAGACCAAATACACGTTTTAGCCTCAGTTCATCCAAGTCCATTGAGTGCTAGAAGAGGCTATTTCGAGGCAAATCACTACATCAAAACTAACAAATGGTTAATTGCAAATGGGGAAGAACCCATCGATTGGACCTTAGTGAAGGGGAACACCATCGATTATCACGAAAAATAGAGCAATTGGCGCCTTAAAAAGTACCCACACCATATAAATAGATCTAATTCATTCGAATCTTGCACAATTGACCGCATATTTCATCTTTTACCGTAGTGTTTTCCACATGTCGCTGGTTGTTTGCACATGGTACGCCTAAGAAAATTGCCGAATCGAGTAATCGAGGACACTAAAGTCAGATGCGTAACGCTTCGAAAAATGTCGGGTCTTAATAAACAAAAACATTAAATCAACAAACACCAAGTTGAAGATCCACACCACGAACCCGTCCCATCCTTGGTGAGAAGAGGCTTTAGGGATAGAGATTGCACTGCCTGACAGGGAATAATGGCTACTAAGGTTAAAAGGGAGAATGGCTCGTCCAGTGCTCAAAATGGGAGCGTGAAGACGAATGGATCAGTAAAGAAGGAAACAACAGAAGACAAAAAGATCACGGGAAAAAAAGGTACGAAGGCTACCAAGAGCGACTCAGATCGGAGTATCCTAGGTGATTGGACGCACAAGAAGTTGTCTCAACTTGAATATCTACAAGAGTACGCCAGATGGGTAGGCGTAACGAACACCGTTGATGATGGTGATTCAACAGGGTTGAGTTCCACTGGACGGAGAATTAGACAGAAAAAGGAAGATCCATTAATCATTGCGCAAAGAGAAGAAGATGAACGTAGAGAAAAGCAAAAAGAGATCAACAGAATTAGAAGGGCTGCTGAAGAGAAACGTAAACGGGAAGTCTTTAAGGAACAAGAGAAGTTGAGGAAGATAGAGGCCGAAAGAAAGAGGAAAGAGGCCATTGCAAAGCGAAAGCAAAAAGAAGATGAAAGACTGAAAAAACTGAAAGAAGATGCCAAACGTAAAGCTGCTGCTAATGTAATTGCTAATAGGAAGAGACAGAAAACTTCACCAACAATTTCAAGTTCATCTGCCACACCAGATCCTGAATCCAGTATATTGAAGAGTAGAAAAGTTGAAAAAAAATCCAAATTAGTTGATGGTTATAGACCTTTCTTACAGGAGTTGATTAATAACAAAGAGATCCCAATACGGGAAGATTTATTCATACCTGAAGTTTATCAAGATAAAACTAAAGAAGTTCAAGATGTACCATTTACCCCGGCATCTGATACAATCACCAAATATTTGAAAAAATATAGAAATTATAAAAATGTTGAACCTCAGAATGTCAACTTACAATCTGTTATATTCCCTCAACTTCAAGAAGAGTATCATTTGGTTGAATCAAGAGATTTTGAATTGGATCCATTAGAAGAAATTGGAAGATTAATGGAATCTTTTTCTGTTACTTATTTCCCCAAGGAATATAAATTAAAAGTTTATAACCCCAAGAAACCATATTCTTCTCTTGTTGGTAAACTTTCCAAGGGGATGGAAACAAATGATGAAAAAAAAATTCTTGATGCAATCAATCAATATAATGAATTGGTTATGAAAATTCATGCAGTTGATGGGTTCACAAAGCATTTGAAGCAAAAAAAGACAATTTCAAGAGCTTTTTTACACGAATTATTAAACCAAATGTATTCTAGGGCTGTTTCTCCATCTGTTCAAAAATTGAAGAAATATGAAGCTTTTTCAAATTATGTTTATGGTGAATTATTACCAAATTTCCTATCTAAAGTGTTTGATCAAGTTGGATTGAATTCCAATTCAACATTCATTGATCTAGGCTCTGGTGTTGGTAACGTCACAATCCAAGCTGCCTTAGAATTTGGTTGTCAAAGTTATGGTTGTGAAATCATGGAAAATGCAAGTGAATTGGCTGATTTACAACATAAAGTGTTCAATGAAAGATGTAAATTATTTGGATTGAATCCAGGTAAAGTTGGATTTTTTAACAATCAAAGTTTTGTTGGGAATAAAGAGGTTGAAGAGGTTGTTAACAGATGTGATGTTATTCTTGTCAATAATTTCTTGTTCTCACCAGATCTGAATAAAGAAGTGATGAAATTATTTCAAAATTTGAAAGTTGGTACTAAGATCATTAGTTTGAAAAGTCTGGTCCCCGCTGGATATACTCTTGACGGTGACAACATTGAAAACAAGATGAACTACCTGCATGTCGAATGCTTCCCTCTAGAGAACGGATCGGTGAGTTGGACTGATAAAGGAGGGATCTACTATGTGACTGAGGTCAAAGATAAGTTGAATGAGGCGTACTATAAAGGTATCCGCAGAACAAGAACCCCACCAGTCTCGAGATAGAGAGGTTGCCCCAATCTTTTGTATTATATGTAAAGTGTATGAGTTTATATGAAGTTTTGCCTAGAATTGAATTCCCGTTAAAATCGAAATACTCTCGTGCGTATATGCCGAGTGCCCGTAGCAAAAGCTCCACTTCTTTGACATAAAAATTTTCGGGAAAACGTTTTTTTCATGTAAAACAATTGAAATTATCTTGAACAAGCACAATTTGGTGGAAAGATCACAAATATTTTTGCTCTTAAATTTTCGAAATGTCCTCTCAAATTGCCACCTTAGCTGCTGAATTGAAAACAGCATTGCATCAATACCCAAACTTCCCAAGTGAAGGGATCTTGTTTGAAGATTTCTTGCCAATCTTCAGATCTCCAGATCTCTTCAAAAAATTGGTGAAAGCTTTCAAATTGCACTTGGAAGCCACCTTCCCAGATACTAATATTGACTACATTGTTGGTTTAGAATCAAGAGGTTTCTTATTCGGACCAGCTTTGGCCTTAGAAATCGGTGCTGGGTTTGTACCAGTTAGAAAACAAGGTAAATTACCAGGTAAAGTTTACAAAGCCACCTATGTCAAAGAGTACGGTAAAGATGTATTCGAATTACAAGCCGAAGCTATTCCAGAGGGGTCTACTGTTGTCATTGTTGATGACATTATCGCCACTGGTGGCTCAGCAGCAGCAGCTGGTCAATTAGTCCAAGAAGCCAAGGCTACTTTGTTAGAATTCAACTTTGTCATGGAATTGGACTTCTTGAAAGGTACTTCCAAATTACAAGCTCCAAGTTTCACTTTGCTAAGTGGTCAAACTGAAAAACTCAAATAATAGGTCAATCCTTCAACCATAGAAGATAGAATTATCAGGAGATCACACACTGTTTGTATATTAGCTGGTGAATTTGAAGGATCACCAATTAGAACTTAACTACACACGCCATCGTAGCTCAAAAGTAATCGACTTAAGCACCATCCCACTGCTTCGAAATGCAACATTTGTTGAAATTGTGAATTATCATGATGTTTCCAAAATTAAAGAGTGGTGGAGCTACCGCGTTTTTTTTCCCAGCGCCAAAGCATCACGAAGAAACTGAAAGAGCGTTGAGCACCGTTAAGAAGGAAAAGTTTAGGAAGATCCACAAATTGGTGTCCGCTGAGAATGTCTTTCAAGGAAACAGGACCAAGAAATCTTTTGGCCCAACAACAGGAGGAATTGCTGGAGACTTTCATCAACGTGAAGCAGTATGATAAGCTACTCTTCTTCTTAGAATCAACTTTGTTCAATAATGCACCATTGTTGAATTGTCCCCCACCTTTTGTACTCAATTGTTTATTCACCTTGGCCACCATTGGACACTATAACAATGCAGATTTGATAAGGAAAAGTTTTGGGAAGTCCCTGTCTATACAACCAATTCACATACGGGCAGTCAATATATTGAAAAGATTAGTTAGAATCGTACAAGAAGCAGATAATAGAAAAACAGATGATCCGTTCTACGATGCTCAATTCAACAAAGATGATATTCAACACACTAGAAGGCAACTTATTGGCGCTATAAGTTTCATCAAAAATGACAAGGGAAGAGACCTAAGACCAAGAGCATTTGCTAAAGAATATAAAGAAAAGACTGAATTAGATCTAGATGAATTTCAAAAAAAAGATTCAGACTCTGATAGAAATATCAATTCCACTGATTGGTCACCTCAAAAGAAACTTCTTGAAAGAGATTTGAGTATGCTGAAAGCTCCCAAGACTGAAGAATCAGAATCGGATAGTGAAGGGGAAGATATCCTGGATAGAAAGTCATATTATATTATACGAAATGAAAGATTCGATATAGCGTTGCAAGGTGAAATGTTTTGGCATGCGGTGCGATGGGCCCTCAAATGTTCTTCAACGAAAGACAAGATTCATAACGAGGCATGGAAAGTTTGGAAACCGGTATTTGAAATTGTTTTCACCATTATTGAATTTGAATTTGATGATTTCGTTGAACGAAAGAACAAACAAGAAGACCAGTTTGGAATTCCACCATTATTCACAACTACTTTGGTCTACAATATATTTAGAAGAGCTGGCAAACAATACACTATCCATAAAATACTGGAAATAATATTCACTGATAGTAAATCCGATGCAAAGGAGATTTTCATTGGTGAATTGTCAAAAGCCAAATCAGTATTTATTCCAGATGTGATAGATAATAACAATGGTGGAGAATTCACATGGGAAAGTATGACTTTGAGAAAGCAAATATTTCATTTGTTAGCCAAGGCTATTGAAAATTCTGAACATTTGGGCCAGACAAAGCATAATAGATGGGATGTTAGGGATCTTGGTAGATATACAACAGTGGAATTAATGAAACTTTCATTTCCTGATTTCAGATTGTTTTTTTTTCTAGAAAGAGAAGAAATAAATACGGATTACAGACTTCAAATTGTTATTGACATAATTTTCGATTTTTTTGTTCAAATCAACAAGTTCCAATTTGATTTACCAAATAGCACCTGGGTTTATGATCAAAGTAGTGATACAATCGAAATGTTTTTAACAAACATCACTTATGAGAAAAAATACTATGATTTCACAAAAGAAGGTATGGATATTAAAAAGATGATATCTGATTATGAAAAATTAAATCTAGTCTTATTCATACTCATCAATGTTTGGACAGACTCATCTGGGTTTTTCAATATCGATAATACGAATAAAAAAAAGAAAATCATTCGTTGGTGTAAAATTGGTGAGCAAAAAAGAAGAAGAGCTTTAGAAAGTGCAAACCCAACACATATTGATATCGATAATGATCTTTTCAATCTTACTGAAACAGTGAAATTACAATATTACCAGCAGCATCATTGAAACTAATCTTTTGATAATATATACACTGCTAATTTTGTTCAACTTTGATATGTAGAAGACAATCTAAACATTTACTAACAGCTGCAACATGCCATGGAATCCATGAATTTTCAGAACCAACAACCCCAAATAACTCACCAATAGTAGCCAAATTTCTATATTGGTTCAACAAGGTTTCAATGAAATCGGAACATGGTAAATTAGTTGGGCAACTCAAAACATTAATTTCAAAAGTGGAAAGTCTATTCTCACTATTTGATACAGGCTTGATCAAAAAACCAGTTTTGATACTTAGCCTAGTTGGTGAGTTAGCCAATGGATTTGGATTGGAAAGTATTAATGCATGGACCCTATCAGAAATGTTCACAATTGAGCTGGAATCATCTGAAATGGTTCTAAACTCAGAAGGTGAATCATGTGCACTAGGTCTAGATGTGACCGTAAACAAATCTGGACTATTGACAGCTTGTGGAGTGAAGATTGTGGAAGGCGTCAATCCTGAAGAAGATCCAACTGTATTTGGTGCTTCAATTCTTGTAGATCCAACTTGTGCAAACGATTTTTCTTGCCCGAATAATTTATCAAATGGATAAGATGGATTATAAAGAGATAACAACAAATTTGATTTTTCATTGACAGAAACAACAACCAAATATAACTCTCTAGATTTGGACGAAAGCCTTTTCCACTGTAATAGCTCATCATCAGGAATCATACCATCCACTCTTGTCAATACCAAATATTTTTTCCCGTGCATAGCTTTAGAAAGTTGAACAGTTTGATCCCACATCTCGTTTGTAACAGATTCTAAAGAATTCTTCACATTTGATGGACAATTCCAAGCTTTAGTTTTTCTGATACTACCCATTTGATCTGACCAAGCAGCCACACACCACTCCTTATCTATAGACCGTCCATATGCCAAATGAATAAAATTATCTTGACTCAACAGCTTTTGAGCAATCGGATCCTTTGTTAGTTGAAAATTAATCTTTGCCGGCAAGGGTGTACTAATTGAAGTGAATGTTTCTTTGGTATCACCAACTGAGTTATATAGAAGACGACCAATTTTAGCAAGTTTGTTGACAGATAAGACTGAGAATGAACCACCATCTATAATATGATTACTTGGAACAATCTTCAACACTAGGTTGATCTTCAACGATTTTTTATTGGGCAGTGCCAAAATGTTTGCCTTCATGATCTGGAAGATTTTACTCAATGTAACCACTGAGTTTAGATCCTGCTTGAAATCCACCAAGAAAATGACAATATCGTTATAGTTAGAACCCTTAATCAATGTTTCGTTCAAAGACTTTGAGAGGCTGATAGCCTTTTCCTCGAATGTTTCTGTATTATAATCAATAGAAGCGATACCTTTGGTAAAGCTTCCTGAATTTATCGGGTCAATTTTTCCTAACTGACATTTGTCATAAATTTCTGATATGTCTTTCAAAAAATGATATGACTGAGATGTAATGTTCTTTGGGGAGAACAACAAAGCTCTGAAATTTTTTTGTTTATGTGGGGGCTTAAAGCTCATAGAATTCCAAAGTGATAGTGCACTTGCGCTTATAGTAATAATTTGGTCCAACCTTTTCACAGTGAGCTTTGGTTCTGGTATAGAGTAGAATTTCCTGTAATCATCTGTGCCTTGAACATCTTCAGCATCTTTATGAACAGCTGACGACATAGAGAAATCCAGACTGTCATTATTTGGCGCGCCTGAACCTAGTACATATTCTGGGTTCTTGAAAGAAGACAATGGAGATTCAGCTTGCAACCCATTTTCATTTTGATATTCCTTGAAGAGTCTGTCTGCAATAGATATACCAGATACCTCTGCCAAATTCGTCTCATGGATTTCAGGGAAAGATTGCGCTATAGCTCTTTGTATGCTCTCTGGAAAGTCCTCGTTATATCTCTCTCTCTTAGGTATTGCGCTTGCAAGACAACCATTATCCCAAACAAGTTGATCTAATAAAATGTCAATGACATCTTTAACATCTTCACCCTTGATAACTGGTGAGTCTGTGTAGAAATGAGATGGGATAGAATTCAAAGGGATGGAGCGTAGGAGAAATGGAATGCAGTTGGGTGACCCATTTGCCCCACCAACACCAGGAGATGCTGTTCTATTATCTTTCGATACATCAATATCTTCAGTGGATGAAAGTTGAGGGATCGAGGGCTCTAGACGTAGCTTTTTCAGATCAGGTTCATCAGGGTTCGCATCACCATTATCAACCACTGACAAGTCTTGATCAATACCAACACTTTCTTCTTTCATCAAAACATCGTTACTGCTGTTGAAACTTTTCGGTTCATCAAGATTCTGGCCATCATCGGAGTCGACTTCATTTTCTGAGTCCTCGTCAGCATTTCCATCTTCGTCATCATCTTCATCATCATCGTCATCGTCGTCGTCTTCACCGTCATCATCATTAAAACCTCTAGAAAATGGATCAATTCCTGGAGTGGAATTTTCAGCCCCTGGGGTCTCAGCATTAGGGACAAAAAATTTACCCCCATTAGCGTACTTATTATCCACATTCGACCTTATTATAGGATTGAAATTCAAGGGCGAAAAGATACTTTTCTTTCTGTTGGCGATCCTTGGAGATTGAATTGGTTCAGGAGCACCAGGATCTGTGTACAACGGTGTAGCTGGGAGAGTCATCTCTTCAATAGGAATATCGAATTTGTTCTCGAAAACAGTATTCCCATCCATTTGTTTGAGACTAACGTTGTTGTCGTCATCGCTAATTAAATCTAATCCATTATTTGTATCTTCCAGTACTCCATCTAATTCCTGCTCCAGCTTTTCATCCGCTAGCAGGTCTTCATCTGCATTTTCGTCAAAAAAGTTAAAATCAGCATCAGTCACACCGTCTCCATCACCAAAAAGATCTTCATCCAAGTCACTCCAATTTTCACGGGCGCTTGTCTCTTCACCAGCGGGTGTGGCACTTTTGGAAACTCTGGCATCCTCAGATTGTGATTTACTGACTATTTGTTCAGTAGAAGCCGGACTCTCTGTATTATTTATGGGAGTATTATTTGTTGTGGGTAGATTGGATGGAGTTTTCAAACTTGAGGTGGCCTTTAGACTCGCAAAATCATCAATCAGAGATAATGTGTCTTCCAAAGTTTCAGCTAAACGATCTCTTCTGAGTTCTGTAATCTTCTCAGCCTTCTGGACATAGCATAACTCCAATGGCCAAACCAAGTATTTGCTATTAGCAACTGGTCGTAGATAATTTGAAACTTGTGAGGTAATAGCATTCAGATGTGCTAAGTTTGGAATCATCTTCATCCATGTAACATTTTCAGGATCTATCTTTATATTATGTAGGGAGCTCAATGTGTCTATAATTGTGTCCGTGTTTGTTGGAGCTGTAGTCTTGGATTCGTCCATCGTACCATTGGCCAAATATGCACGGATGGCAGATGGTGCTAAATAGATTGCATATTCTTCATCAATTTTTGCTTTCGGATTTGGCAGGTCACTTAATTTCGTGAAATTATGATTCAACGTAGCCAGAGAGAGAAAAAGGTCTCCATTTTCGGTTAGTTTAGGGGTAATATGAAGTAATTTGTTTTCTGGGAGAAGAGCAGAGTTACCAAAGGGTATTAGTTCACCTCTAAATGAAAGATTAACCAATAACAGTTTCTTCAATGCCTTCAAAAACGTTACATATGTCAATGGCAGAAGAGATGATGGGTTAGGGTCTGCTGAGCCATATATACTGGCAGGTGTGAAACTTTTTGTTGGTACTGCTTCCAATTTAAACTTCTCATCGGGCACCAAAGGTTCGTCACCATTTATACTGAAAGTCCATAACTCTTTGGAGAACAACACAGCCAACACCCTTTGATTGGCCTTTCGCAATGCGACCTCAGCGTTTAATATGGCCTGGTCCTGGCCAGACTTGGGTCTGAATATGATATATTTGATTTCTTGAACATTTGCCTGGTGGAAGTTTCCATAGTTAGTACTCGCTATTATCTCCCATAATATAGAACAATTGCAATCAAATCAGTTACTCACAAGCTTGACGACGTTCGTCAGAACCTTCGAAAGCTCAATGTCGCCACTCATTTTCGAGACCTATGTTTCAAGGTCTGACTATCCTTATATGAAGTAAATTGTACGGTTTCGAGACGTTTAGGCAGAACTCTTTGCCAAATTATTAGCGCTCGAGCTCTGTCTCTTTTGGCTCGTTTTGGTCTTTAATTTTGATTTTCTTGAAAGCGCGAAGAGATTGCAGAACGAGTTCGCGGCGCGATGATCATTTGGCCCGTGTTCACGAAATATCCGAGTCTGCAGCTTAAGAAATGAACAATAGTTAGGGTTCTTAAGAGAGCTGTTTCTATAGAAAGTCATATTGTTACCTATTGCTTCAGCAGATTGTGCGTATATTCACGTGCATCAACTGAATAGCAAGTTATTTCACCAGAGAACTAAGCGAAGAACGCCAATTTGTTCGGGAATTACGCAGTCCAATAGCAAGCCAGCACTCACAAGACTTAATTCGCATGACAAGACGGTATATATAGAACAAATCCCACCATGGACACAAGAAAATGGAGGCTAGGCTCAACATTCTCGAGCATGAGCTCTCCAGTACTTCCAAACAGTCCAAGTTCGTCCGGTAGTAATAGCTCAGGAGTCTTCCAGACTCGTAACCTTGAAGGAAATTTATTATATAGACATCTAGGGAAGTTATCAATAGGGCAGATAAACAGGTTTGAAGTTAATTATGATCTCAAGAAGGACCATTTTGCACATATAGATAAGGACGAAATTGGTGAATTTTTATGGCTAAGAGTGAGAAATGTGGAAATGCAATTTTTCAGACCAATTTACTTCACTGGACCCTTTTCTTTTTACATTGATGTGACACCACATAGATTTGATCATACCAAGAATTTTGATGAACCTATCGAATTCAACAATGATATCAAGCCAGGACAGGCTTTCAAGGCCAAGCTACGGCTCAACAAGAATAGTTTGATTCAAGAGGAAAAATACCACTGGACAATTGATGTTGTTGCCCAGTTGGCAATGACCACAAAATTCATCATACATTATGACTTTATGGTGGGTTATGATTACAGAATGTTGAGGAAAGTCAGTCATTCAACAAAACCGTTAGAAGGGAGTCATGAAACTTTACGAGTATTAGTTCAAGATACTGCTGAGTTATGGACAAAACCACCTCCAAGACCACAGGATCCTGTTCACTTGGTTGTTATAACACATGGTATTTTTTCCAATGTTGGAGCAGACATGATGTATATCAAGGAAAACATAGAAAGAGTTGCTAACTCTGTTCAGGAATCAAACATTATTGTTAGAGGATATGATGGGAACATCGGTAAATCTGAAAAAGGTGTCCAATACTTGGGTAGACGTGTTGCTAAATTTGTTCTTGATCTTTGTGATAATACAAAATATAGAATTGACAGAATTTCCTTTGTTGGTCATTCTCTTGGTGGCCCAGTTCAAGCTTATGCTGTGACGGAAATTGTGATATCACGCCCAAACTTCTTTCAAACCATTCAACCTGTCAATTTCATAAGCCTTGCTGGCCCGTTTTTGGGAATTTTATCGGAATTTCCAGCTGCTGTATCTTTTGCTTTGGATATTGGTGCATTAGGAAAAACAGGTCGTGATCTAACATTGAGTCATAAGCTACCCACAATAGTCAAAAATATCAAAAAGGAAGCCCGCCCTGAAGATCAAGAAATCAACAGAAAATTGAGTACAAAACCTACATTGGAAGTTATTTTGGATATAGCGCACAAAACATTTGAGTCATTCCAGAACAGAACAGTTTATGCAAATGCTATTAATGATGGGATCGTCCCATTAAGAACCTCTGCCTTGTTGTATCTTGACTGGAAAGGTCTTGGAGATTTGAAAAAGCTTAAAAAGAAATATGAAGAGGGAAAGATAGGCGAAGGAGAGGAAGCCCAACATGGTCAAAGAGTACGAAAAGGATCAGTTGGAGAGATTCCTGAAAATACAAAATCTGATGATGTTGACAAGGACAAACAAAAGGCTAGATTGACCAAAGATGGAGAAGAGGATGAAGGTGTAGACCTTCATAGAAAGAGCGCCATCAAGTCTTATGTTACTGCAAACAATGATGATATAAATGCTCTAAATGAAGACAATGTAAGTGATTCAAACTTAAAATCTTCTTCTGACTCGAATACCAACAATACATCTGATAAAGAAATTCAAATCAATGACAAGAAGTTAAAACATCGGACTAATGGCAAATCTACAACCTTGTCATTGTTGAAACAACCAACCACTATGTTTCAGCAGAACCCCAATAAAAGTAAAAGGAAGAAGCTAAAGAAATATGCGAGAATTCAAACAAGAGGAAGGGCAAAGAAGAAAGGAAAGGAGACTGGCAATGAGGAGCAAGAAAAACATGATGAGGAACAAGGTTGGGAAGATTTCCAAGGTGATGATGAAGAAATTGATGAGTATAATATCCCACCTGCTGCTTCAACATTTCTATCAGCTGCCAATGTTTTGCTTTCACCTGTTCCAGAACAAGATTACATCATGAATCCAAGTGGTAGAGCTCCATCCATATTTCACGACAAGAGGTACAATTATGACGATTTACCTCCTCCTCATTATACCAGTAAGTTGAACCTATTGAAACAAAAAAGGGCTTTGAATTTCATCAAACCAAGAAATAAGAACATGATTGAGGAGAAGATTGCGAGAAACTGGCACTGGAGAATGGAGTGGAGAAAAGTGCTTGTTACATTGAAACCAGATGCTCATAACAATATTGCAGTTCGAAGAAAATATAGCAATGCATTTGGATGGAGTGTTATTGATCATCTTACTGAGAATCATTTCGGTAAAGATGCACTAGAAAAGGAAGAATTATATGTCCGTACAGTGAGAGAACGCAGGACTGAAGACTTCAACACAAATGTCGATCAGGGATTTTGAATATTTTTACTGAAGCATTTAATGAATGACTAATTAGGAACCTGCTGTATATTCTCAACATAATAATTAATTTTGAAGCAAAAGGTATATAGTATAGAGTAGTCAACAGAACTGTTATGCACCACATCTCAACAAGACCTTCGCGAAGTTATTTCAAAACAAACATCCGAACACCATTTGATGGGATTTTTTCAATATGAAGGTACTGGCCGATTTATCTGCAGAAGAGTATTATGAGTGTATCTTTCTTATTTACTAAACTAGGATTTGGTTCTTTTGAAGTAACACTTTGTGGAAAATGGCTAGTATGTGCTGAGTGGATTCTTACAGGGTATTTACCTAACACTGCGTTTTTTTTGGCCCGTTACTAACTAGGATTTGAAATAGAAGCTAAGACCAAACAAACTGTGATCGCATTAGTGTCCACTGCTGCTACTGGTTTTGTGAGACATATAAGTATTGCGCGTGGTGCTCCAATAGTTACACAGGTTCGTTATGACCCAGTTGGTATGTATTGATGATTCTTTTTCAAAAAGCACATGACATCCGAGAAGATAAATTATTAACATATTTAACTCAGCCAAAAGACATGTACTTTTTGAAGAATCTAAAAAGAGAAAGATCGCTGAAAAGAAACCACTATCATGGTCTAGAAAGGATATTAGATGAAACTATAGTTGATTTTGAACTCATAGTTTGAACGCTTGTATATATAATGATTTATTTGGGATATTAGAATGTACAGTTAATCCGGGAGAAGCATTTGAATCAAAGTAGAGTCTACACAAGCCTAGAATCACAGACGTCAAGTGAATTTCCTAATATTACATTTGATTACATCACATTGAATGAGCTGTGGTATCTCTCTCTGCAATTGGGTTTGCATGTATAGTAACACTTTTAAGATAGATCGGTGTCTTAGGTCTCTTTTTCTTATCAACTTCAGCGTTCTCTAGTTTGGTAAGAGTAGATTCAATTGCTGAACCGGCTCCTATCAGAGTTTTTCCAAACACCATATATTTACCATCCAAAGAAGGGTGTTTACCATACGTCTTAGACAGAATCGTTAGCTTCTTATCCTTTCTGTTCATCAAGCACTTTCAACTTACTATGAAAAATTGTGATCCGTTTGTGTCAGGTCCAGTATTAGCCATTGATAGTACACCCTATTGAAAGTCAGGAACATGTAATCGATAGTAATAGTTTAGCTCCATACATACTCTTCCTGTATGCCTTAGATTCTCTTTGAACTCATCAGCGAAATGACCTCCCCATATAGATTCACCACCTTTGCCTGTGTTTGTTGGATCTCCAAATTGAACAATAAAACCTTTGATGCTTCGGACTACTTTGGTATTATTGTATGTCCCCATTGCACAATGTGCTAAAAAGTTCTTCAGCTTGTTAGTGTTAATACCTAGTGAATCATTTTGAAAGCGTTACAAACCTCCGATGCCTTTGGACATTCTTCACATTCAAGCTCGACTTTAATGTCACCTAAATCTGTATGCAGCTAGTGTCTGCGTCAGTATCGCACAATAAAAGAAGGAGACTATCGAAGTTAGAACCCACAGTCACTGACATTTCGTCTGGTCTGATGTCTTGTTGCGTTTGCAATATGTCATGCTCTTCGCTATGTATTTTCAGCTGTAAATATTATTTTTCGCGAGAGCGCCCTGATATATCGTTTTCACAAATATAAGTCCTACAGGTTGAATTTGTCGGTAATTTTGTTGAATGATTAAAGCATTTTTTTAGTAATATACAAGGAATAAACGTGAGTAGAGGCATCTGTTCGCTGTTCTCTCAACTACTATTGAACATCACTCATTATCCGAATGATACCCACCTGGAGTGGCTGCTGCACCATAGCCTGGAGTTGGAGCAGATTCATATGCAGGAGTTTCAGCAGTTTGATAGTAACCCCCTGGGGTCTCAGCTGGAGTATAAGCATTTCCATAGCTGCCTGGAGTCTCAGCAGTCTGTGAAGAGCCAGGCGTTGCTGCATTCCACCCTGTTTGTGCTCTGTTATTCCATGCACTACCACCACCATAAGCACTTGAGCTCCCATTATTTCTTTTACTCCAAGCACTACCACTACCATAAGTACTAGAAGCACCATGTGTTGATTCGGCTCCATTGCTGCCCCATGCAGTACCACTACCTCCCCAAGCAGAAGCATCACCAGCTGCTTTACGAGTACTTTGAGCACCTCCACCCCAAGCGGAAGATCCACCTGAGTTATTACCACCCCAAGCACTCTGAGCACCTCCACCCCAAGCGGAAGCACCACCAGTATTTCCTCCCCAGGCACTTTGGCCACCTCCACCCCAAGCAGAAGCACCACCAGCGTTTCCACCCCAAGCACTTTGTGCCCCAGCACCATGGGCCCCGGCAGCAGTTCTATTACCAGCAATTGGTGTCTTCCCACCGTTTCCAAAGCTTGACCAAGCAGGTGTCTTACTACCATTATTAGGGCCTGAATTATTCCAACTTGACCCAGCTCCGCTACTTGAATAAGATGGGGCTTGTGACCTTGGTGTTGAAAGTCCTGAGTTTGATTGTGGTGAGAAGTCTCTGTATTTTGGATTAATAAACTCTTCATAGGGTATTAATCTACCAGAACTATCGATGAATGCTAACTTGGATTTGGAGATCGATAGAATCTTGTTTTTTGTGTGAAATTCAACCCTGGCAATATCACCATTTGTATCTTTAACAATACCACGATAACCTTTATATTCACCTAATCTTATACTCACATTTTGATTCAATGTGCGGTCGGGACCAGATGATTGCTTTATTGGTAAAGGAGGTGGAGCCATGGCACCACCAGTTTTGAATTTAGGATTCATTCTTGTTAAATCTAGCTTGTCTTGCTTTTCAGTAAATTTATTCTTGGAGGCAACACCAGAAACACTTGATATATCAGTGACATAGACACCGGAATTTTCGGTAGTTTCCTTAGAATAAATAAATAGAATAGATCTGTAAATATGAAGAATAACACCTTGTCTCTTGAAACCGCTGTTTTCTAAAACAGTGTCACCGACTTTGATGGATTCACCAGTAGAATCAGTAGCGAAAGCTTGGTTTCTTTCGATATCTACTTTAGAGATAATTGCACTTGGAGCGACTGATGAAACTTTACCATCTTGAGTGAGAATTGTGAACATATCTTTATCAGCTCTTATCACAACCCCAACTGTTGTTGTATTTATCCTCACAAGATCATGTAGTCCATATTTACCATCAATCAATGTGGATGTATCTGTTGATTTTGTCAAGTGATTTGCGAAAACAGTAACATCTTTATGAGATTGATCCGAAATGAATGTGACATGATCACCATCAACGGAAACCACAATACCAGTATGGCCATTATGTTTTCCTTTTAAAACACTGATATGGTCACCTGTTGAGAAAATCTTTCTTAAATTGGTGGTTGAGAATTCCAAGTTACCACCTGTAAAACTTATTGGTTTCACTAGAACAACATCATTTGCAGATGAAATGACATCACCGTTCAATCCCTTTTGTTCACCATGTAGAACTTGAACTCTATCACCTGTTCTGAACACAACAGACTGTGAGCTCTTTAATGATTCAGCAATTGAAGTCAAGTCTAACTCTTCACTATCACCAGTGTTGAACTTGGAAACTTCTTCCAAAGTTGGGGATACATTTTGAGTTTCCAGAAATTGAACTTTGAACAATTTGAATAAGAATCCATCTATATATTCTTCACCCCTGTAATTATATGTATTACTTGACCTAGCTGTTAAGTTTGCTTGGTCATATTCATAAGCTTCCTTCTTACTGAATAATCTTTGTGGGGGTCTGAATTTGCTAGTAGTTCTTTTACGTTTACCAGTATCCTCATCAATTTCTGAACCTTTATAATCCAATCTTGGGACAACTTGTAAAGTGACTTCTAAACCGTTTTCTTCAATAGAGTCGATGATGGCTAAATCACCTTTATATTTACCTCTTTTGATTCTAACGTAACCACCAGGCGTTAGTTTTATTTCAGATGACTTGTTGGCCCTTAGAAGATCAGGAAATTCCTCAACAGGAACCATAACTTTGTTGGCACCATATATATCACTCATACCTTTTATTGCATTGTCAACAGCGGTCAACTTAGCAGCTTCAATATAGACATACCCAGTGAAATTATCTCTTTGGAAAACAGATAGAATCTGTAGAGCGTTTGGTTTACCTTCTAGTGTCAACTTCTTCTTCAATAATTTCTTGACCATATCTTTCTCTTTTCCGGGTCTGACTCTCAAAGCCCAAATACTTGGGTCATGAATAGATGGCAACAAAAATCTTTGGGAAACAGCACCTGAATCTTCCATGCGGTATTTGTTCGATTTACCGTATCTTTCTTTGAATTGAGCAGCTAATCTTTGTGCATCTTCCTCAGTGCTCTTTTCATGTGAACGATCAACTTGTCTGTGTAATCTATCATCTCTTGCGTCACGAGGTTCATCTTCTTCATGGCCATGTTCTGGGGCAATAAAACCCTCTTTGGCTAGCTCATCATCATCCTCGTCCTCGTCCTCATCGTCATCGCTGACTTCAGCTTCCACATCAAGGAACCTATTTCTTTCACGACGAGCTTTCTTATGACTTCTCACTCTATCTTCATCGTCATCTTCGTCGTCTTCATCGTCTTCATCTTCGTCAACCTCGTCCAAAGCACCACTGTCATCTTCGTCCAAGGCACCATTATTGTCATTTCCGAGAGTCTTAGCAGCATCGTTAAACCCTTCTTCAGCTTCGTCCCTTTGATCATCTTCTTCCTCTCTCTTCAAGTCCTCCAAGTCATGGAGTTCTTGCTTGGCTTCATCATGTTCGAACTCTCTTTCGTTGTCACTCATTCTGGCTAATTGAAACAATCAGATTTGAGAAGAAACAAACAACGACTTTGATAAGATGTTCTGGTTTTGATTCGTGATGGATAACGTTGATGTCTTTTAACTGATCTTTCTGTTGTTGTTCTCAAAATATTGAGGAAATTCGTCCGCGAAATCAGTACTAATAATTATACATATATTATAATAATTAATTCGCGAAGGGTTACCCTGGTATACTGCTGCTCTTAACAGTTGACTTTAATAAACACTTGAACTTACTTAGCGTTTACCAGCTTTCTCCATATTCTGAAACGATTCTTAGTCTATAGATTCTTGGGGATTGTGGTCAATGAAGGCTTGATGAGATGGCCAAAAAGAAGAGTTATGTGAATAAAAATACTGTTGGGGAATTTACACACCCCAAAAACATCCCTCCGGAGATCGAAGATGAGATCTTAGAAGCATTTACAACATATTCTCTGCAAGATGATATGAAAGTTGAACATTTGCCCCACTATTACAAGGATTTGAAAATACCTACCAGATTTATAATTGGCAACAGGCGGATCAGATCCGATGAACTGACAATTGAAGGCACAGATATTATTGATTTTGATAAATTGCTGGTAAAATCATTCCAATTGGTTTTATTCAGAAACAATAGAGATACAATACTCCAGAATTGGAAGTTATTACAAGGCGATTCCATGACCACCTCTTTTAATTTTAAAGATATTCAAAACTTGAGTGATGATGTCAAGTCTGGAATTAGCGATTCATTGATTCTAGATATGGTTGCTGTGGCCACCGAGGGTGCAGATGTCAGAGTTAGTTTTTTGGATTTCTGCTACACGATTGGTAAACTAGGTGAGCTCAGTTAAATTGTGATATTCTCAAATTATAGACCAAGATCTTGTTATGCATTATACAAAGTTTGATGTGAACATTTGAAGTAGTTTGTTTAAATAATGTGTTTTGCTCTAAAGTAGTTGTGCAAGTATGAGATTTGCCATCCTCCCAAGGCAATTAAGGCAACAACAATGACAACTGAAAAATTTCTAACTCTTCTATTTGTGGACTCATTGGTGTCTCTTAGTCTTTCCTCTCTGCTCTTCAAGTATTCCAATTCTCCGACGATTTCGTCAGTTAATTCCTCAACTTTTCTTAATTCGACCTCTACCGGTTTCAATTTTTCAGCAGCTTGAATTGAATTCCAATCTCTAGCTGCTGATCCAGCTTCTATGTCCACTTCAATTTCTCTCAATAGCTTTCTTCCCTTTTGTTGTAAGACGTTTTGGAAACAAACATCAAAAGCAGCTGAAGAGTGAGCAGTAAATGCAACTCTGACATTACCAGCAAAATCTTTCTTCTTACGGTATTCATTACCAACACTATCGTGTATGTTAAAACTTAGTTTTTGACCGTCACCTACTGAACCTGAAGAGTGAATGTTAACAACAACTAATTGACCTTCACTAACAAAGTCACGTATACAATGTGGTGGTCTAGTGGAATCTTGGGCCTCCAATTCAAAGTGTAAAGACACAACTGAAGTAACTAAACTGAAAACAAACAACAATACTGCGTGGCACTTCATTCTGGATCTTTTGAGTTTCTTTGTTACACCAATGTTATTCTCAGGACTACTGCTAGCTTTCTCGACTCTTTGATCTGTTGTTCTTTTCTTTGAAAATATAAGTTGCGATGCCCACGAAAATTCATAACGCGAAAAAAAGACCTTAAAATAACCTAATTCGGCAAACAAGTGTGAATCGACATTTTCGAAACAGATACACAGCTGTTTTAAAATTCAAATGCACTTAATTCTTTTCAGCTATCCGAAATGTATATTCTTTTACACTAAATTAGATATTGCCCCCATCATGATGAAATGTAAATTCTATGAGAGGCTCATACATTTTAGTTTCGCGGCTTCGCGAAAAAACGAGGACATCTTTGCAATATGCAAAATCATTAAGCACTTCAAGGTTTAGAAGACACTTAGCCCTTACTAGTAATATGCTGAGCCAATCTATATGATACAATTAACAGGTAAGCAAACCAGCAAAAGGGAGATGGGAGGGGACACGCTTATGTAATACATTAGGTAATTTCGCGAAATTTTATTGCAGAACGTATTCGCGATGGTCAAAATACCCTTAGTTTGGACTTTTTCGAAAAAAAAATGTTGATTTTGAACTTTTTTACATAGTTAAGGATCCATCGACGACATGAAAAAACTGCGTTTCAGGAGAACTTTTGAGATATCTAACGGTTTGAAGAGATTTTAGGTAAATAAGATGCGCATTTTGGGCAGGTGCCTAGCTCTATATGTCAAATGGAGAAATGACTATGTGGTGAAAAGCTTACACAAAAAAACGGGTTTTCAGAAACCGACGAATCCAGTGTTTTCAACAAGTCCGTTATGGGGAGTGCAATATAGGAAGAAAGGGTGTAAGATCCCTGCTCTCTGCTTGTTCATTGATATGTGTGTCACTGGACTGCTTGCAGCAGCCAGTTGTGGAAGAGTTATTTGAAGACAAAGAAAACCCCCCTGCTGTCACCGTTGACGGGCCAATAATCCGGACACTGGTTTTTTGTATGGGAAAACGCTGGATTTTAATGGGTCCTGAAATGGTGACATTTCAGGGCGGTATATCGCTGGACCTAGGTACAGTACAGATGAGTTTATCCCATGATGGTAGTGCAGATTCCGGAGGAGAATACGATGGTGAAATCTATACAGCGTGAAGCGGGTGAATCACGAAGCTATTAGTGGAACATGGGTTTTCTGGCCACCCATGGGGCCTATGGAAAACCGGCTTTTGAGGACTGGCGTCAGAATGAAGATGCTTCAGAGTATGGAATTTTGTTCCTTGGGAAGCCCTTTACTGCTAGTATTGAAACCTGAGCTGAGTTCTTCACCGGACATGCCTTCCTGGCTTGATACAGCAGCTTGAAGATTTAGGAGAAACTTGGAGCAGCAGTAACTTTAGGATTAGATCAGAACAGCATTTCTTATTGTTTGGCCTATTACCCATGGTCTTGGGGCTAACGGTTTCTGTTGCTGTTGGCACTGACTTGGCTCCTCACCTAAAAACATTCTCGAAATTCACTGCAAAAAACTACCTTTTGCCCCATGAGCCCTGCTGAAGGCTCATGAGTGCAACTAAAAACGTGGAGTCCTCAACAGAAAACTATATTTAGCACAAATCCATAATCATCAGGTGAAGTCGCTATATAAGTTTTGTTCTGGCTCCCCAGAAGCACCCAAAAGTGACCGAAAAATAACATATTTGGCGATATCTCAGGAACCACCAAACATTCAGGATATCTTGCAACTTGAAAAGTTACATATGAGCCTCATGCTTCTTTAAGGATATCTAACTCCCTATCGCTAGATGTATAGCTCTCACAATTCCCACTAGAAGCCTCATTTTCATGTTGCAGAACGTATTCGCGATGGTCAAAATACCCTTAGTTTGGACTTTTTCGAAAAAAAAATGTTCACTTGTAGTTGATATTTGTATTAAATTGTTGTTAATTGATAGTCATGTATGCGGGTTTTCTTTTTCTATGGAATATAGTTATATGTTATAAGTCATTCAATTAATATGAATAATTATTTTTTTCAAATAAAACTTTATACGTTAATATTAATATTTACCGGCGCACTACTACTACTATATAGCGCTACAATATATAATTAACTTTAATATAATTATTATTGATTTATTCCGGTTAAATTTTACTAGCGCAGGGCCTATTGCTACATGTCCATCTAGAATAACACGTTTTGCCAAATATGTTTAATTTCCTGCAGAGTCCGAGATTGCGCATAGATGAACGTTAACACAATGGACGATGTTGTGTACGCTGGTGGAACAACTGTAATCTTTCCAAATTCTCATTTGATTGCGTGGTAGCTGCCAGGTAGTAATATATGCGCGACAATACTTATTCCAAAAAGTGATTGATTTTAGAGTTCGGAAGGTTTAATTCATAATATTTATTTACATTATGGTTAAATATGTACAAGCTGTGATGAATATTAAACTCCGAGATCAACAACATCCCAGTCTTTCTGATCTCCTTGATTATCACCGACAAGTGCAACGCTTGGTTTACCATTAATCAAGTATTTTTCCGCGACTTCTTTCAGATCTGAAGTATCTACATCCAAAATCTGTTCTCTTCTGGCTTGTTTCATCTCATCAGTAATGCCATACTTGAATAATGATTGACCTTCTCCTTTGACACTAACTGGAGCATCTATGCTTTGGAAAATTGTCAATTTGGCTTCTTCCAAATCACGATCGGTCCATTCATTCTCAACAGCAAATTGGCCAGCTTTTTGGAAAGTTTGCAAACTATTCAAGGACTTTGGATCTCTATAAGAGTAATAACTGAAAAGCCCATCCAGCCCACTATAAGCAGCACCACCACCATAAGCACCACCCTTTTCACGAATTTCGAGGTGCAAGTATTTAAAAGTCAAAAGGTTGGCCAAAACTTGTAGTTTAGCACCGTCTTCATGAACATATGGAACACCAGCAAAGACAGAGGAGGCATAACCAACTTGAAATGGTAATTTAATAAACGACTTGGATGATGGTTTCAATTCAAAATCGTTAGCTAAATCTGCTGATGAGAGAACATCGGAAGGCAATTTATTGACAAAAGAAGAGATTAGTTTTTCATTTGCCGAAACAGAAGCTTCGTCAGATGTTAATGAGAATCTCAGGTCATTAGAATTTACGAGATATCTCTTGAGTTCATTTAGCTTGTCAATAATTTCGGTTTGGAAAGTAGCATCATCCTGAACCCAAGTGTTCAATTTATTTAGGAACTGTAATTGAGGAATACCACTCAAGGATTCTGAAATTGCCTTAGATCTAGAGATAGAAGAACCAGCATAGTTTCTAGCATAAGAATGCCCGGCTTCAGCGACACCACTGATGTTATCAGATGATGATATTCTAATCAATGTGGCCAATTTCTCTTTATTATTAAAATTCGTGTTTAATAGTAAGTTTTGTAGAATATCATAAATATGTGAAGCATTTTGATTTAAAGAAACACCGTTGAAGTTGAAACTTACTTTAACAGATTGATCAACTGGAGATGGATTAGCGCTGATTGAAGAACCAATACCACCAGTGTACAATTTGATTTGTTGCTCAATATCGGCCATACTTTGGGTATCAGTACCCAAGTTGGTTAAGGCCGATGAAAACAACGACAAATAAGGGTATAACTCGAATGGGATTTCAACATTACGACTACCTCTCATATAGGTTAGCCCATTGGTATCTGTGATTCTATTTTGGATTTTACTGTTTGCGACTTCCGAAAATGTTACAGGCTTGATCGCAGAAGTTCTTGGAATATCCCTAACTCTTAAAGTTGGTAATGAGCTCAAATCTTCAACCTCACCTTGTTTCTTAGCTAAGTGCTGACCACGTTCAAAGATAATATCACGGTCTTCATCATCCAACTCCTTGATCTTAGATTCTAATCTCTCAGCTTCTTCAGCCTTAACCAATTCCTCATATTTTTCATTTGGCCTCATTTCAAATTTGAAAACAGGTTTATTGATAAAATATTTCTTAATCAAATTCTCGAATAACCCACCTCTTTTGTAGTCTTCTCTGAACTGTGAAATGATTTCTTCCCAAGCCAATAAATCAAATGGATCAACCTTGTTAACCCAACCAGGGAGGATAGAGTATAGCAATCCCATACCAAAAGCAGATTTTTGATCCTTCTTGGAAAGCTCTAGTTGTTGAATGATGGCTTCAATCTTGGAATCCTCAAAACCTTCTTCACTGTGTTTCAGTAAAACTTCATTCACAGTTTTTTCTAAGGCTTCAGTAGATTTTAAACCTTGTAACCCAATTGTAAAGAAGTTAGCAGCCGTTGTTGATTCCATACCAGAGTTAACGGAAAAATCATCACCAAGACCACTTTCAATTAAGGATTTGTATAATGGTGAAGAGTGACCGTCAGTCAATAAGTTTGTAAGAATCTTCAAACAGAAATTCTCATAAACATCAGAAGGTTCACCACATGGCCATGTTATAGATGCCTTTAATTGTCTTTCTGGAGGTGCCATAGGGTCTACAGGACCTTCGACAACGATGTTTTTGTCCTCCGTTAGAGCAATTGGTTCTTTGACAATATTCTTGATGGATCTTTTACCAAACAAGATATATTCTTTGTTCAAAGCTTCCAATGTGTCAACAACTGGTAATGAACCATAAGTGAAAGTTTTGGCGTTTGATGGGTGGTAATGCTCTTGGTGGAAATCAAGTAAGTCCTCATACGTCAAGTCAGTAATCTTTGTTGGGTCACCACCGGAATTGTTTAAACTTGGGTATAATGCTTCTTGGAATTTGATGTAGAACAAGTATGATGCGTTAGAAACTTGACCTTTCATTTCGTTATAAACAACACCTTTGAAAGTTAATGGAGACGATTTATCATCAACAACTTCATTTTCTAATCTCCAACCTTCTTGATAGAAATCCTCTTTTTTCAGCAATGGGTTGAAAGTTGAGTCCAAGTAAACTTTTCTCAAGTTTTCAAAATCTTTTTCATTTGTAGTGGCAAATGGGAAGAATGTATAGTCATGACCAGTCATCGCATTCATGAAGTTAGATAAAGATCTATTCAACATCTTGAAAAAAGGATCTCTCACAGGATATTTGTATGACCCACAAAGAGTTGTATGCTCCAAAATATGTGGGACACCAGTCTTATCTGGAGGATTCGTCTTGAACCCAACAGAGAACACACTATTCGGGTCATCTCTGTCAATGTGCAGATGACTTGAGCCGGTTCTTTTATGATACAAATCAACAGCAGTAAGGGATAATTCTGGGACTGGTAGAACTCTTTTGATCTCGAAATCGTGTATAGTTTGACCTATCGGATAGCGGCGAAGGGATTTTGCTTGGTTGTAAGTTGAGGCATGGCGAATACCACGAATTTGGTATCCTTTGTTCAAAGCTCTCAACATGGTTTAACCTTTGAGTCTATAGTTATCGTTTGTGGTTGTCAAGAACAATAGTCACCGTTTGCCTTTCAGCTATTTCTCGAAGGCCATCGCTTACGAATGTTGAAAAATGTAGTGGCACTGTTGAACTTGGCAGCAAAATCTGGGCTTGGTAGGCAAAAAGCCCCTTACTTGGGTTCCTAGCTAGAGAATTAGCAAGAGAGCACCAAAAAAAGATTATTTAGCATCTACAAGTTGATTTATTTCACTGTGGAATTATGACAGTTCAATAAATTTACCATTCATTGAGAGATATTCCCGTTCCCAGTAGGCCTACTAAAATTTTCGAGATCACCGAGCTCGATAAGAAAATCTTGTGTATAAATTATTACATGACGTTAAACAGCCAACATTAAAACCTAGCAAAATCTTGAAGACTTGGTGGCTCAGTCATATAGTTATAGATAACCGAGTGAATCTATTATTGATAAAGACCAGGGACTAAGGGAATCATCTGCAGAATGGCCAAAACAAAATCATATACCATAGTCATCAAGCTAGGCACATCATCTTTGGTAGATGAGAAGACCAAGGAACCAAGACTATCCACGATGTCCCTAATCGTAGAGACAGTGGTCAAATTACGCAGAGCAGGCCATAAGGTAGTTATTGTTTCATCTGGTGGTATAGCTGTCGGATTGAAGACTATGGGACTTGACAAGAGACCAAAGAAGTTATCACAAGTTCAAGCTCTTGCAGCCATTGGACAAAGTAAATTGATTGGGAGATGGGATTCATTATTTGGTCAATTGAACCAAAGAATTGCACAAATATTAATCACCAGAAATGATATTTCAGATTGGACCCAGTATAAAAATGCTCAAAATACAGTGAGTGAATTGCTAAGTATGGGTGTTGTTCCAATTGTTAATGAAAACGACACTTTATCTGTGGCTGAAATCAAATTTGGTGACAATGATACTCTTTCAGCTATCACTGCGGCATTGATAAAGGCTGATTATCTGATATTAATGACTGATGTTGATTGTCTCTATACCGATAATCCAAGAACAAATCCAGATGCCAAACCAATCTTAGTTGTAGAGGACATCAATGATATTAAAGTTAATACAGAAAGCGGTGGAAGTGATGTTGGAACTGGTGGTATGACTACAAAATTGATTGCAGCAGATTTGGCGACTGAGGCAGGTACTACTACGATTATTATGAAAAGTGCTAAACCTGAGAACATGTGGAAAATTGTTGAATATATTCAAGAACATGATGTCGATCATGTTGATGAAGACGGAAATGAATTAAAAGAAGAAGACGTTCAAGCAGAGCAATTAAAAGAGCTTATGCTACATGATGTTCCATTACATACAAGATTCTTGGGCAGAGATAAACACGTCAAGAATCGAGAATTTTGGATGCTTCATGGACTACAATCGCATGGTGCCATAATCATAGATAAAGGTGCTCATAATGCTCTTACAAGAAGTAATAAAGCTGGGCTATTACCAGTGGGAATCATCAAAGTTCGTGGAACTTTCCATGATCATGAATGTGTCTCTTTGTTGGTTGGTGAGAGACTTGCTGGTGGTGAGTTAGACGAGACAAGACCATTATTAGAAATTGGTAGAGCAAGAGTGAATTATTCATCTACTGAGATTGAAAAGATAAAAGGTTCTCAAAGTCAACAGATTGAAGAGATATTGGGCTATGCAGACTCTGAATACGTGGCCCATAGAGATAATTTAGCATTCCCACCAAGCGTATTGGAGAGTACACAATCTAGTTTGAACTTGGCTCAACAAGCTAAGTAGAAGTCATTCATTAATTCATACCGTTATATACATAGAGAGGAAGCAACCTTTACAGACAACTTATTTGACAAATATCAACAATGTAGTGTCCTCATGTGTGAAGAACGATTGGATTTCTGGTTCTTGGAATATAGTTGGAAGCGGAAGTTCAAGGTCTTTCTTTGTGGTGTAGTTTGGATTAAGATTCTTCAGTATTATCGTGTTGGTCTCTGTATCCAAATTCAACTCATAATCCAGAGATGTGTCATTTTGTGACTTGATTGATATTTTCAGCTTATAGCCATTGGTATCAATCTTGTGCATAGTTGTGGTGTATTTTAGCTCCTCTTTTGCAAGCTGAACTTTCGCTTTTGGAGGCGAACGGATTGACATGTTTGTTATTTCTTGAATCAATGGTCTGGTTGTTGCATCGCTTTGATCGTCCTTTTTACCATTGATGTTAAAAATATTGATATTTTCAGTCGCCTCGTAAAGCTCTTCGTCATTTATTCTTCTAGCTTCTAATATGGATTGAGGTTCCGACTGGAGGTCGCTTATTCTTTCAAAATCTTCATTTGCCTTATTTATGTCCAGCTCAGATTTCAGAACGGTTAACGATTGTACCTCACCTTTGGATGTCAACTTTGGGAATGCAATACTTTCCCTCGAGAATGTCATATTTGACCGTACTTCAGCACTTTCAAAACACCATTCAACTAAGATATCCCTTAGCTCTTTATCCATTTGGATCCATCTTAATGCCTTTGGGTTGATGATACAGTCAAACACATAGGCCAATTGGCCCTTCTTATCCTTATCAACTCTTTCTTGAGAGGTTACTATGGGTATTTCCCATTGACTGTCCATTATCATGGGATATATAATCTGTGGATCGTAGCCAATCTCTGGGAGTGGAATATTTTCATCTGTACAGATGTTGAAGAATACTTTTGTGCCTTTTTCTCTTGTAAGGTCCAGCGTGGACTCAGTGAGCTTGGTCTTCACAGCAAAACTTGCCTTTGGAGTAAGAACCTGCTCATCAGACGGCTTCGTCTCTTCCTCCAGAATCATCTTTGTTCTTCTCTCTCAAAGTACTTCAACTGGTTCTGATCCATTATTTTGAGACTACCTAAATTTTTATTGTGGTCTCAAATTCGCGAGACGTCAAATTTTTGGCTGCCATTATCTTCAACTGATAAACCGCATTGGGCATTTCCTTCAGGTACTCGATATTTCTTTTCAACTTCCAACTTCCAACTACCGTCAATTATTTATTACACTCATTCTCATTATTCATCACAAGCTACGAATACACATACCATATCCTCACATAGAACAAACACAGAGGTAAAATGGTGCTTCAACGGAGAAACAGTAATTCATCAATCACTCAACAGACAAGGTTAATCCGTTCTCAACTAGAAAGTGCTGCTGCCTCCGATGCTTCTGCCAATCCAACAGATGATGACCAACCGGAGACTAGCTATGGTGCTACAAGATTAGCTCCACGAGGACGTCACAAACCAATGCTCCAGGCTATCACGGACCAGGACAGTAATATTTCACAAGACGAACAAGATGATCCTTATGACCAGTATGAATCTGATGGCCGTTCTGCTTCTATCCCGAGTTCCTACACAGCTAGTGTATTTAGCGGTGAGGAAAAAGCAGTTGCAGTTAAAGAAGAAGTTTCGCAAATAGTCCGTTCAGCTTTCCCATTATCGTTGACTTTCTTCTTTGAATATCTATTGGCTGTCAACTCATTGTTTCTAATTGGTCATCTTGGCAGCGAAGAATTAGGTTCTGCGAGCTTAGCCATCATGTCTTTCAATATTACAGGGTTAGCAGTTTTTGAAGGGATGTCTACTTCGTTAGATACTTTCTGTTCCCAAGCGTTTGGCGCTAAAAAATATCATAAAGTTGGTATTTATTTTCAAAGATGTACAGTGATGATCATGACACTTTCAATTCCAATCCTGATAATTTGGTGGTACTCTAAAACAGTCTTGAAATATTTGGTCGCTGAAGAAGAGCTATTGGATTTGGCGCAGACATATTTAAGAATATTATGCTTTGGGGCTCCTGGTCTCATCGGTTTTGAGACTGGTAAAAGATTTTTACAAGCTCAAAAGATTTTCCATGCTTCTACATATGTCCTATTCTTTTGTTTACCATTGAATGTTGGACTAAACTACTGGTTCATCCGTGTTTGGGGATTTGTTGGTGCTCCAATTGCCGTTGTTGTCACATACTGGACTATGGCACTACTATTATTGGCCTATGTCGTATTTGTGGACGGTAAACAGTGCTGGAATGGGCTGTCCAAAAGAGCCTTGAGACATTGGAGACCAATGCTGAAATTGGCTCTACCGGGTTTGGTCATGATTGAGTCTGAATATCTTTCCTTTGAAATATTGACGATCATGGCAAGTTATTTTGGTACAAAATCATTAGCTGCTCAATCTATTGTGTCCAACATTGGCTCATTATGGTATCAGTTTCCTTTTGCCATTGGTTGTGCTATCTCTACAAGAGTTGCCATCTATGTTGGTAGCGGATCACAAAGATCTTCGAGGGTTTCGGTTAGAATCTCTTATTTTGTCGCTTCAATTGTTTCACTGATTTCTCTCACTTTGCTTTTAACATTGAAACGACCATTAACCTTATTGTTTACCTCTGATCCAGAAGTTATTGAACTGTCTGTTAAATCAATGCCTGTCCTTGCTGCTAACCAAATTGGTGATACCTTCAACATTATTTCTGCTGGTATTTTAAGATCTCAAGGTAGACAAACCATCGGTTCATATTTGAATATTTTCTCTTACTACATTGTTGCCTTACCATTGGCTTATTTATTAGCCTTCCATTACGATTTAGAGATTTCGGGCCTTTGGTTAGGTTTGTTATCCGGTGTCGCTATCTTAGGTATTTCAGAGACAGTTTGTGTTGTTAATTCTAATTGGGATCAAATTATCAAAGAAGCACTAGAAAGAGGCGATGAGGAAGAATATGAAGTTCTTATTGATGATAACAGTACTGTTTCTTCTTTTGTTACTTCATATGATTAATACCAGTGGATATCACTACTTGAAAAAATTTGATGATAATTGATGCAGCATATTTTACTTTTCGAAATCTATATATATAGTCATTAAATGCAACAGATCAGAAGTTGAGTAACCACGGTGTAGTTGGGTCTCCAATAATTTCTCAACCAAAGATTCTAAGATCATCATTAACCAAATCATCATCTTCATGGTTTTCATCCTCAACACGATCTTCACCATCCTCTTCATCTTCGTTGAAGTTAACCCTTTGACCTAAGAGACCAGCAAAAAATTCATCGATTTGTTCGTCGCTCCATTTAAATTTATCTTTTGGTGCTTCAAAATTTTGGAGTGGTTCTTGAACTGTATATTTCAATTTTCTACCTTTGGAGGCTTTGGTATCAACATTCTTCTTAACCTTTGATTTTGTCAATTGAATGGTCAAACCGTTTGTTGGATTTGAATCTGAAATTTTCTTATCAATCAAATCGTTCAGTAACACTCTATAGAAATCTTCGTCATCGAACACATTTTCATCCTCTTGTAATGATCTATCAACAGTCTTTGTTTCTTCATCCTCCTCCTCTTCAACGTGTCCCAATGCCTTGACGTTCTTTCTATTTAGGCGAGTTCTCTTGATTAATCTATCCATATCCATGAGGTTTAAATCAACTTGTTGTGCCGGTGTTTGATTAATAGTTTTGAATTTTGATGCATTCAATGCCGTGGCACCTGAAGCTGATTGGACTTTATGAGACCACTTAGTCAAAACATTTCCTCTATATTTGGCTAAGACAGAATCTAGTTTCTCAGTTTCCTCAATATAATCAGCGAACGATCTCTTTTTCCCTGACTTGAATTTCAATGGCTCTTTCGTTATCTTCTCTTTGTTGTATATCTTCGTTCTCAGGGATATTATATTGTCTAATAGAGTATGTAATGATTGTTCGGTTTTGGACAAGTAATCTTCAGTATTATCCTCTTGAAACTCTTCAAATATTTCGTTGTTTAATGGTAAGGAATTGGAACTTGTAAGACCTTTTTGTAACTTGATTCTTGAGTCTAGAATGTTGTCAAATAATCTTTGTTGAGAGATAACAGCATAACCTTTTAATGCATCTGATTGACCTGATGTGGACATTCTGTTTAGAATTTGCTTACGCTCATTAGCCATAAGCCTTTTCAAGTTCTCCCTCTTAGACGTAACATCTTTAACATCAGTTTCTGGTTCTGATTCTGATGCTGAGACTGATTGTTCATCTTCGGAATCAGCTCTTAATGAAATACCGCTCTCACTATCTTCATCACTACCAACTTCTTCTTGATCATCGCTAGCCTCTTGGTCTTCCTCTTCTTCATCGTCATCTTCCGCCTCGTCATCAATGAATGCATTTCTCCCGTTCGCTTCTTCATCTTCATCTTCATCTTCATCTTCAACGTCCTCACTTTCCTCTTCATCATCACTTCCATAGAGGTCTTTTCTACTACTGGCTTTCCCGGTATATTTTGGATCTCTTAAATTTATGGAATGGTCACGAATCTTACTCTTTCCCACTTTGAGATAATGTTCGGTCTTCTTCTCATCATCTTCCTCTTCATCTAAACTTGCATTTTCCTCATCATCATGATTAAAAACATCTCTTTCAGCGTCCTCAATGTCAAAATCAGGATTAGCTGGTTTCTGCAAATCAGAGATTTGTTCAGCGAGTGTCTTCTTGGCCATCTTTACTTTTCGAATATCTATTCAAACTGAATGCTCTAGATTTGAAGGCTTCACTTTATAGTCTCTTCATACAAATAAATTTTTTAGATTAGAGATGAGGTGGTGCGCGCACTCGTAGATCAGGTTCGCGGCGTTCGGGTTTGTACAGGGGAGGGTAAATGTCGTAGATTACATAAGCAGAAGTATATACACACACATTAACTATGTATTCTTTTCCACATTCTGAATAGATTACACAAGTAGAGTGCAGATTTTTCGATTATCGTTATTGTTATATTGCCTATATTATTTAGCTAAATGAGAAAAGTGTTGAGCGTTTATTTTAATTAATAGAGATTACTGCTGGTTTAGGTAGAGTACAGAACTCCAAGAAGACGAGTGTCAAAGTACTTGACGTAAGTGTCTGAAGGCTTGTGACTGCTGGAATTTATGATTATCCCATTTGTGGGCTCGGTTAGAAATTAAGTGAGATAGAGCTTTTAGGTTGTCATATTGAAAACACATATTTGAAGTATTGATCAGTTATGGTTGAAGTTAACAATCATATGCTTTATATTTTATTATAGATAGTATACAGAGTCATCAATTCATGCTTTTAATGTTCAGAGATAGCTTATATCTTCAAATTTCCAAACCCTTTAGAGAGACCAGCAGATCCAGCCTCAGTCTGCTCTTTTCTTCTTCTTTGAGCCAATTTACCCTTTGAAGCACTATCAGCAGCTTTCTTAACTCTATCTTTTTCATCATTCTTTTTAACGATTCTTCTACCACCTTCAATTTCATGATTGTCTAGGAAATCATCCAGCATGCCTTCGAAATCTTGTCTTTGTGATTCCATTTCAAAAGGTTTATAATCTTCTTCTTCACTCTCTTCATCATTTTGATGATAATCTTTCAAAATCTGTTCAAACTTATCATCAACCAATGTCAATCCTTCGTTTCTGAATAACGCAGAACTGGTCATCGAAAATCCAGTTGTATCAGTCATTGTACTTTTTTTTTGACGTTGTTTTCTTTTGGCACCTTTTTTACTGGCACTTTTAGCAGCATTACTACCACCAAATGTTGGTAAATCAGGAAGTTCATCTTCTTCCTCAAATTCATCATCACTATCCCAATCATTTTTTTTATTTTTACTAACAGCTTTATATTTTCTGAAATCAGCTTCCCAACCTTGATCATCTTCTTTGGAGAAATCTTTGTTGTCAAACTGCGAAATCTCATCTTCATAATTATCAAGATCCCATTCATCAAATTGGTCTTCGAAATCATCTTCATCAACTTCTTCCGCACCATCATGTAACAAATCTTGGAATAAATCATCTTCTTCTTCGACATAGGCCTCATCATCTAATGCCGCTAAAACTTCCCTTAAGGCAGGATTCATATCAGGTTGGAAACCAGCGATCTCATCGGGTATATTTTGTTGATCCTGGTAAGTTTGTTTTATTTTATCTTTCGAAGGTAAGACATCGGAGGGCATTTCGAATTGTTCCTTGAACACTATTCCCTTTGGTTTCGATTCTCCAGAGCCTTTCTTTGGAATAAAGATACCTTCACCATCATGGCCGATCGGTTTTAAATGTTGCATATAATCATATTTTGAATCGTCATAAGTGATACCATATAAAGCAGCTTCACCTTCATTTTCTCTTATTTGACCCAACTCTTCCTCTAAATCCAGTTCTAGTTGAGCTTTTGTCTTGATTTTTTTATTATTTGGATTTTGCACTTCAACTAAAACGTTTTCTGAAGCCTCCTCATCATGATACAAGGGATCATCATGTGATCTGTAGACAACCTTATAAGTCTTCCCTTTCTTCTTATCAACCCACTTTCTAGAGGACATTTTGACTACTTTCTTCTTTTTGGCTTGCAATACTTTTCAGTTATCTTAAAGTTGACCTTAAAGGTTCGCATAAATTTTTTTTTCCTAGCTCATCGCTCTCGGAAGGTTAGAAGCCCTGGGATGTGAACTATAGTAGAGATAACTATCTAATTCAAGAAGTTTCAAATGATTTGATTTGAAAGGTAATTTGGGATCTTCCATGTTGTCAATTGGATGTTGTATGAAAGGCATCGGGATTTTCAGCTCAGAGGGGGTCGCTTATTTCTATGAAGTTCATAAGCTAAATGACACTGCAATTGAAGAATTTTAGATACTTTTATGATCAGTTTGACTCTCAGCCTTCCATTAGCATATATTTCCAGAAAGGCTTAAGAAACGTATCAATATGCCATTTGCTATAACAGATAGAATTAGAGGCTGTGGTAATTGCTGGGAATTGATACAGGCCTTCAACGACTTCCAGATGCATTATATTGGGTAGATCAGATGGATGAATATAGATTGGGAAAAACCAAGAGCTCAACCATTTGTTTCTAGAGGAAAGCTAACACTCGATTAAAGTGAGCAATAATGCTAATCTAAGATATAGAACTTCTCACTTTGATAGTCGAATACGTAGCTTAAAACACTTTCGAAAGGATCTACTTTTATTGATACTCAAGATCAATGGTATAGTGGAATAGAATCATTATACGACGCTTTTTTTCTAGTAAACTTCATTAGACTCAGATATACAGTGGCGCTCAAGCCATGTCCATTCAACTCAGTCTCTGTTGCTAAGAACACTGAATCCAGGTTGGAAAAGGTAAGACGCAACTGCTAACCGAGAGCCAAGTTAACAATAGTGAAGCTGTCATCTCGCTTAAAGAGCCGGACTTGTTTCTGCTTCTTGCTTCAACCCTACTCTACCTTTTAACTTGATATCATAGAAAAGATGTCATGAGGCTTCTTCTGCTGTATTCCCTATCTAGAGTTGTTTTGATGCTTGTTTGTGTCTTTTTATATACTTTTATGAAAATCTATGCAAAGTCTGGAAAGGCTGACAGGACATCCACAAAACGAGTCAAAATAGCGAGATGGGCAACCTATTTCGTTCAAAAAACTCCCCAGTACACATAGAATATCTTTCACAATAAGTTTCAAGCGAAATGCTTACATTTGAGCCTATAATTTACAATTAATTATACATTATTACCACCAATACCACACCAACACCAGTGTCATCGTCATATGTGCCTCCGAGTACTGTGGTGCGGTTTTAGAAAAAAATCCAAACTTTTTGCTGCATTCTAAAAGATCAATAACTTTCAACTTTGGAGAGTTTGTTATAAATCAAGAGGATATCCGCTGCGTTTCGACTTTAGTCGGCTCATTACAATAACAATAGATTTTATTCTTGACTGATTAGTTTTCTTTACTGCTAGTTCTAAACACTCAGCTTTACTGACTTTTTTTTTTGTCAAGCTAAAAACAAACCATCTTGAGAGAAGAAGAGTGATCCCATCTACAAAAACAATAGCTCGTACACAATGCCGTCATCCCCAAATGATAGTAATTTGAAGCCGTTGAAGATCTCTGGATCATTATCAGCTTCATTGAAAAAAAATGGTGAATTAGATAATGCTGATAGTTTCAAAATTGGTGATTTCAGTTCCAAACATTTCACAAGAAAGAGTTCAGTCTTCACTACTCAAAGTACAGAGGCCAACCAAGAAGGTGAATCATCAAACACAAAGAAGATCGAAGGTGGATTTGAGGACAAGACACAAGACACAGATGCAAATGTATCATCTTCATTGAGGACTGCCAATTCGCCAACAAAGAAATCATCAAGCACATTGGCAAATCTCATTTCAAATTCTTACAAGAAAGATTCCGTTTTAGACCAACAATACGACCAATTAAGACCATCATCAAGACAAACGGCCCGTAGGGCTTCAAGAACTCAGGATTTTTCAGGTCCTTCGAGTGTTGATGCCAGATCCAACGTATTGAAGAATGGTCAGCCTCCAGAAATCGATGTTCAAAATCCAGATCCTTCGACTGTGGATATTGTGGGCCGTCATCTTGTTAATGATACCGATGCTTCTAGTTCTATACATACTCGTGAAACAAATGGATTACGTTACAACAATTCAAATGAAGAATTCGATTCATTACAATTACAAGGTGGGGATATTAGTCGTGAAGTTTATAATTGGCAAAGAGAGCATGCCAATGAGCCTAGATTTAGAAGAAGATCTCAATCATTTTCAGGATCAGTTAGTGGATCTATAACAGAACCAGATTTTAATGTTCATGATATTAGAGTTCCTGGTGGATTTAGAAGAAACTTCTTAGTGACAAAAGCTTCAAGACATGGGTTAAATTCATCCTCAAATAGAACAACTATAACTAAAAATTTTATAGAATTCTTAACTTTATATGGTCACTTTGCAGGTGAGGAATTAAGAGATGAGGATGACGAGGAGGAAGAAGATGATGGCGAAAGTGATGTGGAAAGCCAAGTTGATGAGGAAAGTTTATTGATACCGGCAAGAAGACCAAGAAGAGCACATGAACCACATAAGGCATCTACAACAAAATCTGTCTTATTATTATTAAAAGCATTCATTGGTACTGGTGTTTTGTTCTTACCAAGAGGTTTCAAAAATGCCGGATGGGCTTTTGCCTCTGTTGCATTAACTTTTTTCTCAATGTTGTCATTTTATTGCTTCTTATTATTAATTAATGTCAAGCAAAAACTTAATATTCCATCATATGGTGATATTGGTGGGGCGTTATATGGTCCACCAATGAGATTATCAATCTTATTATCTATCGTCCTATCACAAATAGGGTTCGCAGCTGCTTATTTCATCTTTGTTGCAAGCAATTTACAAGCATTTGTTCTCTCCGTTTTCGATAAACACTATTCAACTGAATTTTTCATTTTCATCCAATTAATTGTTTTCATTCCATTATCATTAACAAGAAAAATCAATAAACTTTCCGGAACTGCACTAGTTGCTGATTTATTCATCTTTTTGGGTCTTATCTATGTCTATTATTATTGTTCATTTGTCGTTATACATGAAGGTGTTGGAACCGTGAAGGCTTTCAATAGTGATTGGTCGGTTTTCGTTGGTACTGCAATTTTCACATATGAAGGGATTGGACTACTAATACCTATTGAAGAATCGATGCAAAAGCCATCAAAGTTCCCACTCATTCTATTCTCAATCATGTTAACAGCCACTGTCGTTTTCATTACAATTGGAGGACTTGGTTATTTTGCATTTGGTGAAGAAACAGATGCTGTGATCTTATTGAACTTTCCATCGAATAGCATCTCAGTGAGTATTGCACAATTTCTTTACGCAACAGCTATTTTGTTGTCAACTCCATTACAGTTATTCCCAGCTATTAGAATTCTTGAAAATGGATTATTTAAAAAATCTGGTAAATTTGATGATAAAGTTAAATGGCATAAGAATTACTTTAGAGTATTAGTTGTTGTTGGGACTGCATTGATTTCATGGGGAGGCGCTAGTGATTTGGATAAGTTTGTTTCTATCCTGGGATGCTTTGCATGTATCCCACTGATTTATATCTATCCTCCATTGATTCATTTCAAGGCACCAGGTGTTAACAATTTCCAAAAAATATCAGATCTCGTGGTCGCAGCGTTTGGTGTCAGTATCATGTTATACACTTCGTTCTTGACCATTTCAGAATGGGCTTGAATAATAAAAGGAATGCACTTCTTCTCACTGAAACTGAAATTGAATGTAGAATTTAAATAGTTTATATGGCTTCGGAAACCCAGAATCCATTCGCGGAATATATTTTAAGTGTGTCCCCTACAGATGTTTTATCCAGTGCTCGAAATTGAAAACCATCAACAAAGATCAAATTACCACTTGAACATTAGACAGATTACAATTCAATTCAACACAATTCAACTATAAAGACATGCCACCAAAAGCCGATTGGGAGAAGTACAGAGCCCCAGTGGAGGATGATGATACTAAGAAGGATGAAAAGATTGTTCCGTTAAGTGAGGGAGATATTCAAGTTCTACGTACTTATGTAAGTAAAATTGAATGGTGGCAATTGATGAAATTGATATTTATTGATAGTCAATTGCCACTTAAAATCAATGGATAGAGTAATAGAGTATTAACAATAGTACTAGGGTGTTGCACCATATGCTAAGAAAATAAAAGAAGTTGAAGAAGATATCAAAACTTTGGAAGGCAAAATCAAAGAGAAAATTGGTGTCAAGGAGAGTAATACAGGGTTAGCACCACCACATTTATGGGATGTTATGGCTGATAAGCAAAGAATGGAGGAAGAACAACCATTACAAGTTGCTAGATGTACCAAGATTATCAAAAGTGATGAAGGTGAAGATAAATCGAAATATGTTATTAATATTAAACAGATTGCTAAATTTGTTGTTGCATTAGGTGAAAAAGTTTCACCAACAGATATTGAAGAAGCTATGAGAGTTGGTGTTGACCGTACTAAATATGAAATTCAGTTACCATTACCTCCAAAGATTGATCCTTCTGTCACAATGATGACTGTGGAAGAAAAACCGGATGTTACATATAGTGATGTTGGTGGTTGTAAAGAACAGATTGAAAAATTGAGAGAAGTTGTTGAATTACCATTATTATCACCTGAAAGATTTGTTAAATTAGGTATTGACCCTCCAAAAGGTATATTATTATATGGTCCTCCAGGTACTGGTAAAACTTTATGTGCTAGGGCTGTTGCTAATAGAACCGATGCAACATTTATTAGAGTTATTGGATCTGAATTAGTTCAAAAATATGTTGGTGAAGGTGCACGTATGGTTAGAGAATTATTTGAGATGGCTAGAACTAAGAAGGCTTGTATTATATTTTTCGATGAAATTGATGCAGTAGGAGGTGCAAGAGTTGATGATGGTGCAGGGGGTGATAATGAAGTTCAACGTACCATGTTGGAATTAATTACTCAATTGGATGGGTTTGATGCTAGAGGTAATATCAAAGTTATGTTTGCCACTAATAGACCAAATACATTAGATCCTGCTTTATTAAGACCTGGAAGAATTGATAGAAAAGTTGAATTTTCCTTACCAGATTTAGAAGGACGTGCTAATATTTTCAGAATCCATACAAAGGCAATGAGTGTAGAAAGAGATATTAGATGGGAATTGATTTCTAGATTATGTCCAAATTCAACAGGTGCAGAATTAAGATCTGTTTGTACAGAAGCTGGTATGTTTGCCATTAGAGAAAGAAGAAAAGTTGCTACTGAAAAGGATTTCTTGAAAGCTGTTGATAAAGTTATTAAAGGTAATTTGAAATTCAGTTCCACAAGTCGTTACATGCAATATAATTGATCATATGATGAGAATACAATGTACATTAATGAGATTATTTCATTTTTTATCGTAGAATTAAATCTAATATATAATTTAATCCCACCAACTAACAAGCCCAGTACCATCAGTTTGGCAACTCCCTAAGATGGCATAACTTGCTTGCTTTGTACCGTTTTCGTCATTATTATCGTCATCATCATTATTATCATTATTTATAATAGTACCATCTATGGACATTGGACCTTTTGGTTTAACATTAACGAAAATTTCCTCTTCGACTCTGAATCTTATCTGTTCATTTATATCTAAATATAGTTTTGTACCATCAGCATTCCAAATCCATGCATTATCATTTATACTATATTCAGATCCTTCAAATAATAAATTCTTCGGTATAAATATTTCATTGAAAAATTCCATTTTAACTTGAATACCTTCAGGTGTACATTTTTCTATCCAACCAGTCAAGATTTCCCCAACGAAAGGTCTAAAAACAACAACTCTAACAATACATTTGATGAAACTTGCTCCATCACCAGGTTTTAATAACCCATCATCAACTTTCACTAAATCCCAAACAGATATAACAAGTCCAAGGTTTTGAATAATTTTATTTGCATACTTCTTATGAAGTTCATTGAGTAATGCCTTACGCGGTTCTTTATTAAATTGATCTGGAGGGATCCGTATCAGATCAGATAGTCTAGATAGGATGAACATCTTGATCAGTCAACTGATTTCAATGGATTTCAATTCCTATTAATGTTTTGATATATAGAAAAAATTTACTATGGTTGAGGCCAGTGCACATAACCTCCAGCTAAGCTTCCTAAATTGGAATTGAATTCCGACCTTTTAGTCAGCTGACTATACCCTCGCAGCACGATCCAAATCTGTCAAAATCTTCAAGTGTCAATAACCTCTTTTCACCGGGAAACGCGAAAATTCCAAATTTGAAAAGATCACGAAAAAGTTTTAAAGCGAAAAGTGAAAAGAAAGGCCTTACGGATAAAATTGATAAATGATCAGAAAATGGATCGTTGATTGATCCGGTTGATGGGATCACCACAGCATGAACATGACGATAGTTCTGTAGACAAATCCAATGAGCGTAAAATCAAAGACCACTCCAATTCAATGGTGAAGCACAAAGAAAAGAGCGATGTAGTTAAATATCGCTTACCTCTTCCTGCCTGGACGCTTTCTTCCGGGGAGAGCTCTGCCCAGCTCCCAGGCAGGCTCCTGCCTAACACATCACGCTCGCAGGCAGAACCCCCGGGGCAGCTGACTGCTGTTGCTAATTCCTGCCCGCTGATTGGCTCCCGGGCCGCAAAGGAACCGAACTCTGCTTACTCTTCTGTATGGAAAAGCCATCAACATCAACACTTTTAACATTGTTCAATTCAATTCTTTGATTTCTACCATTCACATCTCCATTTGATTCATTCTGATTGAATCAAGAACCATTAGGGAAAGTTTCATCAAAAGGTAAAAGATCCAAACAGCAAAACACACCTTGAAAAGTTCTTTTGTACTACTGGAAACAAATTTATCAAAGTGATTGATTGATTTTCCCCATATATTTATTTCATTGATTTTTTTTTTTTCTCTTCTGAAAAGACAACCAAGAATTAAAATCAAGTTTCAACTCTAGAAAAGATCCGGAATCTTTAATTTACAAATTATTGTTATTGATATATTAAACGATGCTCTCTCTACGTCATTCTGGTAGAAGATTGCTTCAACAATCTCAAAAAGCCCATTTTTCATCTTCTTCAATCACAAGACACGCATTTAGTGTTAATGATGATATTAGTGGTGAAAATGCCGCTAAAGGTGTTGCTGATAAATATCATATCATTGATCATGAATATGATTGTTTAGTCGTTGGTGCTGGTGGTGCTGGGTTAAGAGCTGCTTTCGGTTTGGCCAATGCTGGTTATAAAACTGCTTGTATTTCAAAATTATTCCCAACAAGATCTCATACTGTTGCTGCTCAAGGTGGTATCAATGCTGCCTTGGGTAACATGCATAAAGATGATTGGCATTGGCATATGTATGACACCGTGAAAGGGTCAGATTGGTTGGGTGATCAAGATGCTATTCATTATATGACTAGAGAAGCTCCTCAATCCATTATCGAATTGGAACATTATGGTGTTCCTTTTTCAAGAACTGAAGAAGGTAGAATTTATCAAAGAGCTTTTGGTGGTCAATCAAAAGAATATGGTAAAGGTGGTCAAGCTTATAGAACTTGTGCCGTTGCTGATAGAACTGGTCATGCCCTATTACATTCTCTTTATGGTCAAGCCTTAAGACATAATACACATTTCTTTATTGAATTCTTTGCAATGGATTTATTAATGGATAACGGTGAATGTGTTGGTGTCATGGCCTATAATGAAGAAGATGGTACTTTACATAGATTTAGAGCCCACAAGACTGTTATTGCCACTGGTGGGTATGGTAGAGCTTATTTCAGTTGTACTTCTGCTCATACATGTACCGGTGATGGTTATGCAATGGTTTCAAGAGCTGGTTTACCATTACAAGATTTAGAATTCATTCAATTCCATCCTTCTGGTATTTATGGTTCAGGTTGTTTAATCACTGAAGGTGCCCGTGGTGAAGGTGGTTATTTAATCAACTCTGAAGGTGAACGTTTCATGGAACGTTATGCTCCACATGCTAAGGATTTGGCCTCAAGAGATGTTGTTTCAAGAGCTATTACAATGGAAATTAGAGCCGGTAGAGGTGTTGGTCCTGAAAAAGATCATATGTTCTTACAATTATCTCATATCCCAGCTCCTGTCTTGAAGGAAAGATTACCAGGTATTTCTGAAACTGCTGCTATTTTCGCTGGTGTTGATGTCACAAAAGAACCAATCCCAATTTTACCAACTGTTCATTATAATATGGGTGGTATCCCAACCAAATGGAATGGTGAAGTTATTTCTCTTGATGAAGATGGAAATGATAAAGTTGTCCCAGGTTTATTAGCCTGTGGTGAAGCCGCTTGTGTCTCTGTTCATGGTGCTAATAGATTAGGTGCCAATTCTTTATTAGATTTGGTTGTCTTTGGTAGAGCTGTTTCTTTAACAATTGCTGATTCTTTACAACCAGGTTTACCTCATAGAGAATTACCAGCTGATTTAGGATCTGAATCAATTGCTAATCTAGATAAATTAAGAACTGCCACTGGTCCAAGATCAACTGCTGATATTAGATTAGATATGCAAAAGACTATGCAACGTGATGTTTCCGTTTTCAGAACTCAAGAATCTTTAGAAGATGGTGTTAAAGGTATCAATAGAGTTGATAAATCATTTGAACAAGTTGGTACCACTGATAGATCAATGATTTGGAACTCTGATTTAGTGGAAACTATGGAATTACAAAACTTGTTAACTTGTGCTGTACAAACTGCTGAATCTGCTGTGGTGAGAAAAGAATCAAGAGGTGCTCATGCAAGAGAAGATTTCCCAACAAGAGATGATGAAAATTGGATGAAACATTCTCTATCATGGCAAAAGGATAGTGGTGATGCTGTCACTTTGAATTATAGACCTGTTATTTCTCAAACTTTGGATGAAAATGAATGTAAATCAGTTCCACCTGCAATCAGATCTTATTAATTTCAAAATCACTTATCAATCATCACAAATTAAATCCTATCACATCTTTCACATATAAAAACCTACATATATTTACCGAAAAAAAATTATCGTCATAAGCAATCTCCCTCAGTTGTTAATTTATACTATATAAATACATATAGTTGATATGATCAATAATTTAGATCATAATTACTCTCGTCATATATATTTTCCTCTCTTATTATAAATATTAAATACCGTCAATATTATCAATATTCTTATCTTGAACCGTGTTCATGTATAGCTTTTAAACGAAAAACTTTGATTTAAACTCATCCGTTTGGTTCTTCGGATTTTCTAAAGTTTGTTCAAAATTTTTAGGAATTGTTAAATCTTGTTTGTCAATTTTGAATTCTTTAATATCTCTCCAAAATTGAGAAATCAGTTCATCATTTATATCCCTTATTTTTAAATCTTGGAAAACCTCAGAATGTTGAAAATTTTCAAACCATTTATTAATCTTTATGAATTCAACATCATAGAATAATTCATCTGATTTAGTAGATTCATGATCATTCGTTATTGGAATTTCTAAAAATTCTAAAAATTGACGTCTTGGTAAACATTTATCTAACGCTAAGAAATTTGTTTGAGAAAATCCTTTCGCTAATTCTTCTTCTTCACCTCCCTGAATAGATACTTCATCTGGTCCTAATGGTATTTCACCATCAGATTCTGATATGTCAAGATTTATCTCATCATTATTCTTAATCGTTTCTTCTAGATCCAAAGTGATTTCATCACCATTGATTTCGGATTCTAAGTCAATCTCATCATTGTTGAATTTCAACTTCTTCTCGTCGTTGTTTTGCTCTTCTTCTTTACTTAATCTTCTCTTCGCTTTATTCGGTAGTGGGTGTTGCACTTCGGCTTCAAATTTGGCATGCAAATGTGCACTGAACCACCAGTTAGGCATTAATCTATGAAGTAATAGTTTTGAAGGAATTGAACCTAATGCATGATTCTGAATATCCTTTGTGAAGAACGGTTTTCTTTTCAATAACGTTTTAACATCACCATAATCGGTTATACCTTCAGGCCAGTCATGACTTATAAAACAGTTTATATTCAAACATCTAATTAAACTTAATTTCAAGAAATCTTCAAATCGTACGTGATAAACAGATCTTTTAGCTGATTCATTATACGGGAATTTTTCATCGTGTCTTCTATAAAGATCATGATATTTATAAATCCCAGAAAGGCCACCAATTCTAATTCCTTTATACCATATAACATTTGAATTCCCCACATAATAAATATTATTAGCTACCCACCCACCAAATGGTAGCTCTTGTAAATAATTCGAAGCTTCATGATTCCCTCCAACAAAAATTGTGGCTACAGGAGCTCTTTTAGATCCTGTATAATAGTCTCGGAAATCTCCAAGTCTCTTAAACTTATCAGGTACAGCCATTGAACTCAAATCTGTTTCATTTCTGACCGATTGGAAATCACCACATATAATCAATAATTCCGGCCATTTTTCGTATGGAAGCGCCTGGATATGAGCATATATCTTGTTTAACTCTCCATGACAGCAACCTTCCACAGCAATTCTCAGAATTTGAGAAGTCATGACCTCAATTTGTTGATGATGAATTTAAAGATGTTTTGTTAATTATATATATAATTTTAATTTTTTTCAAGCCCGAGATTTCTATAGCGTTAAATGTTGCCCGAGTAACAATAAATAATTCTACAACTTATTTTTGATGTATTGTATATATTTTATGAATAATAGAGACAATTTAGAATAATAATAATAATGATGATAATAATACTGATCTATCACATACCAAAACATATGTTCTTTATGATCTTAGAATTTGAAAACGTTTTCCTTAGTGAAACCCAATTCTTTCAAAGCACCGGATAATTCACCTTGGTCACTTGGAGAAACTTTGTTACCAGAAACAGCTTCATATAAAGGAGGTGGACCACAAACGAAAACTTGATGAGAAGCATCTGGGTGTGGAACATTCTTGTCTAACCATTCTTTAGTGATGTAACCGGTTTCACCTTTCCAGCCATCAGTTTCCTTGTCAATGAAATAGTGGACTTTAACTCTGTCTGAGAATTTTTCAGCAACGGCATCCAATTCTTTCTTCAATAAAATATCTTCTGGAGTTTTGTTACCATAGACTAAGTTAACTTTGGTTTTCTCTTGTGGATCTTTGGTAATTTGATGTAATAACTGCCATAATGGAGTAATACCTGAACCACCACCGATTAAAGTAACATTTTCAAATTGGTTAGGAGTCCATTCCCATTTACGGATTGGACCTTTAAATGAAACAGTGTCATTTTCTTTCAAACCGAATAAATGGTTACCAAATTTCCCAGTTGGGTATTTCTTGATGACGAATTCGACTTGACCTTTTTGGTCATTGTCAGAAACTGGAGTATATGGTCTAACAACATTTGAACCTTTTGGAGTGACATATTTGGCTAATAATAAGGAGGCAGTTTGTAAACCTGACTTCTCTTCTGGAGATGGCAAAGCGAAATAAAAGTGTCTAGTGTCTGCTGAAATATCAACAAATTTAACCAACTAAACGGTGATCAACGGTTAGTACCAAAAACACAATCTAATCTTCATTAAACCAGCAAAATATCAATTGGTATGTTCCAATTCAATTGACTTCTCATTGATCCTTATGGACTTATTGTACTTACTTTTAAATCAATCCATTCGTCACCACCTTTAAAAGTGACTGGAGTGTCGTTGGCCAATGGGGACTTGAGGGCATTGGTGTAATATAATGAAGCAGCGACGGCAACACCGCCAACGGCTAATGGGACCCATTGGGTCTTTTGTTGAGTTAATCTTGCTAAGATGGAAGACATTGCGGTAGTTCTAACTGGGAGGTTCTTTATCATACACTTCAATTGAGTAGATTTAACCAATAGTCTAACAGCAATTACTCAAAAACAAACGAAAAGGAAATGGATTCGAGCTTATATTTATGGCTCACCACTGAAAATTCAAGCAACAAATTGTGGTTTTGCCACTTCCGACCGGGCTTCGAAATCCGACCAGCTATATAACATTTCGAAATTAACGAAATCTCCATGACACCACTTGCCAATATTTGCTATCCATTGAGAGCTGATATAGGTTGCTTTGAGGAAGTTGATAATGTCTTTAGGAAAGAAAACTGGCTCAGAATTATTACAATTGACCAAGCAGCTGATACCTCCGTTGCTTCCCCAGTTCCATAAAGGTCAAGGTGGGTATTATTTGATGGAACTTGATAGCCATTGACTAATGATTATTAATGATGATGCATACTAATTAAACTTGCAAAGCTGGTCGTGTTGTGGTTTTTGGTGGTTGTGAAGAGTGAGTTCATTGATTTTTTCAGATTTAAAGTCTTGGATCAATAATATTAACATACTTGAAAGCTATACAGGGGCCCCATATTTTGCTGCACATGCTGCTGCGGTCTTTGGAGCTGATTTATCTCATATAATTTGTGAGAAAAATGCAGCTACTGTGATAAAATCATATACACCAGATCTAATGGTACATCCCTATTTGTATGAAAAGGATAATGTACCTGAAGATGTTACAGATATTGATCAATTCTTGGAAAATAAAATATTACCAAAAGTTAAGGGTTTGTTGTCTCGTATCCATGTTGCCATTATTGGCCCAGGATTGGGAAGAGATGAGTTGATGTTGAAAACAATGGAGATTGTCATCAAATATTTACGTGAGAAAAGAATACCTGTCGTGATTGATGGTGATGGGTTATTCTTATTATCCCAGAAACCAGAGTTGGCAATTGGAAACGATTTAGCCGTTTTGACACCAAATGTCGTTGAATTCAAAAGATTGGCTGATGCCGTGGGTGTTGATGTTGATGGTGAGAATCCATATGAGGAGGCGAGAAACTTATCTTACCAATTTGGTGGTGTAACTGTGTTTAGAAAAGGAGCCACTGATATCATTGCTAAAGATGATGAGGTTGTGGAGAGCACTACAAGAGGTTCGGATAGAAGAGCCGGTGGGCAAGGTGACACTTTAACAGGAACGCTGGCAACATTGCTAGCTTGGGGGGAAGCGTATAAATCATTCTTATGGGATCATCCAAATGAAGTTAAAGAGAAACAAATTTCTATCTTAGCAGCATTTGGTGCTTCAACTGCTACAAGAATTGCAGCTAGAGAAGCATTTAAACAAAAAGGTAGAGCATTGCAGGCCACAGACCTTCATGCTAATGTTGGAAAAGCCTACCAAATAGTCTTTGAAGACCAACAAGGTGTGTTTAAATTGTGAATGAATTGACATGTATTTAAATTATGCAGACTATCAACTATTTACGTGTCTGTATAGGCAAATACATAATCGGATGGTTAAAAGCCTGAACAACGTTTGTTTAATTACTATAATTTTGGCGTCGCTTCATAGATGACTGTCATCTACAAATTTGGACAAAGTGTATTAATAAAAAAAGTATGTTATTAGGTAAAATGCTATATTTTGATATGATATGAAATTGCAAAGACTTTCCATAACCTGAGTCTATTATTTACGGTTACGACCTCTGATCTTTTGCTTTTTATTTAATGAATCATCGCCATCAGATTTTCTCTTGTTACTATCAGTATTTGATGAAGATTGTTCAGGTTTTTTATCAGGAAATTTGGCAAATTCTTCCTCTTTAATTTTGAATTTCCAATCACCTCTTTTTCTAACATATAATTCCATAGACCAATTTTTCCAAACTTGTCTACCATATGTACTTTCTTTGACTTTTTCCTTCTCACCAACTAATTCAGCTGCAATTCTTTCTTTATACATGTTCAATTTCAATGTAAAGGCCCAAAATTTATCCACAATATGAGAACCATAAGCATTACATGATAAACTCACTATCGAGCCCATGAATTGATTCAATAATCTTCTTCTTTTGATTATGTCAACGTCTGGTATCAAGACATTTTCAACAACATGAGAGAAAACACCGTGAGAGCACATTTGAATCAATCTTTCTTGTGGCAATGAGAGTAAATTGTCAACAGTCAAGTTTAAAAAGCTGATGTCATATTCCATAAGTTTCTCCAAAAACAAAGCTCTTCTTCTTTCCTCGGCTGTTGGCCAATCATCTCTGGTGTTACCTAGTGTAGATGTAGATAATTGTAAAACTGTCTCCAAAATGTTTGATTCTTCATTTGGCGTATATTTTTTAACCAACTCTTCAATGATAGCTGCCTTCTTATATTCTTTATGATGTGTTGATGCATCGATAATCGATTTACCCATTTCAAGGTTACTGTTCATCAAGATGCTCATTTCAGGGATCAATTCGTTCAATATTTCTCTAGCTTCAATTTGTTTTAATTTTTTCAATAAGATTTGGACAACATAACTACCTGTTGTATCTCTTTTGGCCAATTTCAACACTCTGTCCTTCATGTATAATTTGTATAATCTTTCAACGTACTTCAATCTTTGGTCCTTGATTGTGTTTTCAAAGAAATGAGACCCGACTGGATCAGATAACAAGTATTCAACAAATGATTCTTCAGTTGAATCTTTTTCATCATCATCTTTCAAAAAGACTAAATGCCAGAACTGTCTATCTCTATCTACTATACCTTCAACTTGTATCAACAACTGTAAAACTGGTGATGCAATCTTGTGGATAGCGTACTCTCTTGTGGTTTTTCTATCCAATTTACCTCTTATGCTATCCAGTAAATTCTTTAATTCATCTTTGAAAGCTGATGGAACTTGGAAAGCTCTATCAAAATCTTCATTATCTTTGATTTCAATCATTTTTCTAGCAATCTTACTCTTCTTACTACGTAAGGTTGAGTTGGACATTGTTGAAGATGGTAATTCTTTTCCAGAAATGATTAAAATAATCAATCTCAAAGTATGTGAAGCATATTGATGCGAAATCATTTCTTTCAGATTTGGTCTGACCTCATTTATAAAAAATAGAAATAGGTTTTCCATTGTGACATAATCATCGTTGGCAAAATTTGATACTGGATTTAGAAGTTCTTTTTCAATCAAAGCAGCAGTCCTCACTAACAAAGTTTCCACACAATGCGATGAGTATTTATGGTAAATCAACGATAAGAAATGGCCACTGAACGCTTTGAACAATATCTTTAGCTGATCATCGTTGGCATATAAAATCAATCTCTCGATCAATTTGGAGCAGATCTGATTTGTAACTAATTTCAATTCTTTCCCTTTACTTTCTTCTAAAACACTTTCAACAAACCCAGCCCTGTCGGCCTCTGATTCAAAAGCATTGGCGTTCAAAGTTGATTCCGCTTGTTTGAAGTAGTCCAACTCTGTAGTGTCCACTAACCCAAAAAAGGTATTAGGCTCGTTTGTTGGCTTAGTTTCTGGGTCCTCATTTCCAACTGATGGGCTTTCATCATAGGCTTTGATATCCTCTGTGGCAGTTGGTTCGTTTAGCTTCTGCTCTTTTTGAGCTCTTCTTCCTCTAACTTTACCCATTATCAAGTAACTGGACCAAGGAATAAACACGTATCAAAATTCGAAGCCTTTACTCTTGATCAATTGAAGGTGATCTCTATACTAAATTTATTATATCTATGTATACATGAAAGAAAAAATATTTCCCGCGAACGTCGACCCACCGAGATGAGCTTTACGGAAGGCTCGAGATTTTATTATTCTTGACACAAAAAAGTCCATTGGAGAATTAATTCTTCACTTTCGAAGCCACATTCACCTGTTCTCGTACTGAGTTCAGACTATACGGAAAGAGTGGTTACCTACTCTCAAACTCTAACTAATTCTCCCAATGTCGGAAACTTCTAAGACATAAATTAACTAAAAGCACACATACATGGGGGTTTACCAATGAACTCTATCAGTCTATCATTGACAGATCGCTAGTACGCGATTTCCCATCCTAAAATAAAGGTCCATAGCTACGCTCTATAGACTTTATATACCACACACGGCCCAAGACTACAAATTTCTACTAGATCCACTATAATTCGGAGTTGGTATCAACAGTTTTGTATATTTACACAAGTAAACTAATCTGCTTGATCCCAGTTACCAGGTCTTGGTTGTTTTGGAACTTGTGGACCACCAGCTCTTTTAGCCATGATGATTTGGTCAACAGAAAGAACTGTAGTGGCAGCTTCAGTAGCAGCAGCAATGGCAAACTTCTTAGAGGCAAATAAATCATAAATACCTTCATCATTAATATCTTTAACACCATTTGAAGAATCACCATCAATATCAATACCATATGATAAACCTTCAGGTTTACTATGTTTGGAATATAATCTTGGTAGAACTTCAGTTGGGTCTAGACCTGCAGTTTCAGCTAATGTTCTTGGAACAACTTCGAATGCATTAGCATATTGTTTAATGGCTAATTGTAATAAACCTGGAGTCTTTTCACCATATTGAGTGATACGATGAACTAATTCTGCCTCAGTAGCACCTGCACCTGGTAATAATCTACCATCTTGTGTCAAACCTTTAATAGCCGCAACACCATCATCAATGGCTCTTTCAATATCATCCAAGTTGTTCTTAGTAGCACCTCTAACAACAATAGTTGAGGTTCTTGTAATATCATCCTCTTGTCTGAAAACAGTAACTCTATCACCACCGATCTCCTTTGTTTCAATAACATCAACATCACCCATTTCTTCTGGCATTGGAGCTCCTAATCTTGGTAATGGGGTAGCACCACAAACTCTACACACTCTTCTTAAATCGAATTTACTTGGAACTTTCAAAGTTAAGATACCATAACGGTCCAAATAATGTTGAGCCAATTCACCAACACCTGAACCAGCAATAACAACTCTAACACCAGAATCATGGATCTCTTTGACCAATTGATCTAATTGAGCTTCTTCACCTTTGGAGAAGTCCAACATTTCTTGTGCATTATGTAATAAGACAGTTCCTTTAGTTTCTGTTTGTGAGATATCGAATGGTGAAGTGTAAACAACAACTTTTGATCTAGTTTTCAAGTTTTTAATATGTCCTTCTGGTTGAGTTGGGAAGACCATACCTTTTATAACTTGTGAATTTTCCAAACTACTACCCATGATTTTGACAACTCTAACACTATCAACATTGAAGGCTTTTGGGTTTTTTGGAGGTAAGACGTTTAATACAGCTTCACTGACAAGATCTGATATGAAATCTTCAGATCCATATTGTTTAGATGCTATCACTGGTTTAATGACTTTTTTCAACTCTTGCACTGATAATAGATCTTCAACTTTACCAACTGATAATTCCTCTAAAGCTTGTAATGCAAACTTACTAGCTAATTGGTAGCCCTGAATTATTTCTGTTGGTTTCAAGCCTAAAGTTAATAATTTCTCAGAGACATTCAAGAATTCACCAGCCAAAACTAAGACTAGATTGGTACCGTCACCCATTTCCATCTCTTGTTGTTCAGAAGCCATGACTAATAATTTGACAGCAGGATGCACAACATCTAGCTCGTGTAACATTGTAGCGGCATCATTTGTAATGAAAACTTTTTGTAAATCTGAAAAATTAATATGTTAGTGGCAAGTCTTAAGAATGTTTCATGGTACATTTTCAAGAGAACAAAATGGCACTATAAACTGTTCCAATTGAGCTCAACAAGCACAAAGCTATGATCACCTGGATCCGATATACTTACGGTTAACAATAACTTTGTTTCTACCACATGGCCCTATTGATGACAAAACCATATTTGTGATCTCTCTGCACGCAGCGATATTTCTATTCACTGCACCATCGGCATTACTCTGAGATGTGTAACCTTGTTTGAAAAGCCCAGCATTTGGAGCTTGAGGAAGACGCAATGACATTTCTATAAAACTCGATCAGTAGAAAAAATGTCTCCTTTGTAAATAAAGTTCCAATGAGTCTTTTACTCTTCAAATATCCAAAGCTCAAACTTCAATTCTGATCTCTTCGACATCGTTTTGATTTTGATTTTTTTTTCGCGTTCACTAAGAAGACAAGGTCGGAAATTGGGTAATCCAGTCACGGGATGAGCCATGAAAACCGACCTCTGGTAAGTGAAATATCAACAAAGCATAAAGGAAAGTCACTTGGAACGAAGTTTTGAGATAAAACATTCAAATTTGCCATTGGTTTGCTACGGAAATCGAGTGAACTTTGGGAAGAGATGGTTTCCCTAGAAGGCATCAATTCAGCCGACTACGACCCGTTGAAAGATCTCCAGGAGTTGCTTCCCGATCCATCAACGTTGGAGAACTTGAGAGGTTTCATGAATTATACCAACTCCTACAAGTTGTCAATTGATAAAGACATACAGCGGAAACAGGATGAATTCGAGGAATATTTAAAGAGTGATGACAAATTTGACGCTGCTGAAGCGCATGGCTCTCTCGACCAAATTATAGGCGAGATCAATGCCAATAAGAAACTAGGTGTCAATACGCAAGAGGTGATCACAGGGATGACTTCCAATATTAAGAAATTAGACGATGCTAAAAAAAACCTAGTACTGAGCATGACGGTATTGAAAAGGCTTCAAATGCTTTTGACAGCTTATGAACACTTGGAAATCTTTTCGCAGGAGAAAAGATATACCGAATCCGTACAACTATTGAGTGCTGTTGGTGAACTAGTGGATCATTTCAAGTCATACAAAAGTATAGACAGTATAGCAGAGTTGACTAAGAAAGTCAACAAACTCAAGATAACTATAACTGATCAAATATTTCAAGATTTCGAGAATACTTTGAATCAAAAGGATAACATCAAGGAATCTCAACTAAGAAGTGCGTGTGAGATGTTGGATCTTATCGGAAATGATCAGCATAATAGATTGATAAACTGGTTTTGTAATCAACAGTTGAAAGAGATCAAGTCCATATTCATAAGCTCTGATGAAGCGGGATCACTAGAGAACCTCTCTAGAAGATTCTTGTTCTTTAAAAAGCTTCTCAAGAATTATGAACAATTATATCAATCTTTTTTCCCCGAATCTTGGAAGGTGGAGGAACAACTAACAACAAGATTTTGTGAACACACAAAGGATAGTATCAAACAAGTTCTTTCAGAATCTGGGAAAAGCACAAATGTTGATCTCATGTTGAGCTCATTGCAAGAGACTTTAGAATTTGAAAAATTCCTCAATTCCAAATTTAAATACAAGGATCCTGAGGAATCATTATCTTCATCCACTGAATTCACAGAACATGAGCCTATAAAACCAAAATTCAGTCAATCCATATCCTCTGCATTTGAACCATTCTTGGGCATTTGGGTTAATCATCAAAATACATTCTTAAGCAACAAGTTCTTGGAATTTTTATCAGCTCCTAAATTACCCTCAGCTGAACAGGATGAACATCTATCGAACGTTATTCCATCCTCTGCTGATTTGTTCAGAGCATACCGTCATTTATTAACACAATGTTCCACATTATCTACTGGTGGGCCTTTACGTGATCTATCCAAACTTTTCTCTAAATGGTCTTTGGAGTATTCAAACAGAATAATGAAACCTGCATTACCTACAGTAGCCAGTGACGAATCGGTTGTTTATATTACCTTGGTGTTGAATACGGCGGATTACTGTTCCACTACTATCAGTCAGTTAGAAGAGAGATTGATCAGTATTATTGATGAAGATTACAAAAATGAAATCAATTTTGAACCTGTCAAGGATTCTTTCATCAAACTTATAAATCAATCCATCAATTTATTAGTTCATAAAGTTGTAACAGAAAGTGATTTCTCCTGGAGAGAAATGGCAAACACAAATTGGTCCCATATGGAAGACGTTGGTGATCAAAGTCGGTATATTTCCAGTCTTAAAGATATTTTGATTAAAAATTGTTCATTGATATTACCAGTTCTAGTGAGAGATATTTACATAAGAAATTTCTGTGATAAAATTGTGGAAACAACAATCAATCAATTCCTGGCTAGTGTAATCAAGACTAAACCAATTCCAGTTATCGCAGCTGAACAAATGTTATTGGATATTTCAGTTTTGAAAGAGACATTTCTGAAATTACCAAAACTATCAACTGATTCGCCAGATTATAAAATTTCTTCACAATATCAAAAACATGTGGATAAAATGGTTGGTCGTTTAGAATTGATTTTAAAAGTCTTACTAACACAAGAAGCACCACAAGAGGGGTTAGTTTCCAATTATTTCTTCTTAATTGGAGACAGATCTATTGAAAATTTCATTAAAATTCTACAGTTGAAAGGTATCACAGATAAAAACAGACAAACAAAATTTATTGATCTGTTCAAAATACATATAAAAGCACATGATAATCTAATTGATAATTCACCATTACTTTCAAAAGTTATCATAGATAGTGAGACACCGGGTGTTCCTTCTTCGACTGGAATTCTTGCGTCATATGGTCAAAAGATCACATCACCAGATCCTCAATCATCACCAAGATTTGATAATATTTTCGCTAAAAGAGATTTGAACCTTGAGAAGGGGTTGAAAGAACTAGCATTAAATGGTGAAGCTGGTGTTAATAAATTCAATGAAAATTTTCAAAAATTTGGAAGATTCTTTAGAAAAGAAAACAACAACAATCAATAAGTCTAAATCTTATCCAATAACTAATACATGATCAGTTTCTGAATCACCAAATCTAATTGTATCTTCAGCTTGTAATTCAATGAATCTTGATGTGGGTATCTCCTTATTGTTCAACAACGTTCCATTACTGGATTCTAAGTCTATGATATATGGCTTGATCTGTTTCTTGGCCTCTCCTGTATTTGTTGTTGAGGGTCTTAACCTAAATTGTATAACAGCATGTTGACTGGAACATGAATCATCGTCAGTTTCCAAATCCACAATTTCATGGTCTCTTCCTATCAAATGATGTGATTTAGCATTAAGCTTGTATTCATTAGGTATGTTAGAACCTTTTTTGAAGACAAACAAATAATAAGTAGGTGATTCTGGAGGGTTGGCAGAGTCTTCTGGCTCTGTATATTTGAGTTGTTTCCCTTTGATGTTATTTGATTCTTTGGCAAGCAATCCTGAAGGTTTAAAATTTGGCTTCTGCTTTGGGGGTGCCGGTTTGGAATATTTCTGATCTCTATTACTTGGATAGCCAGAATTTGGATCCTGATATCTGTTGTTTTGTCTGTAATCTGTTTGACTATCGTTATATCTTGATCCTTGAACCGGTCTGTCTCTGTAGAATTGTGGTCTTTCATGACGCTCTTCACCATAAGCTTGCTCATGAGACCGTAGTCTCTCTTCTCTAGCACTGGCCATTAGATAACGTCAGCTCCAATCTTTCTCGTCTATAGACATGAAGAAGTGTTTGGCTTCTCTATGTATCATAGCTTATTAACACTTTTCACTCTTTGAAACACCCAGACACCTGATATAAAAATTGTCTCAATATTGACACAAAAAGCATTTTGGTACTGAACTATCACAATTCAATATTTTGTATTTTCATGTGATTCTCACTGCAGGGAGATTTCAGTTAAGTATATGTCTCTTCCGGTATAAATCTACAAAGAAACTCATCGTTACTTTGTGGCTGTATAAACGATACAGTAGAACTTTGAGCAAAGGCAATACCACATAGAGCATTGGATCAAGAACGGAGGGCGACAGACAATAGAAGAAAGAAGACAAGAAGCATGTTTATAAGAAGCCTGTTTATAAGACAGATGGAAGAAAAGTTACGTAGAGTTTGGCCCCGGTGGATATGCTCGTGCGTCATATCAACGCCTGCAAATTATTGAATCCTTACAGATTTCCACATATATGAAGACCCAAAGACAACGATATCAAATAATCGAATAACGTACGATTAGCACGTTGTACAGTTGTTTGATAAGTTTGATAACATTCGGCTACTTACCAGGACTTAAGTAGACTAAAAATGACGGCAACAGTAGAAGAAAGTGTTGGAAGAATTAAAGAGAATATTCGAAGACTGTACCCAAATGAAAAGGATTATTTTAATCCTGGTGTCTCTCGTGCTCAAATTGCAGAGGTTGAGAAAAAACATGGCATTGACTTCCGAGAAGATGTAGTGGCTTATTTGCAGTTGATGAACGGGCAAGCTTTTCCAGAAGAAGATCATGGACATGAGACAGGAATATTCCATGGAGAGCATGCTCTGGATCTCGAATCCATTTCCAGATCTCTTGAGACTTCGCTTGGATGGCCAGTTGGTGATGATGCAAACGAAATATACCCACGAGGAGCTATCGCTATTGAAACTGATAAACACTTTGGTCAATGGGTGGAACTAGTTTCAGGTGATGGAGACTACACATTTGTGGATTTGAGCCCAGGACCCACCGGAAAATATGGGCAAGTTGTTTTTTGGTCGAAACATTATTTTCTTGGATTAGTCGTATTATTTGATAGCTGGGCAGATTTCCTGGAGAATGTTGCCAATGACTTTGACCGTGCTGACCAGTTTTATCATGTGAATCCCTATAATGGTGTATTCGGTCCGTCAATATTGGTACCACAAAAGGATCGAATATTGGCAAGACAAAATCAAAGAGGGGGGGTAAACCGTCTCCAGTATTGATAATCTCTCATTAAAATAGGACAATGTGGACTAAAAAAGCCATCTGATATATTGATTCAATAATTTCTCAAATTTGCAACTCTTATTTTCTTTGTAGAAACCTGAAGGTTTCGAGTTTATTATCAAGACCTTTTGGTTCTCGCAACATCAAAAAAAATTTTAGATGCGATGAGCTCCGTTTATAAACATCTGAATGTCAATAGACAACTTCAGCTTTCAAGAAACTTGGAAACCACGAATTGTACAAAATGGCAAGAAAACAGAAGCTAACGTCCCAACAGCGTAAGGATATCCGTCAAAAGGAAGAGCAGTACTTGAAGAATTTGGAGCAAAGAATCGAAGAATATGACCCGAAATTACAAAAAGTTTCACAGTTCAAAGACCTACCGATAAGTTCAAATACTTTGAAAGGTTTAACAGAGTCGAGTTTTGTCTCATTGACAGATATTCAAAAGGAATCCATCCCTTTAGCTTTGAAAGGTGAAGATATATTGGGTGCAGCCAGAACAGGTTCTGGTAAAACATTAGCATTCTTAATCCCAGTTATTGAAAAATTATACAGAGTTAAATGGACTGAATTCGATGGACTAGGAGCTTTGATCATTTCACCAACTAGAGAGCTCGCCATTCAAATTTATGAAGTGCTAGTGAAAATAGGGAGACATAATTCATTCTCTGCAGGTTTGGTGATTGGTGGTAAAGATGTCAAATTCGAAATGGAGAGAGTTTCAAAGATAAATATATTGATTGGTACCCCTGGGAGAATTTTACAACATTTTGATCAAACTGTTGGTATGGATACAACAAACTTACAAACTTTAGTACTAGATGAAGCTGATAGAATCTTAGATATGGGGTTCAAAAAGACATTAGATGACATTGTTTCCAATCTACCTCCGACAAGACAAACCTTACTTTTCTCAGCTACACAATCTAAATCTGTTTCTGACCTGGCTAGATTATCATTGACAAATCCAAAATATATTGGTGTCAAGGAAACTGGGGACACTATTGCCACACCAGACTCACTAACCCAATCATATATCACTGTTAACTTAGAGGAAAAATTAGATACACTATTCAGTTTCATTAAGACACATTTGAAAGCCAAGATCTTAGTGTTTTTTTCATCCTCAAAACAAGTTCATTATGTTTATGAGACTTTTAGAACCATGCAGCCAGGTGTTTCTCTGATGAAATTACACGGTAGACAAAAGCAAACTGCTAGAACGGAGTCTGTTCATAAGTTTTCCAAAGCTCAACATGTTTGTCTTTTCGCGACAGATGTTGTTGCTAGAGGTATTGATTTCCCAGCTATTGACTGGGTCATCCAAGTCGATGCTCCAGAAGATGCCGACACATATATTCATAGAGTTGGAAGAGCCGCTAGATTTGGGAAAACTGGTAAATCTTTGTTAATGTTGACTCCATCAGAAGAAGAAGGTATGCTTAAAAGATTAGAAGCCAAAAAAATCACCCCAAATAAGTTGAATATCAAACAAGCAAAGAAAAGATCAATCAAATCACAAATGCAAGCATTATGTTTTAAAGATCCGGAAATGAAATATTTGGGTCAAAAGGCTTTTATTTCGTATGTTAAATCAATTTATATACAGAAAGATAAAGATATTTTCAAACCTGAAGAATTACGTGTGGAGGAGTTCGCTAAATCATTAGGTTTACCTGGTGCTCCAAAGATTAAGATCAAAGGTGGAACCAAGAATAAAGAATTGAAAAATGCCTCGAGACAATTACTTGCGTTATCAAAGGCAAATGAAGATGGTGAGTTTGATGAAGAAGAAGCTAAGAAAGTTCGTACCAAATATGATCGTATGTTTGAACGTAAGAATCAAAATGTCTTATCGGAACATTATTTGAATATCACAAATGAAGTCAATAAGGCTGATGATGAAGATGAAGATGAGGAAGATTTCATGGCTGTTAAAAGAACTGACCATGATATAATTGATGATGACTTACCAGATTTGATTGCACCAACTTCGAAACGATCTGCAAAGAGAGCTTTATCAAAGAAGCAATCCCTTAATGAAAAGGGTAATCCTACGAAACTTAAATTTGATGATGATGGTGTTGCCCATCAATTGTATGAATTTGAAGATGAAGAAGATTTCCACAAGGATGGTGATGCTGCTACTCAAATTGAGGAGTTCATTAGTAAGGAGTCTGCAGATATGAAAGATCGAGATGTAAGTGACAAATCTGTTGCCAAACAAAAGAAACTGGACAAGAAACGTAAAAGACAAGAAGCTGAAAGAAGAGCCAAAGAAGAGGATCATTCCTCTGGTGATGACGAACCAGTTGTATATCTGGGAGCACCAAGCGGTGATATTGATGAAGATTTCGGTATGGACGACGACGATGTCTCAGAAGGTGATCAATCAGATTCTGATGAACCTCCAACCAAGAAGGCCAAATGGTTTGAGAACAATAAAATTGGTGGTGCAGAAACTCGTGAATCAGATAATGAAATCTTGGAATTGGAAGCTCCTGAAACCATTGAAGATTTGGAAGCATTAACGGCAAGATTGATCTCTCAATAATTCAAACCCCCCACAAAACTGAGACCAGCAAGTAGCATTTAATTTTTCAACTTTATGTACTTTTTATAATACAAAAACTTTTTGCATATTTATTAACGGTTTTTCTGTAGCTTATAGTGTTGTGTCCCGAACCGAGTTAATCTAGTTTTTTAGTTTATAGTTGAAAAATCGAGATGGACTTCAAAATTAACGACAAAGATTTATATCTGAACAGTTGAAAGGGTTTTCATAGATTGAGACAAGAAAATGGTGCCTAAAGGTCCTTCCAGCCAAGCTAAACCTGAAGAGATTCAAAGTTCAAACAACTTGACTTCAACGATACAGTTGGCCAGGCCTTTTTTAACAAAATCTCAATTAAGACATGCACAAACGAGAAACATTGAGAACTTCACGGTTTACGAACAGAGAAGAAACCAGGTCTTCAATTTCTTGATGAAAATCTGTGTTTCTATGAAATTGTAAGTTATTCTTGAAAATCGCATTTGCTACAAGGGACTAACATTGTTTTAGTCCAACAAAGACTTTAGAAACAGCTATGATTTATTACCAAAGGTATTTCTTATTCAACAAATTCGATACTGGAATCTATTATGACATTGCAATCACATCAATATTCATTGCTAGTAAGAATGAAGACACAATTAAGAAGCTGAGAGATATTTTGGTAGTGGCGAACCAGATAAAGAATACTTTTTTAAATCAGGACCAATTAGAATTATACAGAAAGAAAATCCTGAGTTTGGAGTTCAAGCTATTAGAAACGATTTCATTTGATTTCAGATTATTCCATGTGGAGGAGCTTTTAATCAAGATCAGTAAGACATTATCAGTGCCAAAAGAAGTTGGCTACTTGGCCTGGTTGATCGCTTATGATTCTTATCAAACAGAAATTGCATTAAAAGTCCCACCTCAAAGTATAGCCATAGCATGTATAATCCTGGCAGCTAAACTAAAGGAATTTGATGTTTCGGTAAAACCACATATCTACCATACATCTGAAAGTGCAGTGGACGAAGCATTGTTGGATTTATTGGATCTTTACATCAATTCGTATAATTATACAAATCTTGCCGGGATTTATCCTGATTATCAAAATAAATTTGTTGAGATAAGAATACCTTTATCAAACATTATTGGATTGAAAGAACAAGATGAAAAAATGATCAAAGATGATGACTATTTCAAAGAACGTGATTTTTCAATAGGTGAGAGAAGATATATGTTGGAGAATCAAAGAAAAAGACTATATAGTGAGATACCGAAAAGCTAATTATGACTGGGATGGGTTTGGTGATTTAATACATGAATGGTTTACAATTCAAAAACACAGTAGTATCACTTGGATCTGTCATTCATTTGAAAGAGTTTGCGGATAATTGACTATATCTGTTTCTTCTCAAAGGGTCGATATCCTTCAACTTTGTTAAAGATTCTTGAATTTCAGAGTTATGAAGAGACGTTCCGGTAGATTTATCTAGTAATCCTTGAATTGTGACAATTGATTTCAAGCACCAATTATTTTCCACCCCATTATCCTCAGTTTCTAATTCATTAAGCTCTTTAACGTTTCTCAATTCATCTTCTAATATTTTAATATATGTATCTTTCGACAAAGTTTTGATAAATATATCAGCAGTTAGTAACCATCTCAAATAGATCCATACAGATTGATCCTGAGGATCTGTGTACATTGCATTTTTCAAATATGTCAACTCTTTCCGTAAGAATTCCAAACTTGAATCAAATTGAGATGTTGGTTTCAACTCTAAAAGCAAAGGTATTAATTTTGTTCTATTATGCCATGCTGAAAAATTGGAAAAATCTTTATTTATTTTCTCAGTGGTGAATTCAAACTCCTTCAATGCAAAAGATTCTCCTGTAGTTTCCTCTAATTTAGAGATGATATACCTTCTATAGTGCCATCCATGGAAATTTCTTGAATCCATTGTTAACAATTTCGATACAATGATTAGTTCAGCCTCCCAATTGACCTTTGGATGATTTTCTAGAGTCCATACCCTATGATTCCAAATCCAGTACACTTTTGGATAATTTTTCATTTTCAACATTATGAAGCCTAATTCCTTATCGAAAAATTCAGCCAATTCATCTTTTGATAAATTGTCTTTATAATAATTGGTAATTATATCTCTTCTATAGTTCCATATTGTATAATACTCCGGGTTTAGATATAATAGATCTGTACTCAGCTTGAATGTTTCCGGTGAATAAACTTTCTCATTTTTAAATTGAAGCACTCTATCTTGTAATTCTCTATAGTTTTTGATCTTATTACCGTCTTTCAGTTGTCTTTGCTTCCTAACCTCTTCGGAATAAGTTTGTCTCTTCACGTTATGCTTGCAGCAAAGTTAGTAATAAGAACACAAATTTCAGCAGACTTCAACACCTACCATATTCAGCCAATTGTAACCTAAACAGTCAAGCACCACACTGTTCAGACGGCCCTTCCATTATCCAAAGAACTTCAAATGAGTTCAAGAGCATTTCGCGAATATTTTGATGATGGAGTGCGTCTACCAATGTTTCTACTCAAATGTAAACAAAAGTTTCAACCTTTAGAAACAGATCAACTTCAACATTCGGCGAAAAGGTCATATTCCTGTCTATTAATCACATCATGTCTTCAGATAATGCGCCAACGCGATCCAGTGTCGCTTTAAAAGGGTCCTCACAGGTTGTTTCAGAGTTCTTTGAATACAGTATAAATTCTATTCTATATCAAAGAGGGATCTATCCACCAGATGATTTCCAAATGGTTAGAAAATATGGACTCAACATGTTGATAACTAGTGATGAAGACATAAGGGCCTATATTAGAAAAATTATGGGTCAATTGCATAGTGAGTCTTCAGTCCCCTTGATTATGATGAGCCTCAGAAGTTACTAACATTTCAAAGGATGGGTTGCAGGTGATAAAATATCAAAATTGATTGTGGCAATAATATCAAAAGATACAGGAGATGTTGTTGAAAGATGGCAGTTTGATATTGAGATCTTTGGTGGCCCCAGTACAACTGTTCCAGAGGGCAAATTGAGTGATAAGACCAAAGAGGAGATTCAAAAAGAGATACAGGCAATCATAAGACAAATAACAGCATCGGTCACTTTTTTACCAACGCTTGAAACTGGAGATTATACCTTCAATGTCTTAGTTTATGCTGATGCTAATGCCCGTGTTCCAAGTGAATGGATTGATTCAGATTCTAAAGAGATTCAAAATGGTGAAAAAGTCAAATTCAAAAGTTTTAGTACAAGTAGTCATAAAGTTGATACTTTGGTTAGTTATAAATTAAATAATGAATGATCCAATGTCTACAAGACAATATAGAATGCTACGTGAAATAATGGGTTATCAAAAGTTGCATATATTAATTTTAAATGGTGATTACAATGTAGTTCTATCCGAAACCCAATGATATATTATATTTTGTATTAAGAAATGCAAAAAGGGGATATGTAAAAGAATAGGGAAAACAGTAGAAAAAAGCCCGCGTTGTGGATAATTATTAAATTAGTTCTGCCAAAGCTTTCTTTCTATTTTCTTCGGTATGGGGGTGTAGGAATTAAAAAACGTAAAGCACACATATTGGGAAGGGAAGTAAACCCATTCAGTTCAATCATAGCTCATCATGATCTAAGAAATCATCATCATCGTCATCTTCATCAACATCACCTTCTGGTTGAGCGCCATATAATTTTTGTGTTATTGGGTGAGCAATGTTTTCTAATGATTTATGTTTTTCATCTAATTCTTCCTTAGTAGCGGTTTCAGCATTATCATCCAACCATTCAAGAACATCATTGGCAGCATCGACTAAAGTTTCTTTATCATCTTCATCGATTTTACCACCTAATGCGTTTTCATCAGTAGCTTGGTTTCTCAATAAGATAGCATAGTTTTCTAAGGCGTTTTTAGCTTCAATTTTAGCTTTTAATTCAGCATCTTGAGAAGCGAATTTTTCAGCTTCTTCAACCATACGATCAATATCTTCTTTTGATAATCTACCACGATCATTTTTAATTGTGATGGATTCTGATTTACCAGTACCTTTATCAGCAGCTGAAACAGTAATTAACCCATTAGCATCTAAACCAAAAGTGACTTCAATTTGTGGAACACCTCTTGGAGCAGCTGGAATGTTTGTTAATTCGAATTTACCTAATAAATTGTTATCTTTAGCCATAGCTCTTTCACCTTCATAAACTTGAATTAAAACAGTTGGTTGGTTGTCAACAGCTGTTGAGAAGATTTGAGACTTCTTGGTTGGGATAGCAGTGTTTCTTTTAATTAAAGTAGTCATGACACCACCAGTGGTTTCAATACCTAAAGTTAATGGATTAACATCTAATAAGACAATGTCATCAACACCTTCTTCACCAGATAGAACACCAGCTTGAACAGCAGCACCAAAGGCAACGGCTTCATCAGGGTTAATACTCTTTGAAACTTTTTTACCGTTGAAGTGAGCTTCTAATAATTCTTGAACTTTTGGAATACGGGTGGACCCACCAACAAGAACAACATCATCAATTTCTTCCTTTTTGACACCAGCATCTTTCAAGACTTGTTCAACAGGCTTGATGGTCTTTTTAAACAAATCAATGTTCAATTCTTCAAATTTAGCTCTTGTTAAAGATTCTGATAAATCAATACCTTCAGCAAATGAATCAATTTCAATTCTTGTAGAAATTTGAGAGGATAAAGTTCTTTTGGCCTTTTCAACTTCACGTTTTAATTTAGAAATAGCCTTTTGATTATCAGTGACATCGATACCATGTTTCTTTTTGAAAACTTTGACTAAATGACGAACAACTTTGAAATCAAAATCTTCACCACCTAAATGAGTATCACCAGAAGTAGCCAGGACTTCGAAAACACCATTTTCAATAGATAACAAAGAAACATCGAAAGTACCACCACCTAAATCATAAACAATGATTTGATGTTCACCATCGGTCTTATCCAACCCGTAGGCAATAGCAGCAGCAGTTGGTTCGTTGACGATTCTTAAAACGTTCAAACCAGCGATGGTACCAGCATCTTTAGTGGCTTGCTTTTGAGCATCGTTGAAATAAGCTGGGACAGTGACAACGGCATTGGTGACTTTCTTACCCAAGTAGTCTTCAGCAATTGCCTTCATTTTACCCAAAATCATACCAGAGATTTCTTCTGGAGTGAAAGTTTTCTCTTCTTCACCTAAAGTAACTTGAACGGCTGGTTGGCCATTCTTGTTGACAATGGTGTAAGGCAAATGTTTCATGTCTCTTTGGACAGTCTTATCGTTGAATTTCAACCCAATCAATCTCTTGATGTCAAAGATTGTGTTTCTTGGGTTAGCAGCAGCTTGATTCTTAGCAGCGTCACCAATCAATCTTTCCTCTTTGGTGAAGGCAACGTAAGATGGAGTGATTCTGTTACCTTGTTCGTTGGCCAAGATCTCAGTCTTACCATTCTTCATCACAGCAACACAAGAATAAGTGGTACCTAAATCGATACCAATAACGGTTCCATAGTTTTCAGTAGAATTGTCGGTTTCAGCCAAAGCGAACCCATTTTGAGAGAACAAAGGCCCAATGACAACCAACAGGGCGTAGAACAGCACAGCGGCTGGCAATGCGAAGCTCTTGCTCAACAACATCTCTTAAATTTCAGCGTTTTCCTAGTGGACAATTGAAGATTTCAAGAGAGTTTCCAAGTTTGGGAGATTGATCAAAAGATTTGAGACTTTTGTTCGGTTTTAAATATTTGGTGAAAAAGTTCCACGTAGTCAAAAAAAACGACAACAGCGTGTCACGATTTCGCGGTAGAGACACGCTTTCCAGATTCTTCGATGAGCTTTCGAGAGAAGAACGAATGAAGAGATGGAATTCCAAAAAGGGTCTGGGGAAGATATTATTAGACATAATTATGGAACTAGAGAGGCATCATCGGTTCATGAGGTATGCTCTGAAGCTGGCCAACAACGCACTGCACTCGAGCGAAGTTCCCGTGGCTTGTGTTTTCGTGTACAAGGACCAGGTGATCAGTTATGGGATGAATAATACTAATGATTCTCTATCTGGGATAACACATGCAGAATTTAGAGGAATCAATACGATATTGGCTAAAGTAGAGGCAACAACAGGGTTCTTAGAGCTGGAAAAAATGGCCAGCCCCACGGAGATCTTCAAACAAATCGATCTATATGTCACTGTTGAACCATGTGTTATGTGTGCTTCTGCTTTGAAGCAAATTGGGATACGAAATGTTTATTTTGGATGTGGTAATGAACGATTTGGTGGGAATGGTAGTGTTTTGCAAATAAATAAAGATTCCACTACAGTGGAGAATAATTATAATTCATTCCCTGGGATTTATAGGAAAGAATCAATATTATTATTGAGAGATTTTTATACTCATGAAAATTCTAAAGCTCCAATACCCAGAAGTAAAAAAAATAGAAATTTAAATAAAGAAACTTATCCAGAGATCAAATGGATGGATTATGTGGATGAAAAGACATTCATATCTTTTTATGGGGAGGATAAAATATCGGCATTCAAGGGGAACAGGGATATTTATGATCAAGTTGATGAATCAATATTGGATGGTTCAAATATAGATATCTCAGACATAGTTGATTTCACCGATAAACCATTAATACCAACTCCTAAAAGGAGAACGACATGACTTAAAACTTAGTATGAAAAATATAAATAGCCTGATTGATTAAATGGATATATAAACACGTATATAGAGTAGAAATTAATGATCCTTCAATTCTTTTTCAATTGTACTCCATTTTTCAATCAAGTCTTTATAGAATTTAATATTATTATCAGCCAAATCTCCCAATGTATTTTTCAATTCAATAGATTTGATATTCTCGAAGTATTGAATTTCATGAATTGTTTGCTTTTCAAATGAATCAACAACTTTCTTAGCATCTTCAACTTCATTTGTTAAATTTTCAATCTTTCTTTCAAGTTTACCTAATTTCTCACGTCTTGAAACTTCATGATTAACTCCAGTGAATTCTTCAAATTTATTTGTAAAGAAATTTGTTGAACCTCCTGTTAATAATGTATTTTTATCAGTAATAGATTTATTCAAATAATCAGTTAACGCTTCATAATCAATTTGCTTTTGATCTTTCAACCTCAATAGATTCTTAATTGAGCTGATATAATGTTCTAAATCCTTTAACGAAATGATATATTCATTATCTAAGAAATCTTTCAAATTGGAAAACCCTAAACTTAAAGAATTTAATCCATCACTAAATTTCAAAAATGGGATTTCTAATTCAGGTTCCAATTCTGCTAATTTCTTAATTTGTAAACTGAAATCATATGAATCAGTTTCTAAATCACTATATCTTTTTAAGATCTTGTTGAAAATTCGATCAATTTTACTTATATTTTCATCCAATTTATCAGATCTTTCTTTAATTTCTTGGAACTCTTTACTTTGTGTAGACGCACTCTTGAAGGCATTCATGAAAACATCTGATAATCCTTCTGCCCCATTCCCATTATCTGAAGTTGTCTTGATTTTCAAATTAATCTTGTATGAATTCCAATCATGACTCTCCAAAAAAATATGATAAATTTTGGATCTTTTCAATACAGGATGTAATGAGATTCTTTCCAAAAATCTACTCAATGATGCAGCTCTCTTGGATGTGAATTCTGATCCAAATCTATCCCCTTTAATATATTCTAATCTTTGTTTATCTGGTAATGGAGGTATAGCACAAGCTGGGAAATCACCTAATAACACTTGATAAAGGAAATAAAAATCTGAAAATCGACGTCTCACTATGAAAGTTGGAGTTTGGAAAACTGGATTATTTGACTAAAATTGTTAGTTTGTATTTGAGATTTAATTGATGGGGAAATACTCACTTCAGACTCTATTAGATAAGAAATGAATGCATTCTGGCCATCACTCTCCTTTTGTGGTTGCTTCACTGTAGATTTGATATATAGGGATTGAACATCTATCTTGGAGCCATTTGCATCTTCTTTCTTCGTCACATTCACTTCATGTTTAACTACCTCGTCTCCTTCTTTCTTAACAGGTATTTTATCCTGTTCCGATATGTCACTTTGTTGATTTTGCTCGAAATCATCGCCCAATACTGGGTCATTAACTGAATTGTCGGACATCCTGAATATCTGTAAGATCTCCTTTATTGAGAATTGACTAATCTTTCAACACTAATTTTCCTTTTCTATTTATATATCACTTCGTTAATTTTATACTTCTTCATTGTTACTCCATATCTGAATTCGCACATATTGACAGAGGGCAAAATAGCATCAAAGCTATCTCCGGGTAAATATTGTTGTTAAAGACACTACCAACTAATCACATATAAATCCTCACAATTTATCAAAATATGCTTCAGCAGAAATATTTCATCTATTAACTTGAAATTAGTTATTTTTATAGATGCTGAGAGGTAACAACTACATGAGTTAACAACAAAAGCTCATAACATCATTTATTTCTTATACAAAACGTTCTTTTTATCATTGATTTCCATGTGGAAAATACTATCAATAACCCAATTCCATTCAATCAGCTTCCCATGTAAGTCCTCCTCTTGTAAAATCGTTTTAAACCTTTCTCCATAACCTTTTTCATTGGTTATGAAAATAAATGAGTCATCAGGATTGATCACTAATGATCTTGAGTTTTTCATATCTTTAACACTCTTCAAAACTTTAACCTGTTTAGCCCCATGAGATTTTAAAATTTTTTGAACTGTTGTAGCACCACCCGGGATTTTTGGTGCAATGTTAAAGGATAAATCATGGAAAATACGATCAAATGAGTTTATTCTTCTCTTGGATTTCTCTAATAGTGTAGATAATTTAATCGAGGTCAAATCTTGGACTGATTTAGGATCAACGTTATCAATACTAAATTTTCCAGTATCTGGTAATTTGTTCAACGAAGTTGGATCAGATTTGAATGTTTTCAACACTTCATCAAGGAATTTGGAAGATAAAATGTTATCTAATCTATAACTTAATCCAACCAAGAATTTTTCAGTCCTAACAAATTTTGGTGCTATGATTGTATTGATATCTTTCTTAAATTCTTTATGTATTGTAATACCAAGATTGTTCAAGATTTGAGAATCAGCCCTATTATAATTTGGTTCCCAACCAGTAGCAATTGCGATAATCTTATAAGGAATTGATGGTTGTGGCGTTATAGATTTCTTAGCTTTCTTTGCTTTTGGAGCTTTTACTTCTTCCTCTTCCTCTTCATCCCCCTCTTCTTCTTCTTCTTCTACTACGTCCTTTTGCTCTCCCTCCGGACTAGCAGATTGTCTTTTCTCTCTTTTCTCCTTCTCAATTAATTCTTGGGCTCTTTTACGTTTCTTCTCCTCTATTTCTTCAGGTAACATTGGAACATCTCTTGACTTCTGCTGTTTCTGGAAATAGTTCAATTGTTCCATATCTTCATGTAATTTTAAAGCTGCTTTATCTTTAGCCTTACGTCCACTAGAATGTCTGATAGCGCTAGAAGGTGTCGAAGGATTTGCTCTAGCTTCAGGAGCTTTAATAACTTTTGCGGCTGGAGTTTTCACTCGCTTAGTTTCAGGAACCTTCACGTTCTCTTCAACTTGAGAATTTTCCTTTTCTGTTTTGGACGGTGTTCTTGAAGCTTTTTCAATAGAAGAAATATTAACATCACTCGGTTTCTTAGGTGTCAGCACATTCCTAGCATTAAGTTTAATGTCATATGCTGAAGCATCTTCACCTTCCGAGTCTTCAACGACATTTGTGGAGTAATCAGAATTGCCATCTTCATAAAATTGTTTCAAAACTTGAATATCCAATGGTGTTTTGCCTGCAATATCAGACATTTCCAAGGATTTAGGATAATGAGAGTATCTTGGATGGGACTCTGATTGCAACTGCCAATTAGAATATGTTTCTTCTAACCATAAATGATTGACAATTTTAATATTCCCCCATTTATTTGCTGCATTATATTTTTGACCTTTAGGTGTTGCAGAAATTAAATGAGTGTTTTTCTGTTTCAAGGATCCAGTGAATTCAGCACCTAATGCCTCAACAAGACCTTGGATATAGAACCTAACATCCCCTGAATAATTGGTGGAGGCAATGATGAATTTTTTCATTTGTGGCATTCCATGACGAACGTATGGATAATGAAGAAGTTTTGTATAAGGAGAAATGAATTTTTGATGCTCTACCATCCAATAAATCCAGTTCAGGTTACCAACAGATAAGCCACTTCTGCTTGCTGACTTGTATTCATCTCCATCTCTGTATTTTCCAACGTAATATTGGGCAGTAGTGAGTGAGTCTTTTACTACACCACCAGAACCCTCTATCAGAGATACTATCAAGCTTTTGGATCTTAGGGACAACTCCAGATCATCACCAATATAAAATCTTTTATTCTTCAAGAATTTCTCTTGTGCCACAATGAGCCTGCTATCTTTTTCCATTATATCAATTTCGTTGAGCTTTTCAACTTGTTCTTGAACAGACCCACCTTCTTCAACTAAATATGGAGTCTCATCTAATATTTTTCGTAGTTTCAAACAATCATCAATCCAGTTAGGTAGAACCACTTTGATATGACACTCTTCAATTGAATATACAGCTATGCAACAATCTTCCTCTGGATCAGTTGAAATCAAATGGGTGACAAATTTATTCAAAGTCTCTGAGAAGGACCCACCTAGAGCTCTTACACCACCATATATAGCCTCCTTGTCGGAAACGGATAGTCCGCCCACACAAATGTGAATGTCTTTCAAAACATGTTTTGGGTCTGGCGAGTATGGCCTAATTGGTGGTGTCTTCTGTTGTGTTTCAGCCTTGTAGAAGAACTCAGATGTGACAACAGGAATCATATTCTCTTGCGTGAAGTTATATAAGTCGAAATGAACATTGTTTGAAGCGATGTGTGTGTATTCATTAGTGATCAATTCTTCCTTTTCGATGGTAGAACCGTTTTCAAATACTCCATATTCAGTTTGATGTTTATCCAAGATCGTGGTGATACGCTCAACATCGTCTTCCGAAAGGTCTGCTGATCTAATTATAGCCACTTTGGCATTTTCAAATAGCTTCTTCATAGTGTAAGTTCAGTGAATATTGATACAACGTATTAACGGCTGCCAGCGTCGTGAAGTCAATATATAATGAGATGCTTTTTGTTTGTTTTGCCTTCAACTTTTTTTAAAAAAACATAACACTAGTACGCGCTTTATTTCGCGCGACGTTATTCAGGAATTTTGGTGTCAGTCACGTGAATTTATAAGGTTTCTTAAAATATCATGTATCATTTCCGACAACTCTAACTGCCATAGAAGAGTGAACTAGGTATCAGAACATTCGCCTTCCATGAACTATATATGTATTTACATTTTGTACTTCGGAAAATTATGAAATTTAATTTTAATTTAATTTTAATTGAGAAATATAGCTGTGTAGACTTCTATATTTTTGATTCGAAATTGGTCAAAAAAAAAAATATAAATTTATAGCTAGATTAATATTAATTTTGAATTTTAATTAATAATAACCAATATCAATATATTATAGTTAATTTGTAATTTATTTCGAATGTAACAATTTATTATCATCTATATGAATCAAATTTGATGTTCCGGAAAAATGAGATTACTGTTATTAAACATGGAGAAGACACGGTAATCTATTATCCTAAATTGAAAAGGTTAAGATTATAACTAATTACCATTAAATATTGCATGTATTGAATAATTCTTTTTTGTAATTTGTATTATAAAAATTATCCTCAAATATCGATGCAATTGCACAATGCGCATACAAGTGTTCTTTTAGAAGATCTCCGCTCGGAAATAACTAGCTACTTAATTTACGACATCTTGAGAAATTTACATAACAACGTCCGTCTATAATTTTTGGTTATACACTGCAAGGAGGTCCATGTTGTAGTTCAGATTGAAAGCCTATGAAAGTTGTGTCCAGCTGGAATTGTGCTTCTCTCACTTTTTGTTCTTTTATTTTCAGGCTGTTCACGTCTTGTCGCTTATGCATGTGTGAAGTTTGGAAGTTGGAAAACTTTTATTGAAATTGAGTTCTCAAGGAATCTTCACTTCTTCCTCAAAATCACTGCTTATATGGAGTATAGAACAACATAGAAATGGAATCTGCCATTGAAGACCTTATTAGTTCTATTAAGAAACTAACAGATGCCAACTTCCCCGACTTCCATGGTATTATCCAGAAAGGGCTCGAGCGTTCGAAAATAAATCATTTTGAGTCAGAGAATAAAATCACTCTTCCAGATGATGTTGTATCATATCTACAAGCTGTTGATGGTGAAGCACCATATGACAGGGAAAATATGTTTCAGGCCGGGGTTTTCCTTGGTCTTGAAATGTTGTCGTTGGATGATATTAAACGTGAAATGAATGTTTGGAAAGAGGTTATTAGTGACAACCCAGATTTTGAAGATGAAGTCTATACAAGTATCCCCGAAGCTGCTGTATCACCAGTGTATGCTGATCCTGACAATTGGGTTGGGCTGGCAACAGATGGATGTGGTAATAGTATTGGTGTTGATCTGAAACCGGGCCCAAATGGAAGAATTGGTCAAGTTATAGTTTGGGGCAGAGACTATATAGACGAGCGTATAGTTATATTTGATAGCTGGTCAGATTTTTTGAAGCAAGCTGTTGACGACTTGAAGAGAAAAGGTGAGCTTTACACAGTTGAGGACAATAGCTATGTGTTCATTGATGAACAGGTTGGGAATTACATGGATTATTTGTTCGAGAAGAAGTTAGCAGAATTGAAGAATGATTGAATAATTAAATTATGGAAGCTGAGCCAATTGATATACATTTCATTCAGAATCAACCTCAATAACAATACTTTCACTTTCTCTTTTATCGGTCTCGTTTCCCTCAACTTCTTTGGTATCAGTAGGCGATTCCTTCTCAGGTTTCTTTAGTTTTTGCGATGACTCATCCTTTTCCAAGTTCTTAGAGACTGTCCTTCTGTGTAAGTTATCTGACGGTCTTTTGACAGTGGGTAATAGTATGTTTGATATGTTTGAATTAGTTCTGCTTCTACTTGTTTTCGGGGAAGCAGCTGGTGAAGGATTTGGTGATCTTGTTTTAAAAGGCCTTAAGCCATTCTCATCAACAGAAAGTGAATTATCAGAATTCGATTTGGGAATAGGCTGGTGTATCTGATGGGGTTTAGGTGCATGCCTTAGAGTTTTAAGTGACTCTTCGGCTCTTTTCTCTCTTTCCAAGTGCGTCGCTTCCTGTTCCTCAAGTTTTAGGAAGAGCTTGTCTTGGAAATCTTTCCTTAACAAATCATCACATAATGCCCTGAAGTGAACGATATCATCGATGTTTGCACTCACATTTTTTGGACTTGGCCTGATGAATAGATGGTATAATGGAACTTTCTCATTGAAAATAACGGGCTCAATGTTCTTGACTTTTGATCCTATATGAATCGACAAATATAACAGTGTTGACAAATTTTGTCTTGGTATGGATCCCAAAATTTTCAATTTAGTTTCAACATCTTTTGAATCTATATAAGCTGACCGTAATGAGTCGTAGGCAAGGAACGGTATCACACTATCAGGGAGTTCTAATAGCCATAGCTTCAAGATGCCTACTATGGCTTCTGCAGAAAATGTATTGAACAAGTTTTTTGTGACCTTATCAACGATAAAGGTGTGTAAATCTTTTTCATGGTTTTCCCGTACGAACTGATCTTCGTAGTCTGTGATAGAGTTCAAAAGGAATTTCTTTACTTCCCTTGACTTTTTGATATCTAACTCACTAGCCCAAAGCTCTTCAAGTCCGTCAATGTTATTCAAGTGACTTATCAAATTTTTGAGGAATAATGGAACGGATTTGGTCTTAGGGTTTTGGTCACTAAGTTCAAGGTTTTGATTTAAAAGGTCGGTGCCGAATAATTCAACGTTACTGAAAGATTTTGAGCTTGAATATCTTGCGAATTTGGTGTCCTGTTTAGGCCAGTACCAACCAGATTTTTTGCTAATAGATTTCTGTAATACCTCATAGTTCAAGGTGCTCTCATTATAAACGAGCCCATTTGAAGCATCGTAAAGTAACTGTAGTTGATTTTCACTTTCTTCAGCAACAGCGCTATTGAATGTTTTCGCTATGAAGTAAGTTAACTTGACTCTATTCTTTTCATAAGTTTCAGACTTGTGACTTAGTTCTTCTATCTGAGACTCCAAAAGTTCCCTTTCCTCATCACTTTTGTTTACTAAATCCAAATACTTTTGTCTTAAATCGCTTACAATTTGTCTCAAAGTCTCTGCATCCAACGTTTGTCCTAACCTTTTCTTAATGCCATCAAATACACCGTGTCTGCTTGTTTTCCGCGATGTTGTCGGTGTGCCCGGTTCTGTTGTGGTAGTTGTAACTTCTTGTACCTTCTCCGTATCAAAACTTGCAATGTATTTAGCAAGATCAGTCAACTCATAATATCCTTCATCAGAAACAAATTTGTTGACCCCCAATTTATTCCAGTTACTTATCAGCCCAAGAGCTATCATATCTTGCCCAAATTTCTCAATTTTTCTTCTTGAATCTTCATTTGCTCTGTTAGACTTTATCCATTTAAAGAAATCATCACTGCTGAAGTATTCATTATTGATACCAGGTATTGGGAAAAGTCTCCTTTTCAATGGGATCTGTGTAGTTAGCTTTAACATAAAGACTTTTAGTTCCTCGATGTTTTGGAAGTAGCCACTTCCAATAAGTAGAGGAAATTCAAAAACTTCATCATCGCTCTCACTTGATTCTTTGGGTTGCTCAATGAATGGTGATTGAGTAGCTGGTAGTTCTTTTTCTGGTACAGGAGGAGGATGAGAACCGTCTTTCAAATCAATATCTTCCAATTCACGGGATTTCAGAAGGAAATGTTTCTCTGCAGTTCTTGCACTTTGAATTGACTTAGCATAAGCGTTGTATTGATTGTTCAAGCTCTTCTTCGAGTCTGAAATGAACTCTTCATAGTCTTCTAAGAATTCCTCAAGCCTCAAAACCACATCACTTTGAATCTTTAAAGACAAAGAGGTTTTCAAACTTCTGGATTTATTAGCATTTTCAAAATACACGCGTTTTAAATCTTTCAATGATCCCATATCACTATTTTCCTTCTTGAAACTCTCCAGTATTTCTGAAGTTCCATTCAAGTCATCACCAGAGATGTGTTTCACAGGCTTTTCATCCTTAAAGTTGATGTCTCCCAACTTTGCAGATTGTATTTCCAATAGATCAACGTAGCCTTTGAAATATTGAAGTGTGTCTATGCTTTCAACTTTGCTAGACTCCAAGGCATGTATCAATGCCTGGATCCCACTAATGTAGTCAGTAGACCAGAAACTGTTCTCAAATTTCATCCGTTTTGCCAAAGCTTTTGTACTGAAGCTAACAGGGTTGAAATCTGTGTCACAAATTGGCCATCGATTTGTCTTATTTATCTGAATACCTTTTGAAATCGCCGAGCCGGATGACAGATTTAAGCGACTCTTGAAATAAATAGTTCGAATTCTGCTACGTTTATAGAGAAGAAGGAAGTGAGAGTAAATGCGTTAATTGTTCCCGAGACTAATAGCTTGTTATATGCGGGGCCATTGATTTCATCACACAATTCTTCCATGGTCTGGATCAAGCTCATACCCAAAGGTGCGAGCAATAGAATAGACCCAATCTCTCACGGTACCAACAACAACTTTGGCCAAACCTTGGGTTCTACCACGTTTACTTTTACCACTCGTGTCTTCAAACCTGTTTCCACTGAGATCATTTGTCATGGTCGGTAAGACATTGTCTCCAGCACTCAAAGAGACGAAAAGAGCAAAAGGTATGAACCAAATACAAATACCAAAAAATGATGACACTTCAGCAAAACTGGCAATTCTTGGTGGCTTGTAGTTTGGATCAAGTCTGTACTGCGGTGGAGGAATTGTTGGATTGCTGAAATGTTGGAACCATAGATAGTGATTGGCACCAACCAGTATGCAACTTGCGATGAAAGTAGGGCTCTTCAGATCAATCAATGGAAATTTCTTCAGGTTTTGGAAGTAAACCCAATAGGTACCGATTGAGAACGCAGTAAGCCAGAATGGGAAGCCGTCAAAGAGCCATAGCAATATATACACCCCAACAATTGTATATATACTAGCGGTCAAGAATCTTTTGGTTGGTGCTGAATGCTCTTCCACCATTTCACTGATGTAGTACAAACCAGAAGCAATCGCCAGTGTCAAGAAGACAAACCCGAGAACAATACCAACGTAGGATAGCAGCTTCAAGAAGAACATGATTTGGATTGTGGTCAGTCGTTGGCTAATCAAAAGTGTTCAGCAACAAAAGGTGCCTGGGATTGTTAAGTTTAGCCAAATGACAATAGAAGCTGTGTTCACAATCTCAAACGCGCTCGGGGAGGAAGCGCGAATTCGATCGATCGCGGCGGCCCTTCAGCGTACCCGGTGTTGATTTAAGTTGTTTAGGGCAGCACCAGCGAAGACCTTTTATAGTTAATACTCATCGTTCCGCTTTCATCAATGGTGATGGGAATCTAGTGAAGTACAAACTACAAATCGCGATATAAACCGCCTCCTCGGGGAAGAATTCAAATAATATTCAGATTGCCAAGTTTGCAATTCTTTGAATCATGTCGGTGGCACACAGAGGGCTGATACCCAGAAGATTTCTTTCATCTACAAGATCGAATTCTGCATTAGATATTGGATCTCTGGTACGCAAGACTGTCTCTAAAGTAGAAGTCAAGAATGTTGCTAAGCAAGAAAATGAAGAGAAGAAAAGGCAGAGGTTGTTAGAACAGGAAAATTTGAAGAAACAAAAGAACGAGAAGTATTCATTTACGGCTGAAAAATTAAATGATATGTACAGATCTGAATTTAGAGTACAACCAACAAGAGATCACAAATCTTTGCTTAATAAATTCTTTTTCAATTCAAAAGTGCAGCTTGACTGGCTCACTGCTGAATTCATAGATATGCCAGGGGAGAAGGAAAGACACGAACTCGAACAGGAGTTAGCAGACCAAGAAGAGATTAAAAATTCAGGTGATATAATCAAATTTGAAGAGGATATTGTGCAACCAGAGAAATCACAACAACAACAGCAACAACAAGAGAGGCAAATCAGTGGTTTTGTGAAACCTCTTTTGACACCTGGGCTTCCAGAGGTTGTATTCTTAGGGAAATGTAACGTTGGTAAATCCACATTACTGAATGCTCTAGTATCACCTTTGAACACCAAAGAACTGGAAACATATGCTTTCTCTTCCAAAATAGCTGGGTTCACAAAAACAATGAATGCTTTTAACATTGGTAACAGAATTAGAATTATTGATACGCCAGGTTACGGCGTTAGAGGTCGTCCTGCTGAAGGTGAGCAAGTCCTAGAATATCTTCAATCAAGGAAAGAGCTTCAAAAATGCTATTTATTGATCGGCGCTGTTGAAGGTTTTAACCACTTTGATGATCAAATCCTAGAAGTTTTGAACGATCATGGTATTCCTTATGAAGTTGTGTTCACCAAAGTTGATAAACTGAAGAGTTTGAAAACTGTCAAAGCTAATATCAAACGCAGTGGGATTTTAAATGCAGCCTTGACTCCAGATCTTTTATTTGTAAGTTCTGACATTAATAAAAGATTTCCTGAAAGGCAGGGATTTACTGAGCTGAGAAAATCAATCTTCGATGCTTGTGGATTGCCATATAATACCAAACCTTTAGCTCTTAGAGAGAATAAGAAATGAATTGATGATACAACCTTGTGTATATAACTTGCAAATAATAATAAACTACAATCAACTGAAGATGATTTTTACAGGAGAAAAAACATACCTTAATTTTAAAGAACTTATATTATACATTGAAACTGATGCTCATAAAGAGGGAAAAAAATATGATATGGTGAGAAATCTTGTAGTCTTTTAATGACTTTAAAAGAGTATGCTGAAAATTGTTTAAATAATTTAAAAACGACCTCTACCTCTACCACCGAAACCACCTCTTGAACCACCACGACTACCACCAAAGCCTCCTCTTGAGCCACCTCTGGAACCACCTCTGGAGCCACCAAATCCACCTCTAGCACCACCACGGCCACCAAATCCACCTCTGGCACCGAAACCACCTCTGGCACCACCGGCACCACCACGACCTGCACTCTTCTTCTTCTTTGGAGCTGGGCCAGCAACCTTTGGTTTTGGTAAAAATCTTTCAATAGGTAGAAGTTTATCTGGAGCAATGAAAAATTTATCACCGTCTTTGAAACTGGAAGCTTGGACACCTTCACTTGGTTTGATGGTGAAGAAAACTTCATTTAATGGACCCAAGATTTCATCAACCTTACCAATTTGGGTCTTGTTTTCTAAATATATTGGAGCATTGAAATATGGAATCTTTGTATTGATTGAACGACAGAAGATATCACCTTCGACTGGATGCAAGAAAGCACCCATCTCTAAGACAGAATCTGGAGGACCTTGTGGAATAGATGGTCTACCAAAACCACCTCTACCACCACGACCACCAAATCCACCTCTGGCACCGAAGCCACCTCTGTTACCACCTCTGTTCATGATTATGCTGGTGATTTAAGAATAAATTAAGTATAAGGAATCAAGAAGAACTGGATCCTGGCTTAACTTCGTTATATTCTCTTTATATTTTCATGGTACTAAGCACTTCATCTACATAGATTTTCATAAAATTTTTTTTTCACACTATCCGAGGGTTCATCTCCCATCACGTGAGATGAGATCGGAAATTGAAAATTATAAGCACATTATAGTTGATCTAAGAGCTTTATTAACATTGGGATCGTGAAGTATCTTGAAAGACAATTGTCAGCTATTCTGTTCCAAGATGGGATCTGAAACGAATGTGTTGAAAAAGTTCATAGATAGCTCAAGTGTTTCTGAGAATGGAACGATTAAGCTCAACCACAACTTACTAGATTCTGCGTTGAACTTTATAATACAGAGTGGGAACTCAACAGAGGCTAGATTTCCAAATGGTTTCTTAGAGAAGATTTTGTGGCCTTCCTTCGGAGATGATATCAGAGATTCACATGTGCTAATGATAACAGCTGCTATTGGCTCTCAAGGGGCCACTGCTAGTCTCTTAGATTGGATAGATTCAAAGAAATTACACTTACTTTTCGTAAGGCTTGTTCAGATCTACCACAGAGAAGATGCAAAATACTCTACCAAATCACTAATAATCAAAGGTTTCAATGTTATTTTTCTTAACCTGAATATACCGACTATAAGAAAAGAATCAGCACAGTTTTTCTCCATTCTGTCATGGAGGTTTATCGATGGGGTCGAGGAATTAATAAAGAAGAATAACCTTGAGAAGCAATACGGCAAACAACTTTCAACTTTCGAAAACTCCGCAAAGAAAGACAGAGCAGAATTCTCTCTTTTGAATAGTTGGATTGCCAAATTGGTAGATGACTCAATTGAAGCTGTCAACTCAACTGGAAATGGTGTGGCCAAATTTTTAATTGATTCCTTGACACTACTTCGAGATTTACTGGCCCAAATGCCATCGTTGAAGGTTTTGAGATCACTGCTAACTTCTAAAAACCTATTAATAATTGCTGAAACAAGAGACCAACCATCGGAGGAGTATACTAGTTTGCTGGAATCAGTTAGGCTATACTTAAGGTTTCCTGTCAATGAGTTTACTGGAGAGCTTATTAGCTCAAATGGTGCTGAAAGTATCTATTCGGAAAATCTGTCGAGACTGCAGGTGATTGCTCACAGCAGCTTTGGTGAGAAGTTGTCATCAATTTCATTCTCGACCCACAAAGCATTGACATCCACCGGTTTATTAGAGGAATCATTGAGAGCTCTAGATGATGTCGAACTTCAATCATTGGGCGAACTCTTGGGATTTAAACTTCCATCTTTGGCATCCAAGACTCTCAAGGTAAACTCCATACTATCTCAACTTAACCCATACCAGAGTTTAGAGTCGTACCTAGCATCACTAAGCGTTTATCCCACCAAGGAAACACTGGGTCCACAATTTGATTCTGTGTTTAACCACTTGCCAAAACTTTCTGGCCTGTTCATTTCACTGGGAGATTATCTATTGAGAAATGTGCTAATCACAAGATTTTCAAATTACAGTGAAATTTCCAATCATGTGCAAAAGACTACTAGTAGATTCACTTATAAAAAGGCAAAAGGAAAGATGGCACTCACAGGAAGCAGCAAGTACGGGCTTAAGATAGCCTCAATAGACAAAACATCAGATGCAAGTGGCACGGAGAGTGGAAAGACTAATATCAAGTTATCAAGCTCCTTAAACAACATCCATACTAGCATCGTGGACGAGTGGACTTCCCTGGAGTCAAATGACTTGATTTTGTTGGTTAAGATGGGAGAAAAATTGCCAAAGGAAGATGGTTTCGAAAAACTAGGTGTTTCTAAAATTCAAAGTGCTCTTGTAAACTCATGCTTCAAATCCAAGCAAAGTTTATTGATAGATGTTGATATTGTAAATATAGAAAACAGCGAAAGAACTACAAGTGTTGAAGAGGATGAGGTAGAATATAACTTGATAGTAAGACTTCCAAAAGTTTTATCAAGATGTCATGTTAGACTACTTGAGATAATAAGGAGGTTAGAGTCTATCGAGGACTCTGTTCCCGAATGGTTATATGACCAAGTTCTAGGCATTGCCAATTATGGAGCTGAATCATTTAATGGTGATCAGAACAGATTGCATGTTGGTGCTAACGGTGTTGAGCTCACTAAGATAGAGGATGCTTTTCCAGAGTTGAAGGTCAGATTTGAAGGTGTTGAATCCAAGAAGAGAAAAATTGAAAACACTGTTTCAGTTCCTGTTTCTCCTTTCATTTTCGACATTCAAGGAGGGGAAATTGTTTTATCAAGCACTAATGATGGGAAAGGTGAATTGGGGTTTCTGGAAGCTTCACAAGTCAGAGCTGTCATTTCGTCATTATTCCACGGCCTAACCATTGTGCTAGGTACCACAGGCACAGGGAAAAGAACAATTATTTCATCAATACTGAGTCAGCTGGTTGAGGATTTTGAGTCTGAGACTGTATTAGTATTGTCGAAAAATAAAGACACCTTGAAACTGTTACTTCAAAGAATAGAGGAGGCTGGAGTTAGCTCAGAGTGTCTTTTCAATTTGAGTGATCCAACAGAGAAAGCTGAAAAAGTCAAAGCTGCAGGTGAGAAGTTAAAATCACTATTGAAGAAGGTCGATCAGTTGGCTATTAGTCTTGGACTTGGGGCTGTCTATGGGGAAAGTGTGAACACTGCTTCGCAGTTCTTTACTCATCAGATTAAACCTTTATTCACGAACTTCTTATTAAGTGTCAAGAACACAAGGTCATCACAGAATGTCATTTCTTCCTATCCCTTTGCTCAATTCGATGGAACAATTTTTGATCAAGATTTACCATCATCTCAAGTGATAAAGCTTTGTGTCAAACACTATCTTAAAGTCTCATCAATGTTCTCAGATATCATAGATTTGTCTCCACTGGTTTTGAATTGTTCAGATGACACAAGATTTAATCATTTAATCAGCACATCCGGTAGAGTTGTTGGTATAACAGCTGACGATTATGCTAGTTCCTTAAACACCTTCGAAGATGCTGGGATTGCCTTCGATAACATTCTTATTACAGAAGCGTCACAGTTAGCACAAGTTGAAACGCTACTGCCATTGATTTCTAATGGAAAGCAATACAAGCGAGTCTTGCTATTTGGTGACAAAAAACCATTAGACAACCAGGATACGAACCATAGCTTAGTAAGGAGATTGACTAATTTCGGCTGCTCAACAATCAGGCTGAGCAAAGTTTACAACAAGAGAACTGAGATCATTGATCTTTTGGAACAGAATGAAAGCGAGCTAGAGAGCAATATTGCTGATCCAAATTTATCAAAGGCAAATGCTGGTATTCTCAATGTTACTAAATTCATTGGAATAGATGGGACTCAATCACCGAGTGGCATACCGCATGGTGTATCAGAAGCAGAATATTCCATTAGATTGTACCAATATTTAAGACTCTTAGATTATCCGAGTGACCGTATCACGATATTGTGCCCAGCTGCCAACCATGCAGCACTTCTGAAAGAGATTGCTGTACATAGACTTGGTGATGGTGATGCGGATGATTCACCTGATAACTTCAGTTTCGGTGTTCCATTTATTAGCACTGTTCAGGGGTTTCGAGGACGTGATTCAGATATAGTTATCCTCGCCTTACCTGATTCTTCAGATTCGTACGATGATATAATTATACCGGCGCTGGAAGCTTCAAATACCGGATTTTACGTCATAGGCTCCAGCGATATCGACTCTGGCGACTTAAAACATAATCTTGTGTTGAAGAAATTACTTGATCAAACAGATTCCCGCAATCTTGAAATTGTTGTTGGTGAGATGTACTCTAAAGTCCAAAGGAGAGCTGATGAAACACATGAAAGTCACACAATGGTCGGTCTGGATCACTTAACTCAATTTGTGAACCAAATGACTCAAAAAAGGTTAGCGCATAGATCGTGAACTAGTTAGCAACAATCCTTGAATTCTTGAATATCTTTTTTTTTCGCCATAGTAGAGATTCATCGGCTATATATCTGCCACCAGCCCGTGTCAGTTGAAATAATTAAATTAATCAATAATAATAATTATTGAATTACGTAATATTACCCGTCGAATAATTTTTCACGCTTTTTGAAGTATCGAAGGAATAAACTATAGTGGATCAAAAGATAAATATCAGATTTTTAGAAGTCGGGCTACTATCAGGAACGTTCTGCGATTGAAGACAATTGATCGTTAAAGGATGTTTCAACGAGGATCAACTTTAAGAAGCATAGGGCTTGCTAAGCCAGTTCAACAATTTTGCATACGTTCATTCAGTTCAACTCCAACTGTATTAGCATTAAGTAAAGCACATCGTCGTCTAAGAGCTACTCATGTCAGAGAAGTCAATATATTGAAACAAAGAAAAATTGAAAGAAAGAAAGAAGAATTAGATCCAGTTCTAGGTAAGCCTGGGAACCCACTCATTGCTAGATTAGATGCCGAAACTAGAGAACCAGATGTGTTAACAAGAGGGTTTAAAAAAACTGAAGTTGAAAAATTATTATATGGTGCTCAAGAAGCATCAATCAAAGCAGACTTTGCTAGTGATAGTGTTAGACAAAACGCTGTTAAACAAAGGGAAGCTGTTTTCCGTATCTTGAACATGAAGAATAGATCAGCTGCTGAAGCTATGAAATTAAAGACAGAATTAGCAGTCAAGGAATTTCAAAGATTTGAAGGTGATACAGGTTCTTCAGAAGTTCAAGCCGCTGTTGCGACAGTTAAAATCTACAATTTATATAATCATGTCGTTGAAAACCATAAAGATTTCGGAAACATAAGATACATGAGAATGCTTGTTCAAAAAAGACAAAGAATTTTAAGATATTTGAAAAAAGATAATCCAGAAAGATATTACTGGACTATTAACAAATTAGGATTAAACGATCATGTTGTCAGTGCAGAATTTAATATGGATAAAGCTTATATGCAAAAATTCAAATGGTACGGGGATAAAGTATTGGTCAAAGAATCTATTAATGATAAGAGAATTAAAACTGAACATAAACGTCTTGAAAGAAAAGTTCAAAAACAAAAAACTCGTTCAAACAAATGAGCTGATTGATTGTATATACGCTTGTAAATATTTATATTACAATACAATAACAAAATTAATGAAAATTTTGAACATGTCCTATTTAAAGAAAGAAATCAAACAGATGTAAAGCTTTTCTTTGTATATTTACATGAGGTTTCATTAAATGCAGTGATTATTATAGCTAATCCAAGAATCTTTGGACTGGACCACCAACATGTTCGACATCCAATAGGAAAGTATCATGACCAAACATACTAACGTCCTCACCAAGTTCAACATGTTGAATATTAGACCCATCGCCATTATGGAATTTTATAGATCCTTCTCTCAATTTTGTAGCAATTTCTAATTGTTGCCAATGTGGGAATAATATATCAGATTTAACCCCAATGACTAAGACATCTTTATTTGCAAAATTTTGCAAACCTTTTAATAGATCATTTTCTGATTCTTCTTTGGAAATTATTTGTCTCTTTGGTTTAACTTTATGATTTTCATCAGGTACTGTAGAACGATTACAAACATCTGCAGAAAATTTAGCAAATTCTTCACGACCATATTTTGATTCAATTTCTGCTCTCTTTTTAGATGCTAAAGATCTGTTACTTTGACCCAAATCAAATAAATCCATAGCTTTTGAAATATATAATAAAGAATTTGGATCATATTCCAGAGAAAATTTGTTACCTTGATGATCCAAATATGTTTCCACTAAGAAGTCAGGACATAGAGCAGGTGTCACATCTGGATTTGCTCTTTCTCTACCAAATCTTATTTCCCATTCAGGACCTGATCTATATGTAACAGTTGCTATTTCTCTTGATAATTTCATGCCCACATGAGGAGGGATCGAATCATAATAAAAACCTCTTTTCCAATTAGGATCAGACATCAAAACTTGTCTTTGAGCATGACGCATAGCAATTGAATAAGGATGTGATCTTGCACATCCAGAAATTGAAACAATTTTCTCCACGCGATCTGGAAATTCTTGCGCATAAGCTAAAGATTGCATACCACCCATCGAAGAGCCGACACTTGCGTATAATTTATTAATGTCAAATTGTTCTCTCATCAATCTTTCTTGAGCTCGAACCATATCATTCACAGATAAGATTGGGAACCTAGTTGCATAGTGTTTATTATCTGAAGGATCTATCGAAGAAGGACCAGTTGAACCATAACAACCACCAATAACATTTGTACAAACAACAAAATATTTATTAGTATCTAATGGTAATCCTGGACCAATGAATTTTTCCCACCAACCTGGTTTATTATTTTCTGGTTGAGATTTGGCATGAGACGATGCTGATAATCCAGTGTGTAATAATATGGCATTTGTTCTTGATTCATTTAATTCCCCCCATTGTTCATATGCAATTTCATAGTTTGGTAAAAACCCACCATAATCCAAAAACAATGGAGTTTCACTTCTATATTTTTTGAAACCAGATTGAACTCTTGAATACACAGGTTCCGGACCTTGATTTGTATTTATCTCTTCATTTATAGATGGTTGTTTTCTTTGAGTTGTTGAACTTAATAAATCGGTCTTTGCTTGTAATTTGTCCAAGCATGGGAAATTCAAGGCAGGATTTGAAGATTGAGGTTGATTATCTGGTACTTGATGTTGATGTAGCTTTCTTGAAGAATTCTTTGTTGAGTATGGTTTGCTTTGTATATATGATGACACAATCTTGTTCAAAGCTCTTTGAGCTTTAGCTCTCGAGGTAATGTAAATATTTGATCTTAGCATTTAATACCGATTAACAACTGGTTTGATTGCTAAGAGTAAAAACTTGGAAGCCTGTTCTATTGTAAGACTAGTACTTATGTCTTGATTCTGGGGCTGCAGCACCGAACTTATACCAACAAATAGACTTATCGAAAAACAGTTCTCAGTTTTCAGCCACAAGGATTGATCACAAGTATTAGTAACATGGTGAAATACATTTACTTACACTTCAATTTCTTCCAAATCCCGCTTTTTGGTATATTGTGGTTGTGTGAAGTGCTCTGGCGTTAACTATGGACCCTAAGATCACGTGAAATTATGTGAAGATTTTAATTTTTTTTTAATTTTTTTCTTAATTTTTGTTATTTTTAATTGAATTTCGCGGAAGATATTCGGAGATAAAACGTTTTGATCTTTATTTCCGATATACAGCGACAATTTGATGATCCGGTCTTCAATAGAACTTTGGAGCTGTTGAGAGAGGGTATTGTTGAATTCAAGTAATTATTTTATTGATACTGTTCGTTTTCAAAAAGGTTTATAATTTGGATGTCTCCACTCACCATCACAATATATACTGCATGGTTATTAACCAATTAAAGCTGACGTACTTCAACTTATTATCGAGTAATCTGTGCGATTTCGTTAATCATTTATGGTTGTCTTTATCCAGAGTTGATATGATTTACCAGAATGGCTTTAATTACGAATAATTGGCTGATAAATTCTCGGACAGCTAAACAATTTTTAAGCTTCGGCTATTTCCAACCGTACCAGTCAGTTCAACATAATCTTCGCTCTTATCAATATTGAATTATAAACCGTTCTATTGTTACCGTCCCTGAGGGCTTCAAACCACGAAAAACTATAACTTGAAAGGTTTCTTCAACTAAACGATGAAACAAACATTTCAGTTTATGGAGAGTTCAAAGACATGGGCAAGGATATAATAAAAAGGATTCTATCTTTCAAGAGTCAATTTCTCTCACATAACTATGCTCTATTGATATATCCAATTGTGTTGATTCTAGGGTTATTGATCAGATTAGCATCACCAACGGAGGTTTATCGTAAAATTCAAAATTCTTTTTGGATTTCTGATAAGAATCCTCTAAATAAATTCTTTGCAAATAATGGATTGAAAGTGTTTTTGGCATTGTATCTACTGATAGCAGGTGTAAGGATTGCATTGAATGAGTTGAAAGATGATCGATACAATGTCCCATTGTTACCGAGTAGCGCATTGGTATCATCACATCAAGTTGGGATTGTCACGAAAATAAGAAAATATGTTTTGAAATATTGGGTCATAATTGGTGGTTATTTATTTAGATATGGTGTTTGTTATTTTGGTGTTAGTTTGTTGTTTTCGTTAAAGAACTATGGATCGCTTTCCACTGGTGGTGAATGTAAGCCAATATTCAATGGAGAAGAAGGCGATCATGGACTAAGTATACTATGCTCATCAGATGAGGAATGGACACCGGGGTCTCTAAACATTTCAGGTCACTATCTCTTTGTAGTGACTTTAAGTTTATCGTTGATTTATGAGTTAAAGATCCTTTACGAGTCACAATTGGAATCTATCCAACATTCAATCGAAGAAGAGGATGATGGATTAGGGTTTTCTACTAAACTGCAAATATCCATCCATTTGACCACCATTGTGTCATTAGCTTCTCTTATTGTCATAGCTATATGGATCGGCGTCTTGATGGTGACTGCTATCTTTTACCACACTTTGATAGAGAAGATCATTGGTTTGGCATTGGGGTACGTGGTTCCGGTGGTGAACTATTTAGTCTTGACGAGGTATTATTGATCCTTTGAGCCACAGAGACTGCATGTAAATAATATAATATCGGAAAGTAAGCTTATGTCGATAATCTGATTGGACTGTCTGTAGAATTACAAGTGTATCTATTATTCCTCCGAATCCTATCAGTATTATTCAATCTCTTTATTTCTGATGTTGATGGTGATCTTTATCTCAAGCACTAGAAAGCATCAAAAAGCAGAGAATCGAGCATCGCATCACCGTCAAATGAAGCAATTACAAAAGAACAAATCCACAATAAATATCACTAACTTACTTCATCATCCACCAACTCTACAAGTCCCACTACAGACCAGCCACAAATGACTACAAACTGAGATAAAAGTCTCGTACAGAATTCACAGACACGATCTTCAATTTCACTTGTTTCTTCTCTTTTGGTAACCGCATCCTGTCAAAATAAACGCCAGGCAGAGGGAGTCTAGGCAGCCACTAGGCAGACCCCTGGCCATCGCTCCGCCTAAGGCTAGGCAATGCTCAGACAGGACCCGCAGATCTAAAATTAAATTTGCCGAACCACAAAATATTTTTAATTTTAAAAGCATCAACACTTTAGAGAAACGAACTTGACCATTTTATCTCTTGATCTCCCACCTTTCAACTGTGGAGAAGGCTTCTCGAAACGTCCTCTCGGTCATATTGCTCTCATCAATCGTTCACTCAGCCAACAGCTGCTCAATCCCAGTGCTACTAGACCCAACACCATCAAAACACCGTCTCCACGCTAAATAATATTAGACCCTTCAAAGTTCAAGATAAACAAATCTTCAACATCTTCAACAACGATCCCTGTTATCCATTACTACCTATACATTTCTACTAACATGACTCATGAACTAGAGAAGGGACTCAAGGTTTTCATCAGGGCAAAATCCTTTCTATACATATACCCAATAATCCTCACCTCTGGTGTCATCATAAGCTCATTAATCCCTTCAAAGCTATTTGAATCATTGAGAGATAATTCTTGGTTAGTTTCCTCAGATAACTTCATAAACAAAAACTTTGCATACAAGGGGAATCATATATTTGCCATCATATTCACAGCTGTCTTCATCATCAACCTGCTTCAAGAGTTCAAATCCCTTCAATCAAATCATAATGTTCATAATAAATCCTCAATAGAAAAAACAGATGAAGATGTTCTTATGCATTTGTCATGGAAAAAATTTAAGAATTTCACAATCAAATTCACATTGAAAATCTTTATTTTATTCTTACTTTTCTTCATCATTGATCACATTTTTATTCTTACTGGTGGAAGTTGTGTTATTGATAAAGCTGTTGCAAACATCTTGGCCAAATCAAGTAGATCTTTACAACAATGCTCGGAATACAATGGGACTTGGGTCCGTTTGAATGATGGGTTCTGCCTAATAACTCCACAACAATTGAGTCGTAAGATCCAGTCCGCTCAAATCTGTTATAAATATGGTGAATGGGAAGGTGGGTTTGATATATCGGGTCATTTTTGTTTCATCACTACATTAAGTTTGATTCTTTGGTATGAATTGAAAGAATTGGATGAAACTTATTTCCAAAACCAATCTAATGATTTGGAATCCCAAAAATCAATCTTAAATAATGATGCTTCTTGGTTTAGTTTCACAGTGACAAATGTTGTTAGATGGATTGTATTGATTTCAATTGGATTTTGGATGGAATTACTATTGGTAACTGCTGTTTTTTATCACACTTTATTGGAAAAAATCCTAGGGTTATCGTTGGGGTATTTGGGTCCTATTTTGTTTTATCATATCCTACCAAATATCAAACAATTACATGAATTCATGTACTAGCTCAACCATGATGTTATAATAGCCCATATATATATGAAAAAGAGAGAAGTTGTTCAACTACAGATAGTACATGGAAACAGATGCTTGATTTAATATTATGAATCCTCCAAACTCGTAATAACATCCCTTAGCCTTTTAACAAACCCTCTTAAATCCCCCTTTAGTGAATTTTCTATTGTATACTTTTCACTCTTCGTGAACCCACTCTCTATGAAACATGATTCAACATTATCCAAGGATAAATTTAATAAAGTCAACGACGCAACATTATTAATCTTCAGTTGGAATTTAACAACTTCATTAGATAAATCCTTTTCGATATTTTTAATATTCTTCCTCTGTTTCACAAATTCTTTATCAATATTTTCAATAATTTGTTTCTTAAAACTCAACTTATTCAACATTTCCCGTACTTTGAAACAGAATCTATACAATTCAAATTCATTACTCAACCCACCGAATTCCGTAACCAATTTCTCTAGTTGAATGAAAACAGGTATAGTATGTTTGAAAAGTTTCCATTTCAAAGTTTTCTCATCTTTCGCTAGAATGATATAGTGTGGTTTCTCAAATATTAATAAACTTTCATTGAATATCTCAATCCGTATACCAATCAATTCCCTATTAGTACCTCTTGAAGGATCAGATACGGGGAAACTTGTTACTCCAAACATTCTATAAATGTTTTCGAGAAGAATATTGTTCATTTTCATCTCTTTATCGTCTTCAGCAGATGATACCACAGCAGGTCCTATGTTTGATGACTGGGATGAAGACGACACCTGTGGACCATTAAAGAATTTACTTATGGAACTATCAAAAAATTCATGCCTGGCAGGTTTTGGTATCACATACTCTTCTTCGAATCTTTTCATCCTTTTACTCAGTCTACTAGAAGGTGTTGGTGGATCTCTTGTGTCTGTTCTTGCAGTTGGTTTATTCAGCAAGGACTGTAGTTGTGTCATCTTTGATAGCAATGGTTTCTTCTTCTTGATCTTTTCTATCTCTTTCATAAGATCAGCCTTTTGAGTATTAAGTTGTGCAACTATTCGCAAATGTTAGAATTCTCCCAGGCTGAGAAAAGAACCCACAAAACACTCACTTTCAAGCTCCAATGAGGCTATATCCTCCTCATAATCCTTCACATTCGACATTTTCGAGTCTTATTACAAAACAGCAACAAAGAGTTCTGGTATTTCAGATGATTTCAGATCTGTCTATTCATGCTATAAAAAGGTAAACAAACCAAATATTTCGCGCAAAACATTAAAAACAATAAGCACCAAACAACTGAAAATATTAAATCTCACTCAAAAGTCCAGCCAAACTCACCATGTCTCTACTAGAAACAATCTTTACATCCTTGATACTCTTACTTGCCTGAAGCAAATGAACAGCAGACGTTGCAACCTCCTCAACTTTGATTGGGAACCCAACCAATGGAGCTATTATGGTTTTGTACAAAAGACGACCAGTCAAATTTGATAAAACAGTGGTATACGGTTCATTTTGTTGCAATACTGATCTATCGCCGATTAGTGGCCCAGGACGTAATATGATTGTTGTTGGGAATGACAATTCAGTAGCTTCCCTTTCAACCAGAAGTTTGAGGGCAAAATACTCGAACATTCTCCCTAATATTGGATCATTAAAACTTGTAATAAGCATCAACACTTTAGCACCGTTGACTTTGGCAGCCTTGAGACATTCCATATTGAAATCTAGCTCAAGGGATGATTGATTCAGATAGCTACCTGCGGCCTTTTTAGTCGTTCCAATCGCTGAAAAGACCGTATCAAGTGGATGCTCTAAGTTGGAAATTATTTCAACCCAATTAGTGCAATCAGGCTCCACAATGGAGATGAGCTTATCCATATGATCGACTTTTTGAGGTAATGGTCTTCTTGAAATGGCATAGATCCTAGCGAAATGTAATGATTCATGGATTTGTTGAAGAAAATGTGACCCCACAAGTCCAGATGCACCAAGAATTAATATTGTGGACATTTGTGTTGAAATTGGTGAAGCTGTTATTATTGGGATGTAACGCTTTAGATGGCGAACTGAAAAAGTGGGTGGGTCAGTTGGAACTTACTCAATGGTATACCGTTGACACGTTGGTGCTGACATCACATTTGATACCCTTTGTGTAAGGTTTATTGGTTTTGTGTCACTTAGAAAGTCGTGTATCTATGGTGATTCTAGGAGTGTCTCAACTTTATGGACAGTTGAAATTGTATTTGTACCCACTGGGAATGTTTGAGCTTAAAGCTACTAGCTATACATAAGTCTACTATCAGAGTTCTTTTCAATTTCTTATCGAGTTCCTTGACATATATAATCAATTATTGTTTTGCTAATATTGACATCAAATCAAACAATTCCCCCATTATGTCGAATCTCACTCCTTCAGATCGAAACACTCAAGAACAACCTATGTCCAACATTAAATATGATATGTTCACGACTGATGTCAAAGGAAGCAACAACCGAGGCGAAATCGTTAATCCGTTTGTTGATTCCGCCCAGATTGAGGAAAATGAATCAACTGAAAAACCAAATGGAGAACTTTTAGAAGACCAAGAAGATGTTCGTACAGCTAGATCCAGTATCTTGATCGTTGGTGCTACAGGGTTAGTCGGCTCAAAATTTGTGAAATACATCATAAATTCTAAATCTGATAATGAAGTTGTCTATGTTTTAGCTCGTTGTAAGTCCATTGATGAATCTTCAGGTGTCATTGTCAAAATTTGTGAAGCTTCAACTTGGCCAGACGAAATTGCCAAAATTCCAAATCTAACTACTGTTTTCTCAGCCCTTGGCCCAAGATTAAGAATTGCTTATGAAGTGGATATATTGCTTCAAGAGTGGTATGGGGTTATTCATAATCTCACTTATCAGGTTGCTGTTGCCTCCAAGAAGGCTGGTGCTTCTAAATTCGTTTTTGTTAGTAGATTCTCAGTGTCATATCCGCTTCCAAGACTATGCGATAGATTGACAAAGATCACTCGAGAAACTGAGGTTGATCTTATCAACTTGGGATTTGATAAATTGTTCGTTATAAGAGCAGGCCCTTTGGTTGGAATAAGAAAAAAGAAGGGAAGTTTGAAAGGATTCTCAATGTCAAGTGTCGTTCTTAGTGTACTCACAGTCCTTGACCTTCCATCGGCCCTGATAATATACCCCTTTTTAACTTTTAGCTTCGGTTCAAGCATTGGTAAAACAGGTGCTGCTATATTGAAAATCAATGATGAAAACGTAGGTGTTTGGTATATCCGTCCTTGTCAAGTTGCCATTGCGGCAAGTTTATACAACATTGAGAAGGCCAGTCAATTACTTCTGAACGCTTATGAGGCATGGAACCTGGATCATGAAGATGAAATGGGACTTGAGATCGAAGAAAAATATCACCAAGGTCCTTAACAGTAACGGATGTGAGATCATGTCAACTTTTATACTGTTGATTGAGTTTATCTGAATACAGTAAACGGTCCAATATTTGTTACATGAAAATTCTCATGTGATGGTGTAGCCTTCGTTGTTTCTACATGCTTGCACTTGGTGGCGATCGTTATTTAGTTTATTAACTCATGAAATGATCGAGAGGTGATCAGCCTTGAAGTTACCATAAATAGTCAATTCCATTGTCATTCAATAGTGTTGGAATGTTCTAAAAGTAGTTAGTAAAGGAACAATATCTGCTAAATTGTTCAAGACAGATTGAAATCAAGATATACTTGTCAGGTGTGAATATATGTTGGATTTTTCTATGTTCCGTCATTAAAAAAAATTCATCAATAGATTAATAAGTGTTCGTTGGTCTCCTCCAAAAAAGTTTGAGTATGCCCATGTTAGTCTATGTTTGAAAAATATAAATAAAATAAAAATCCCAATTACATTTGAATCCACGCTCATTCGTTCAATAATAACTATAGAAATAGACTTGATTTTTCAGAATAAAAGTACAGTTCTCCATTTGAATAAAAAACTTTTCCCCCAAACTTTTCAATCGAATAAAATAGATAATAAAAACAGCAACTAAAAAAACATTTTTTTTTCCTTTTCCTTTCTTAAGTTGATCTAACTTCTTCTTTTCCTAACTTAGGATTGCAAAACTAATGGTACACAATTTTTTTCTGTTCACTAAAAATAGATTAGTATCTACCTGGAGATCTATCTCTGTTGAAACTTCTTTCACCACCGAAGTCTCTACCTTCATCTCTTGATCTGTAACCACCTTCGAAGCCACCACGGCCACCTCTGAAACCACCACGGCCACCTCTGAATCCACCGCGGTCACCAAAGCCACCTCTACCTCTGAAACCACCACGGCCACCACGGTCACCGAAACCACCACGGCCACCTCTGAAACCACCACGGCCACCGAAACCACCACGGTCACCTCTGAAACCACCACGACCACCGAAGCCACCACGGCCACGACTTGAACGAATTGGTGGTGGGTTTAAATCTTTTTCGATAGCTAATGAAGAACCTCTGAAGTCAGCACCGTTGATTTTTTCTAAAGCATCGGTTAATTGTTCTTCAGTGGCGAATTCTAAAACACCAGTACCATCGTTATCTCTGGTGTGGACGTTAGCATATGTAACTTCGAAACCTTGATCGACAACGAAGTCTTTCAAATCTTGCCATGCGGCACCTTCTGGGATGTTTGAGACAAGAGCTCTAAATCTTTCTCTTTTGGCTCTTGAAAATTGAATTTCAATTGGAGCATCGATGAATTGTTTACCGTTTAATTCATCAATAGCTCTTTTGGCATCATCGGCAAGACCATATTCGACGAAGGCGAAACCGTTGGCAATTGAGATTTCTTTGACTTCACCGATTGGACCAAAGAAGTCTTTGATTTCTTCTTCACGAACTAGAAAACACAACAGTTAATAAAATTTTTCTTCATCGAGAATGAAAACAAACGTTTAAATGTAATGATCATTTAAAAGAATATCCACTGGAATCTCAATGATTCTTGCTCACAAATCTCCAACATAACACTCGTGGCTCTATAATAAGTTAAAAAACACACGAAGAAGGTCAAGTTGTAGATGGATAGTGAACGAAAAAAAATCGTGTAAAAGATGCCACTGGGATGAAGTTCTGTACATACTGTCGAATGGTAATGGTCTGACAAATAATCTGACGTCTGATAATGGTTCACTCATTTTCTTGTTATTTTAAGTTGGTTTTGTTAGCAAGTTCTTAATATTTAGGAGAGAGAGAAGTGGCGATTCACTTTTTTTTATTTCTTGTGAAAACAAATTTTACCTCGACAGGGCTCTGAACCGAGCAGAAAACGGTGGCACTGCTCAACTTGACAGACGTTTTCGGGTTTGGTGAATGACAAGTTTGGTGATGGGTCTTATCTGTAAAGAATCGATGCTATTGTTATAGAACAAGAATCCAATTCCGAAGCTGAAACGATAAATATGGGACATCTAATCACGGTTGCTACGTGTAACTTGAATCAGTGGGCATTGGACTTTGAAGGGAACAGAGATAGAATCCTTGAAAGTATTAGAATTGCTAAGGAAAGAGGTGCTACATTAAGAGTTGGCCCAGAACTTGAAGTGACTGGTTATGGTTGTTTGGATCACTTTTTGGAAAATGACCTGTATTTGCATGCCTGGGAGATGTATGCTTCTATTCTCCAAAGCAAAGAGACCTATGGAATTCTGTTGGATATTGGTTTGCCAATCATTCATAAGAACGTGAAGTATAACTGTCGAATCTTGTCTTATGATGGTAAAATTTTGTTGATTAGACCAAAGTTGTGGTTAGCAAATGATGGTAACTATAGAGAAATGAGATTTTTCACTCCATGGCAGCGTCAAAGATACGTTGAAAACTACGTTTTACCAAGATTAATTCAAAAAATCACTGGTCAAGAATCTGTTGATTTTGGTGATGCGGTTGTCTCAACACTGGATACTGTTGTTGGTGCTGAAACTTGTGAGGAACTATTCACACCAAACGCACCACACATTGGAATGTCCCTTGATGGTGTTGAAATCATCACCAATTCTTCTGGTTCTCACCATGAATTGCGTAAATTACACACAAGAATGAACTTAATTAGGGAAGCTACCGCAAAGTCAGGAGGTATTTATTTATATGCAAATCAAAAGGGTTGTGATGGTGACAGACTATACTATGATGGATGTGCTTCGATCGTAGTCAACGGTGAACTAGTTGCTCAAGGTAAACAATTCTCACTGGAAGACGTTGAAGTCGTTTCTGCTACTGTTGACTTAGAAGATGTGCGCAGTTATAGATCACAGATTTCAAGAGGTTTGCAAGCGACTCACAATGAGGCCTATAAGAGAATCAAGATTCCTATTGAACTTTCACCAAGCTCTTTAGTTTTTAACCCAAAGATTGTTCCATCTAAACCACAAGATATTTTTTATCACACACCAGAGGAAGAGATTGCACTGGGCCCAGCATGCTGGTTATGGGATTATGTTAGAAGATGTAATGGTGCTGGGTTTTTCTTACCCTTAAGTGGTGGTATCGATTCATGTGCAACAGCGGTAATTGTTCATTCAATGTGTAGATTGGTTGCTCAAGCTGCCAAAGATGGCAATAACCAAGTTATTTCCGATGCTAAGAAAGTTGCGAACGTTGAAGAGGAAGAAAATCCAAACTGGTTACCTACTGATCCTGTTGATTTTGCATCCAGAATTTTTCACACAAGTTATATGGGTACTAGAAATTCATCCAATGAAACTAGATCAAGGGCCAGCGAGCTCAGTGAAAAGATTGGTTCATATCATGTTGATTTGAATATGGACACACTAGTAGCTGCAGTTGTTAGCGTCTTCGAAGTTGCCACTGGTAAAAAACCGGTTTTTAAGATCTTTGGAGGCTCACAAACTGAAAACTTGGCCTTACAAAACATTCAAGCTAGATTACGTATGGTTCTGGCTTATCTATTTGCTCAATTACTTCCATGGGTCAGAGGCCGCCAAACTGGTGGATTATTAGTATTAGGTAGTGCCAACGTCGATGAATGTTTGAGAGGATATTTGACTAAATATGATTGCTCAAGTGCAGATATTAACCCAATTGGTGGTATTTCTAAGACTGACTTGAAAAAATTCATTGATTATGCTAGAGCTGAGTTTGAACTTCCTATTTTGAAAGACTTTTTGGAAGCTACGCCAACTGCTGAATTAGAACCGATCACTAAAGAATATGTGCAATCGGATGAAGTTGATATGGGCATGACATATGAAGAGCTATCAGTGTTTGGTAGATTGAGAAAAGTTCAAAAATGTGGACCTTATTCAATGTTCTTGAAATTATATCACGAATGGACCCCAAGATTAACACCAAGACAAGTTGCCGAGAAAGTTAAGAGATTTTTTTTCTTCTATGCTATTAATAGACACAAGCAGACCGTTCTAACACCAAGTTATCATGCTGAACAATACTCACCAGATGATAACAGATTCGACTTACGCCCATTTTTGATCAATCCGAGATTTGCCTGGGCTTCCAAAAAAATTGATGAAATTGTTGATCAATCAGAAAGGGGGAATACTGAAGATTTGGAAGAATTGAGCGTTGAATAGATGACGAACATAATATATATTATCAATCTTTATATATTTATTTCTTTGAACCCCATGTACTTTTTATAACAACCTGTTTCTTATCGTTTCTTCTCCAAAAATCAATGATCGTAATGGCCGTTTTAGTAGGCGTATCCTCCTGTAGAAAATGACCAGTATCTTGGAAAACAACAAGCTGATATTTCCCTTGCATCTGCCCAATCATCAACTCTTTATCCAGGTTATCAGTTCCTGCTAGTATTAATAGTTTTGAAGTTGGGAGATTGACAAACTTCTTGGAAAGACCAATAAACCAATCATGCCAGTAATTTGCAGTCTTATTTAAGTCAGTGACCCATGTGTATTTGCTTGTCGAATCATCTTTTTCAAAATAAGACGGAACTGAGACTAAAGCAGAGTCTCGATTTTTTAACAAATTGCTCTTGAAATGCCAACTTATTGCGTCTGATACTGTGTCAAAACTCTTGGGTAGATGTTTAAGATATATCCCCATAGCATCTAAAGCATGTATAGCTGTGTCCTCCACTATATCTAACATCCCCACCCCTTTGATATCCATATCAATTAGTGATGGGAAACCATTGGTAACGATTGAGCCACCGAGACTATGACCAAATGTGAACAGCGAGTTGAAAAGCTTATAGCGCTCCACTAGTTCTCGGACGATCCAAACATAATCATCAGTGAATGACTTTAAAGAATAGTCATCAGGATTTGACACAATTTTTGTCTTCCCATGCCCTCTAGCATCAAAAGTGAAGACTCCAGCAACCGGAGACTCAGGGTCTTTGGATTTTAGCATATCTTGTCTTATAGCAGCAGCTAATACTGCAAATGTCAACGCTGAAGAACCTGCCCCGTGGTGGAAGATAAAGACTGGTGATTTGTCATTTTTTGGAGGTGAAAAATAGGTGTTGAACTCATTTCCGTGATCATCTTTGAATATCTCGTTCTTTTCAAAGAACCCAGTCCATGATTTCAGCTGATATCTAGATTTGCTGTTAGTTCGTGAGCATAATGTGGAGAATTTTATTCAAAAGCATACTCTTCAGTTCTTGTGGAAGTACTTGTAGGAGCTGATGATGATTTCGGCACAGGAACCTGATCCTCCGACTCCTCAATATCTTCACTGAAATCGAAACCCAATGCGGTTTCAGCATCCTTTAGCTTCTTTTGAAACAATTTACGTTGAAAATCACTCATATCTGACTTTGAACACTAACGGCTTTCAACTGTTTTCCACTAGAAATGAGACAACTTTGAAGCCAAATCGTTAAACTATTTATGCTTTGTATTGTTCGATGTGTCACATACACAAAAAGGAGCGTCCCCGAACCACGCGAAGTCCCAAACCAAAACAAACATTTTGGCGTTACAGATTTTGGCGTTGAAGAAAGGAAAGTTCTGACTCTATAAGTTGAACATTTTTGCCGTCTTCCTAGGAGCTCTTTTGTACGTTCTGAATAGGTGATAACGTTCAGACTCATAAGATGAGTGAGCTAGAAGAGTACCAGCTGTTAGAGGTTGAGCAATTAGTCAATCACGTTTTCAACTTGGCTAAGGCTTTACAGGGCGCTAAGACAGAGGATCTATCACAGTTCAACAATGAAGAGACCAGGGAAATCTTTGGAAGCTTCATTACCGATACACTACCCAGCTCATTGGTGGTCTCGCATTTTGAAGATTCCTGGAAGCTATCCAGATCGTTGGAAGACTTGGATGATCTCTCTTCCATTATTGTCATAATAAAAGATATTGGTGCTATTTTACAAGAGAAGTTACTAGAGGATCAGATTCAAGTATTGAATTTACCAAATACAAGAACTTCATTTGAGAAGTTGAGATCACTAGTCAGTTTTGGAGTCGGACCCTATTTTGATGCTGTGACTGCTTCATCAAAAAGTGAAACTATTTTCTCCACCAAGAAGAAGATCAGTGAGTTGATTCTTTCACTAAAAAACTTGGACCAATTTATCCAGATACCAGATCTATCCGTTACACTACATCCAGTAATACGAGATGCTATATCCAGGGGCGCTAATCTGAACAATTATACGGAACTGATTGATAACGAAACCTTAAACGATCCCTTATTTTTAAATAATATTCAAACAATTGTCAATGAATGGGTGAGGTCAATCCAACAAGTCACCAAGATGGACCGTGCCGTTTCTGATGGGTCAGCTGCAGATGAGATTAACTTCTGGATCTCAATGGAGAGTTCCTTGACTGTAATTCAAGAGCAATTGGATTCAAATGGTGTTCAATTGTCGTTAGAAGTTTTGAAATATGCAAAGAGATATCATGCTACTGTCAGCTTTTTATCTGACATTCAAATGAAAGAGGCTGTTGAAAGGGCAACTGATTACAACAAACTCTTTAAAGATTTCCCATTGAATGAGCTTCTGGTCGCTGAAACCATAGAGAAGGTGGAAGAGGCCTTGGTGTCGATTTGGTGGCATCTAAAAAAGGTCAGACTTACATCATACCCTGTTAGTCGATCTTTACCACTTGTTGAGGCCATATCATCTGATCTAGATACCAAAATCAGAGCTCTACTTTCTGGTTTGATGTCCATGCCGTTTGATGATTTCACTTCTGAGATTAATAAGCTGAAGTCATTGTTTGAAACTTGGGATAGACATGCCAAAGAGTTCACCAATGTTGCGAGAGAGTTATTGAGAAAAAGAGGAGAAAAGTTTTTATTTGTGAAGATTAATTCTAAAACCACCTTTTTGAAAGAGCGGTCACAAGAGGCCGAATTGTTTAGAGTTGGCCACGATGAGTTATTGAGGACTTTGAGAAATGGGGTCATAGATGAATCTGTCATCGACTTTGCTTATAAAGCTGTCAAAGAAATAGATATCTTTTCTAATAACCAAGTATGGTCAGACTCTAAAAAAGTTTATGACAAAAGAATACATGAGATTGAAAATGATATTGTTGATTCCATGAGAAAGACTTTAGATAAAGCCAGAAATTCAAATGAAATGTTTCAAGTATTCGAAACGTACGGAAATTTATTAGATCGTCCAAGAATACGAGGTGCCACGCAAGAATATCAATCTCAGTTATTAACTATCGTTAAAGATGAAATAAGTGAATTGCAAGATTCTTTTGCAAAGAAATCTGATGAAAAGTCACTAGCAACCCTCCGTGATTATCCATCAATTGCTTTCACTTTACTTTGGGCTAAGCAAGTTGATTCAAAATTAGCATTTCTGACGGATCGGATTGAGCTTGTTTTGGGTAAAGATTGGAACTTATTTGCTGATGGTCAAAAACTGTTTGCTGAAATCTCTGCCTTTAAGAAAAAGTTGAATACAAAGCCACTCTTCGATAAATGGCTAGGGTCTGTCAGCGAAATCCTCATAGTAGGAAATGTTTTCAAATTGGTCAAGGATAAAGAGATCAAGATTGAAGTCAATTTCAACAACAATTTCATGCAGTTATTCAAAGAAGTTCGTGCCTTAGGTTCGCAAGGCTTTCAAATACCACACAAAGTTGTTCTGTCTTCAAGAAACATAAGGAAAATATATCCACATGCTGTGATTTTAGCTGAATCACTTGAGTTATTCCCCGCTGTTCTTTCATCAATTGAATTTCTACAAGATTTTCAGACCCTTATTTCATCTGATAGGCATCATATTTATAAGTTGCTAGATAAGTGTTTGGATGTTTCTTGGGATTCACTAACCAAAGCTCATGATTTGAAAAATATTGAGATTGAGATCTCAGAGCATGCGGATGAACAATCTGTTTTTCAGTTAGAGAAGAAGATTTTTGAGCTTCAAAGTAAATATGAGGTTTTGGAATCTTACAAGAGACGTCTAAATATCAGCCTTGAGAAAATCAAAACATGCAACTATGAGTATGTGTCATTTTCTGAGGTCATAGCAGATATTCAAGAATTAGTTGATAGTATCGCATTTGAAGGGTTTGTAAATGTTAAAGGTTTCACGAGGAGACTCAACAGTACTCTACGGAAGGCTTTGCTAGACCGCTGCTTCTTGTCAGAGGATCCTTTCAAGAACATCCTCACTCATGAGATTGTTATCGAGTCTTCAGTTTCATTATCACCCCCCCTTGAAGAGACTAAGGGTAAATTAGTTGCCATCTTCCAATCACAAATCCGAACTATTATTGAGCAGTCAAGAGTTGTGGAACGAGATTTGAAGGATCCGGTGATTGAAGACCCATTGTTTTACAATAATGAACTCAATGAAGTGGTTGGTCATGCTAGTAAATTTATCCAAGATGTTGAGTCCCACTACAAAGATGCTAGAGAATTCATTGATTTGTGGTCGCAATTCGAGGCTCTTTGGAATTTGCAGTCTGAAGAAATCTATCAAGATTTGAAATTGGATGACTGGTTTGATGTGTTGAATGAGGTTAAAAAATCTAGAATAACTTTTGAAACCAATGAAACACAAAGAATATTTGGAAACTTTTCCATTCACTATGAGCAAGCTCGGGAGAAAGTGAAATCCAGTTTTGCCTCATGGAACAAAGATCTATTTCAGAGATTTTCCGTCTTCTTACTTGAAGTGATTAAGGATACCCATGACTCCATTGTGAAAGCGAAGTCCTTTTTGGAATCGAGGTCATTCGCGGTATCGTCTGTTGAAGAGACAATAATAATTGTAACAAAAGTCCAAGAGTTCAAGGGCTTAATTAAGGAAACTGAAGATAAAAGGATTAAACTTCAGCTTGGTCAGACTACGCTTTTCAGACAAAGATTCAAATTTCCACCAGACTTTGTCTACGTTGATCAGATTGATAGTGATCTTGAAACATTATCATCGCTCGTCCTCAATTTAAGTAATGCAATTGATTCGCAAAGAGATGTCATACTGAAAAATATTCAGATAGAGTCACAACTTATTGAATCGGCTATCCAACAAGCTTTTACTGAATGGAATAGCTTGAAGTCATCTACAAACACTGCGGATCCACAATCTGCTCTTGAGTCATTAACAACTTTTGAACAGAAATGCATCAATATGGATGGTCGCACACGTATGGTCACTCAAGCTGCAATGCTTTTGAAAATCCCAGTTAATATTACTGCTGACTATTCCGTAATGTTGGAAGAAGTCAAAGATATAAAGACTGTCTGGATATCTGTTCAAGGCTTATGGAACAAATTGATTGATCTAAAGGCCCTGAAATGGCATGATATTAAACCAAGACAGTTGAGGAAAGAATTAGAGAACCTTTTGACTACTACAAGATCTATGCCTGTCCGTGTTCGTCAACACAAACCTTTCCAGACGTTTCAAAAGACTATATCAGACCTATCTGCTTCGCAACAGTACGTCATTAGTTTGAAAGAGGAGCATATCAGAGAGAGACATTTGAAATCTTTATTTAAGATCTTGGGTCAGCAATATAAAGCGAACTTGTCAATTGGTGATATTTGGGATCTTAATTTGATACTCAATGAAAATTTGGTTAAATCTGTTTTAGAACAGGCAAGCTCTGAAAAAGTTTTAGAAGATACTTTACAGGGTGTCCGTGCTTTCTGGGATCAGGCCTCACTTGACTTATTCGGGTTTCATGGACATAGTTTAGTGAAGAACCTAGCACCTTTGTTAGAACAAGCACTTGCAGATGCCCAAAGCATAGAATCCATGAAAAACTCCCAGTACTACAGAGTATTTGAAGAGGAGGCAACGCAATGGGGTACGAAATTGAACAAGCTTCACCAAATAATTGACTTGTGGGTCGAATTACAGCGCCAATGGGTTGACCTTGAAGGGATTTTTGACCCAAAGTCAGGAATCAGAAAACTGCTACAGAATGAGGCTTCGAGATTCCAAATGGTCTCTAATGAGTTCATTGGACTCTTGCGGAAAATTTATAAACAATCTTTTGTCATTGATGTTTTGACAGTCACTGATGCATTTGAAATAATGACAAGGTTGTCTGAATCACTGAGTAGGATCGTCAAAGCTTTGGCTGATTTTCTTGAGAAGCAAAGAGATCTTTTCCCACGGTTTTATTTTGTTGGTAATGAAGATTTATTGGAGATTATTGGTTACATGGGCGACTTTGGAAAAATCTCGAAACACTTGAAGAAGATGTTTGCTGGAGTTTTCGATATCACGATTAATCGTGAACAGTCTCTAATCACCCATATCATATCAATTGAAGGTGAAGTGGTGCAATTGGTGAATCCTGTCTCATATGAAAAGTATTCGAGAGTTGATGAATGGTTGACGCAGTTAGATTATGAAATTAAGTTTACCCTTTCTAGCCTTGTTGAAGCTTCACTCAAGGACCTTGCCTCTGAGGGCTTTGATTCTTGGTGCTCGAAGTATCCTTTGCAGGTCTCCCTATTGACTATGCAGATATCCTGGACTCACCATGTTGAGGAGTCAATCCGTGATTCCTCTTTGACTGGTTATTTATCAGAACTTGATAAGTACCAAGCTGTTTTGTCCCAGTGTGGTGCAAGAACTAAACGATTAGAGGCATTAATTATTGAAATTATCCATGAGCAAAATGTGATTTCTGCTTTGATTGAATCTAAAGCCCACAATACAGATCCATTCGTATGGATTTCCCAACAAAGATTTTACTATGACGCGCTCAACGATGATATGATCAAGAGACTCACAGTGAAGCAAATTTCTAAAAGCTTCATCTACGGATTTGAATATTTTGGTGTGATGGAGAGACTTGTCTCTACACCTTTGCTAAATGGATGTTTTTTAGCAATGGTAGGTGCCTTGGATCAAGGTCTTGGGGGCTCTCCGTTTGGGCCTGCTGGTACAGGTAAGACAGAGTCCATAAAGGCGCTTGGTCAAAACCTCGGTAAAATGGTTCTTGTTTTCAACTGTGACGACTCTTTCGATTTTCAAGCGATGGGAAGACTATTATTAGGTATTTGCCAGGTTGGAGCTTGGGGCTGTTTTGATGAATTCAACAGATTGGATAAAAACATATTGAGTGCAGTCTCTACTCAAGTGGAGCATATCGAGGTTGCTTTAAAATCTCGATCCCACTCTCTTGAGCTCCTAGGCCACAAGATTAGTATAAAACAAGATACTGGGCTATTCATAACCATGAACCCTACATATTCAGGGAGAACAACGTTACCAGATAATTTGAGAAAATTATTTAGAAGCTTTTCAATGAAATCGCCTGATAGTGAAATAATTGGTGAAGTTTTACTCAGCTCACAAGGTTTCAACTATTCTAAGGATCTTTCCGCTAAGACAGTCTTGTTCTTTAGAGATATATCTTCGAAGACACTTCCGCAATCTCATTATGATTTTGGCTTAAGAGCGCTAAAGAGTGTGTTATCCAACGCTGGTAAGATTTTGGCTACTTCAGATGCATCTTCAACTAATAAAGAGACCTTGGCTGTTGTCAAAAGTATCAATGAAACGATTAGTCCTCGTCTTGTTGACAAAGACATCATCATTTTCAATGAAGTCAAAAGTTCGATATTTGGTGAGATCGATGTCAAACTTGACGAGGTGGAGTTTGTTAAATGCATCACAGCGTTTTCCTCAACGACTGGTCTTTGTGTATCCGAAAAATGGCTTACAAAGATAGTTCAACTTCTCAAGATTCAGGAAAACCAACAAGGTATCATGATTATTGGAAGGTCTGGTAGAGGGAAGACAACACTATGGTCTTCGCTGCTTCATGTGCTTTCACAGTTGGACAACCGAGACTGTCTCCATTATGTTATAGATCCAAAGGTTATGTCCAAAAGTGAGTTATTTGGGCATTTGGATAGAGTTACTAGGGAATGGACTGACGGTTTGCTTACTTCCATCATTAGAAAGGTAGTTGAAAACTTGCGTGGTGAGCTTGATAAAAGGATATGGATTGTTTTCGACGGTGATGTCGATCCAATTTGGGTTGAGAGTTTGAACAGTGTTCTTGATGATAATAAGCTCTTAACTTTGCCAAATGGGGAGAGAATTCAGATTCCACACAACGTTAAGTTCATATTTGAAGTTGACAGTCTTAAACATGCCACACCAGCGACGATCAGTAGATGTGGAATGCTATGGATAGAAGATGAAATGTTAACACCAAAAGAGTCCATTTTCAATCAACTTTGGGGGCTTGCTAATGAACCCTTGCTAAATATGGATGAAATTGCGAGTGAGGTCACTCTTACCCATCAAAGGCAGTATGCTGAGTTCGCTGAATCAGTTCTTCATAAAAATATTCAGCTTATTTCTGAATTCTCGCTATCAGAATTGAATCATATCATGGATGTTGACAGACTTTCATTGTGCAAGCAACTTTTTACTTATATTAAGATATATATTAGAAAGTATTTGACCGCATCATTGGAAAGCGATATGACTACAACCGAGATACCAGAAGGTTATATTAAAAAGTCATTATTGTTATCGCTTCTTTGGGCTTTCAGTGGGTCTACTACGGGTACTGGGAGACAAAAATTTGCAGAGTTTATTTGTGATCTTGACGAATTCAAGGGCATATCCCCTAATGAAGAGGGTTCTGATTTGTTCGATTACGATGTTGATATCAATGGTGATTGGCAAAACATCGAAACCCATATTGAATTACCACATCTTGGTCCAGAAGCAGTAATTGACCCAAATCTTGTCATCCAAACTGTGGACACACTAAGACATGAAAACCTAATTCATTCTTTATTACAGGAGCGGGGCTCATTAATACTCTGCGGTCCCCCAGGTTCAGGTAAAACAATGACACTGTATGCTGCTCTCTCAAGATCTCCGGATGTTGATGTCTCCAACTTGAACTTTTCAAAGGAGACTTCACCTGATATGTTGCTCAAAGCTATGGAGCAGCTGTGTGAATATGAAAGAACAATTGACGGACTTGTCATGAGGCCGAAAGTTACTGGGAAGAGGGTTGTGTTCTTTTGTGATGAAATCAATTTACCAAGACCAGATTTGTATGGATCTCAGAATGTAATATCGTTAATTCGCCAAATGATTGAAAGGAAGGGATTCTGGCGCGCTACTGACAAACAATGGGTTTCATTGGTTAACATTCAGTTTGTTGGTGCCTGTAACCCTCCGACTGATACCGGGAGAAGCAAGCTTCCCTCCAGAGCATTATCTCATTTCTCTTTGATTATGGTCGACTATCCTGGCTACAAATCACTTTCGCACATTTACGAGACGTTCTCATCTGCAGTGTTGCGAAAGGTCCCCCAACTAAGCGGTTATGCCAGAGATCTAACGCTTGCAATTCTTGACGTCTATACAAAATCAGTTCAACATTTCACAAGTGCACAACAGGCACATTATATCTACAGTCCTCGTGAATTGACGCGCTGGATCAGGGGTATTTATCACGCTATCAGGCCGCTGTCTAATTTTGATTTGGGCGACTTAGTACGGATTTGGGCACATGAGGCTACCAGGCTATTTAGCGATAGACTTGTCACTGACAAAGAGAGAAAATTCACTTCTTCCCTCATTGATTCGGTTGCCTTTGATAGATTTCCTGGAATCAATCATCATACCGCCCTTCAGAAGCCTATATTATTTAGCAACTGGCTCTCAATGGTGTACGAACCTGTTGACAAAGCTCAAATTACTCTTTTCATGGTTGAGCGGTTGAAAGTCTTTTCAGAGGAAGTTATGGACATCGATCTAGTGCTTTATGATGAAGCGGTGGATCATATCTTAAGAATTGATCGTGTGCTAAAACAACCACAGGGGCATTTGATTCTCGTTGGTCCTAGCAGTACAGGTAAGACTAGCCTAACGAAGTTTGTCTCTTGGATTAACGGCTTCAAGATTGTTCAATTGAGCGTCAGTAGGAAATATTCGTTATCTGATTTTGATATGGTGTTGAAGGATCTTTTGAAGAGGTCAGGGTTGAATGGTGAAGCTATATGCTTCATTGTTGATGAGTCAACAATCCTTGACGGCACATTTCTCGAGAGAATGAATTCCCTTTTAGCCAATTCTCAGATTCAGGAATTATTTGATCCTGATGAGTTTAATATGCTTTTAAGCACATGCAAGGATCAAGTTCAATCTCGTGGTTTGTTGCTCGACAATGTCGATGAGTTGTTTCAGTGGTTCACCCAGCAGGTTGCAAAGAATTTGCACATAGTGTTCACTATCAATGATCCAAATGATATCAACTCACCTCAGATAATTACATCCCCTGCTTTATTCAACAGATGTGTTCTTAATTGGATGGGTCCATGGTCAGCGGATACTATGCTCCAGATCTCCCACAAATTGCTCAAGACTACACCAATTGATCAATCTGATTACGTTCCACCCAAGACCACCGAGTACTCACAGATGCTCAGCGTGACCAGTTATAGAGATGCATTAATCCATTCAATGGTACTAATACATAGGCTAACTGTTGGTGACTCACTCAGTGGTTCCATCTTAGACTTTGTTCAAAATTTCATTGATGCACTAAATTCGAAAGAAAAAAGCCTTCAGGTTGCACAACGAAGATTGAACTCCGGTTTAGACAAGCTTAAGGACACTGTGATCAAAGTTAAATATCTCAAGGAAGAGTTATCGATGAAGGAGAGTCAATTGAAGAGCAAGGAGAAAGAAGCAAGAGAAATGTTAAATAAAATTTTGGGAGAACAAAATGAAGCTGAGCGTAAGCAAGAAGCGTCAGTTGACCTACAAGGAGCCTTGAAAGAGCAGAATGTTCAACTAAAAGGTCATAGGGACCGAGTTCTTGAAGATTTAGCACTGGCCGAGCCTGCTGTACTGGAAGCGAGAAAAGGGGTGAAGAACATTAAGAAACAACATTTAACTGAATTGAGGTCAATGTCAACACCACCTGCAACTGTTCAGATGACATTGGAGTCGGTTTGTATTCTATTAGGTTATCAGGTTTCCAGTTGGAGGGATGTCCAGTCAATAATTCGAAAGGATGACTTCATATTTAACATTGTGAACTTCGATTGTGAGGCCCAAGTTAGCGTTGAACTACGAGAATTTATGGAAGAAACTTATATGAGACGGTCAGATTACACTTTTCACTCGGCAGATAGAGCTAGTAAGGCATGTGGCCCCTTGTTACAGTGGGTGGAAGCACAGGTTCGCTACTCTATAGTTTTGGATCAAGTGGGTCCCCTTAGAGAAGACATGGCCATACTGGAAGAAGAATCCAGACAGAACCAAGCAAGACTACTAGCTATTGACGACATGATTGCTGAGCTTCAGGACAGTATTGAAAAATACAAGGATGACTATAGCTTTTTAATCAGGGATACTGAACAAATCAAGACGGATATGAAAGAAGTCCAAGCTAAAGTTCAGCGCTCGCTAAAATTGGTGGACAGCTTGACTCAAGAAAGATCGAGATGGGCTGATCGTGCCACTTCCTACAAACGTGAGTACTCATGTATTTGTGGAGACTCTTTGATAGCTGCTGCTTTTTTATCATATGCGTCTAAAATGGACCATTCGGCTAGAATTGAAGCATTGAAAGCTTGGAAAAGTATTTTAAAAAGTGCTGGAATTGAGTTTGACACCAATAGGACATTCTTAGACTTTTTTTCTGCTTCTACTAAACTTTTGGAGTGGCAAAATAATGGACTTACAAACGATGTCTTGTATTTTGAAAATGTTACTATATTGGACAACTCTAAAAGGGCACCTTTCATCATAGACCCACTCGGCGAAATGATTGGTTTCCTTGCGAAGCACTTGAAGCCTCAAAACTTGATTGTGACCAGTTTCCTCGATGATTCATTTGTAAAGACCTTGGAGAATACAATGAGATTTGGTGGATCAATTTTAGTTCAAGATGCAGAATATTTTGATCCTATAATATCTCGATTACTGAATAATGATTTTGAAAAAATTGGTGGTCGCGTTCTAGTGAAACTTGGAAATAGAGATATTGATCTTTCATCAAACTTCAAAATATACCTTCATACAAGAGATCCTAGTGTTACAATTACCCCTTATGTTAGGACCAGAACCACTGTTATTGATTACACATTGACAGAGAGCAGCATTGAAACCCAAGTTGTAAACATGACGCTTGCCCATGAACAACCTGAGATTGAAAAGCAAAGAATTGAACTTGTTAAGTTGAATGGCGAATACAAGGTTAGGTTGGAACTTTTAGAAGATGATTTGTTGAGCTCTTTGAGTCAAACCAAAGGTAACCTATTGGATAATGAAGAGCTTATTGCAACATTGGAAAATCTTAAAGTGGAATCTAATGAAGTGCAGCAAAAAGTTTTAGAGACTGTGGGTGTCATGAGTAAAGTCAATGATATTATACGCCTTTATGAACCTTTAGCAAAAAATTCGTCATCCATTTTTACATTGTTGAAAAGCCTCAAAAAGATGCATGCATTTTACGATTTCCCATTGACTGGCTTCCTTGAATTCTTTCAAAAGGCCTTGCAGGAATCCAAAGCTGGTGAGACCAACCGTGTTCAACAGTTGATCACAGTTTTATTTCAAGAGGTCTATAGTAATATTTCTTTGTCTTTGTTACAATCAGATAAAGTCATAGTCTCGTTGGTGTTATCTTTACTTCATCTCAAAAATAGTGAAAGCTACTTGTACTTGGATTTTATCTCTGCCTTGTTATCATCTGTCAGTGTGACTGGTCCGGAGGTTAAGCGTTTACAAGAAGCATTTTCATTATTGTCGATAGACATTGACTTGTCAGAGATAAACAGGCTTTCAGTGGAGGCTGACTCATGCAGTATATCTAAGGAGATTGAGCAGCATTACAATATTAGTTTATCAGGATCATCATGCATTATTGACAGATTATTCGCGAAGGGTTCTATTCATACACTTCAAGATGGGTTCGAATCTATTTCAAAGTTTTTATTTACCGGTGCTGGTCCATATAGCACTAAATACAGCTTAAAGGATCTCATAACTATGAGCTCTGGTAAGCCTCTCATCTTAGCATCCACAGCGGGCTTTGATGCAACGTTTAAAGTGCGTAATTTGGCTGAGGGATTGAAGATTCAAGTTCAAGTTGTCTCTATGGGTTCTATAGAGGCAAATAAAATCGCACAATATGAATTGGACAAGATTTCCAAATTTGGTGGCTGGTTAATTTTGCAGAATGTTCAAACGTCATCCGAATGGTTGGAACTCCTTGAAAAAAGACTAGATGGACTTCCTTTAAATGAAAATTTCAGGTTGTTCTTGACGTGTGATGTTACATCTGAAATTCCAACTACATTATTGCGAGCTTCGAGTATTTTTGTGTTCGAAAACCCACCAGGTATCAAGACTATAATGACTGAATATCAACATCTATATATCGAGAAGTGGGACTCAAGTAAACCTGTTGAGAAGAGACATATATACTTCCTTCTATGTTGGTTCCATGCTGTTTTACAAGAACGAGGTCGGTTTGTACCTATGGGGTTCACTAAAAACTATGATTTCAATGATTCCGATTTTGACAGCGCTATTTTTGTTATTGATAAATGGTTTTCATATATTGGTCATGGGAGAGACAATATTCCACCAGAATCTATTCAATGGGAAGCTGTGCATACGCTTGTTGGGGATATCGTTTATGGAGGTAAAGTTGATGATGAGGGCGATTTGGCGTACTTACATCGCCTAAGCCGTGAGATTTTCAAACTGGAATCATTCAACCATGATTTCAACTTAATCGAAAACGAAGTTACAAGACAATCTAAACAATCATTATCACCACCAGAAGGAAGATCAGTTTCCGAGTATTCATCGTGGATTTCGTCATTACCAGATATTCAACCACCACCATGGATAGGATTGGAGGAGAATGCTAACCTGTTACTCAAATCCCAAGAGGTTTATGATATTTCGCGGAAGGCCGTTGATTTGCTAGGAAGGATAAAAGGAGTTGAATAGAATTTGCTATAGTTATTGTTAGGAGATACAAATAAGTTTTTAAGTGAATAAAAGTGCAGTGTAGCCTAGAGTAAGTCTAGCCTCGGCGCTAGTCCGTTCTGGAGTCTCGAGACCTCTTCCGAAATCTGGAGAAAAACAATCGGGCCATTTGGACATGGGCTATATAAGCAACATTTCAGTATCTTTTACATCAAATCTCTCAATTATACAGCAGAGACCACCTGAACCAAAGCAATGCGTGGTGAAAGTGTTGTTTACAACGAGGGTCACCATTACTCTCAACTGAACGAGAAGTTAAAACAGGATGCTGTCAATTTAATACCGAAAGCTGATCAGCTATATAGTCTTGATGATGTCTCAAGAGTACCTTTAACATATAAACAGATAGCACCGGATGGAGACGTCATTCAATCGAGAACGAGGTTTGACTACCAGGCTGCGTTGGGCTTGTTTGAGGTTGCCGATTTAACAGAGATCATGAATATGGATTCTTACCATCATAATAAGCATGGTGAGCAGTTCGATCAATTAACACAACAGTATTCCGATGAGATTCGAGGCTTTTGCAACGATTTGGTTAAGGCTACTGAACTAAGAGATAAATATCAGCAAATTTCTAGTCAAAATTCATATGATAATCCGCTATATTCTGATGAATGGGAAAGCTACCCACCGCCACAGCCAAAAGGATGGCATTTTCAAGATGAGTTTGGACAAGTTGATTATTTCCATGGTGAAGGAACATCACCACATTATTCTGGTGAGAATTTTGATATTAAACATTATGAGAAAGTTTTCTTAGATAAGGTAATGAAAGGATTGAATATAGATTTGAAGTTTAAAACTGGGAAGAATTATGCATATGAAGTGGAAGGTTTCCGTCATGATGAACAGCCCACCTTCCATGAGTTTCTCGAGGATTTAAATTTCATTATAGACACAAGCATTAATAAGACGGGAGTTATGCTATCAATACGTCGTTTACAATATTTACAATCAAAATTCGAATCATATATCTTGCTTAATGAACAAAAAGAACTTGTCAAGACCAAGTTAAATCCTCATAGGGATTTTTATAATTGTCGTAAAGTTGACAATAATATTGGTTTGGCAATGTGCATGTCTAAAAAGCATTTACTCAATGTTATTAACTATAAGTTGAGAGAAGAACCTGGAAGAATTGTCTATGATAATGGGAAAGGATCCACTCTAACATTAGAACAACTATTCGAACCATATTTTGATGCTAATAAATCGAAAAGACTTAATGTTGATGATTTATTTGAGTTTGGATTGATTGATAGAAACTTTGATATAAATGAAAGCACTGGTGTCATCAATATTAACAATGACACTGATTATGAATCCATCATAAAAAATGAGGTTCTTTCTAAGATTGAACAAACATTCTTGAGAATTAATAATCATATAAATGGTGAATATTTGAGTATTATCTTGAAGCAAGTGTTGAGTGATTATGAAAAATCCAAATATCAATTTGGTGAGATTGGTATAAATTTTAATATGTTGGATTATAATAGTCAAGGTCGAGGTCCGGATTATACCAAATGGGATTCCGTTGCAGATTGGATTATTGATAATAAGTTGATCAGTTATAATGTTAAGTGGATCATTCGTATTCCAAGAAATTATTCTATTTTGAAATCTCGTGGTGCTGTTAATAATTTCCAAGATTTTTTGAATTTAATATTTGAGAAATTATTTCAAGTTTCAATAAACCCTTCAATTAATCCTAAATTACATTTCTTACTTACCAAAATATCTGCATTTGATCTATTATCAGTGGACAAGCAACATCAGGATGATTCATTATTCGATTTTTCAAAATTACGTTCTCCTTCAAAATGGACCTCTTTGGATAATCCACCATATAGTTATTATCTATACTATATTTTCATTAACTTCACCACATTGAATCAATTTAGAAAATCAAGATCATTATGCACTCTCAACTTAAGACCTCATGTTGCGTCTATCTCTGATAAATCTGGATTAGGTATAATCACTGAATCCTTGGCCACATGTTTCCTTTTATCTAAAAATATAATCAATGGTGAGAAATTGGTGAATTATCCAGTTTTACAATATCTTTATTATTTGAAACAAATTGGTATTACGATGTCTCCATTATGTTGGAATAAATCTTTACAATTACTCAATAATGATGATAATCATGTTAAAGAGTCAACTTCAAGTCAATTTGCATATGAAAAAAATCCAACTATAGAATTTTTCCAAATTGGTATGAAAGTTTCATTATCAACAAATAAACCATTATTCTCAAGCTTGACTCGTGAACCATTAATTGAAGAATATAGTATAGCAGGGTCGATGCACAAGCTGAGCAGTGTTGATCTTTGTGAATTATGCCGGAATTCAGTTTTGATAAGTGAATATAATGGAGGATTAAAGAAACATTGGATTGGTATTGAATATAAGAAGCAAGAAGCTGGATCTGTTGTTGATTGGGAATTCACTGATGAATTTGGTATTCAAAGGTGTAATGTTCCTAACATGAGATTAGATTATAGATTAGATTCACTTAAATTGGAAAATTTATTCATAAAGAAATTTAAACTACAAAATTGAACATAAATTTATATAATAAACGTTCTTATTGACACTTCACACATTTGACAGGACTAACACTAAATAAATTCCCCGGAGATGAAAATTCCGGGCTTCGCGGACGTAGTTTTCGTTTATAAAGGTGAATTGCTATAGAGTTTTTGTTAAGTTAAAATTATAATTGTTTCAATCAATTGATAGTAATTACTATAAAAATGGTTAAAGTTTATTCATCTACTGAAAGTTCTGACGTTGCTAATTCCGTTGCAGAACATATTATTAATGCACAAAACGCTGCACTTGAATCCGGGAAGGAATTCTTCGATATTGCAATTTCTGGAGGTTCATTAGGTAAAGTTCTTAAGAATGGATTAATATTAAATGAAGCTAATAAGGGGAAATTACAATGGAACAAATGGAGAGTTTTCTTTAGCGATGAAAGATTAGTCCCATTGGATCATGAAGATTCTAATTATGGATTATTTAATGAATTAGTTTTGAAAAGTTTGGCACATGAAGGAATTCCAGGTCCAACAGTATTCACTATTAATGAAAACTTATTACATGATTCAGATACATCGAATGATGAAGCAATTGCTAAAGAATATTCCACTTTCTTACCAGCTTCATTAGATTTGATCTTATTGGGATGTGGACCAGATGGACATACTTGTTCGCTTTTCCCAGGTCATAAATTATTAAATGAACAAACTTTAACAGTTACAAGTATTTCTGATTCCCCAAAACCACCACCAAGAAGAATCACCATTACATTCCCTGTTTTGAGTGCTGCTAAATCAATTGCCTTTGTTGCTGAAGGTGCAGGTAAAGCATCTGTTTTGAAGGAAATTTTCGGACCAAAAGAATCTGGATTACCTTGTGAATTGGTTAATAAACTACAAGTTCCAGTTGTATGGTTTGTTAATGATGCTGCATTGGAAGGTGTTGATGTTTCTGTTTCCAAATATTAAGGGATTATATATATATATATATTAATGTATATCAACTTGAGCTAAAACTTGCCATTCCTGTACAGGGCCTTCACAACGTACTATTTTTAAGATTCCATTTTTCCAACCTAAATCGTAATCAGTTAGTTCATTATTTTGATTTATTATTAGTTGGTCAGTATCCAGCAAATCTTCAACACGAGTTTTAATTGTTTTGATTATTGCATTATCAAAATGTGTCAAATTTGTATAGACAAGAGATAAATGAGGGTCGAATTCTAAATTACACCAATCTTGAGCAGAATATTTTGATTTTGCTTGGTTGTGTAAATGAGGCAATTCAACATATAGTTCTCTTATTATAGTGGCTAATCCTGCTAAATTTTTGGATTTATTTATATTTAGATAAATTTTCTTGAAGAATGAATTTTTATGATTTATATAAAGTCCATTGAATTGAATTTCTATATCCAATGGAGATTCTTCTTCATTTGAATTTTGCAACGCTGCAATGCAAGTGTTTAGCACTGTCGTGACATCTTGCATGGAGTTCACAGTTAAGCCAGAAGTTATAGTGATGTGTGGTTCAAATAATGGAGAATTTTCAAATAATGGGTTCAATCCAATGATTAAAGAATTCAAAGTATCATAAATTGGTGAGTTCCTTTTGGGACAAAGCCATAATGCAATGCCTTGAGCGAGCGATGTTAGTGCATTTCCCTTGATTTACAATCATACGATATAATCATACCCATCTTCACAGCCTTGAATCCATCTAAATCAAACGATAAACCGGTTCCATTATCATCTCCATGATATCCATAAAGGATTAAAGATCCAAGACCCGAGCCCCGAGGAGGGTAAGGGGGGTAATGCTTATGTAATCAGCAGTATACTAAAATTAAATTCAAATTGTTTCAAAAGTAATTAAAAAGTGTTTAGTTATCAAATTTATCGTATCACTTTATTAGCTAAGAAATTTAACTAATTGTTTAACTATACTGCTCGGCTATTCCCACTAAGCGATTGTTTCCTGCCTAGCCGGGTGGTGCGGGCACACAGTCGTCTGTCTGGACCCGTCTGCCTAGAACTCCTCCCTGCTGCTGCCGGTCCGTGTAGAGTCTGCCTAGCGCTTTCAGTTAAAAATTTTTTAGTTTGCTTAAATATTTTCTTAACACTGTACCAAGCGCTGGAAAAGCAGGAAGTTGGGCCGTATTTGGATTCATTTAGTTCCTAATTAGTTCTTTTTTTTTAATAAGTAGTCTTTGTAAAGTGGTTGAAATGGTGGTTTAGTGTAGTGGAGCCTGTGTGGATTGATAAGAGATCTTTGGTTGATTGCTCGCGGGGTGCTCACTGTTGAGCACCTTTGGCTAACAAGACCTCAAATCAGATCAACAATCCTTATTAAAATTGGAAGATCAACAGTTTCATGAAAAATTCCGAACTTGTCAAGTTATAAACTTATCAGTATCAGCTTGGTGGAGTTTATCATGTAGGGTCTACATTCCAATAGACTATCCATTTAAGCACCACCACATATATCTGAGGCCGGCCCAGCAAGATCTGGCATTACGACAGAGCATACGAATGTTGACCTCATGGTCGTGTAGTATATCCCACAGGATCTATAATCTGTTGCTCTCTTGGAGTTGAGTCGTTGAGTCACAGAGCAACAGATCATGGTGGGTGGGTACAATTGATGGGGATTAATGATTAATGATAATCTGGCCAGGCTAACACTGTCCATCAGGTACACAATCCACCACCACAACACACGTAAAGAATTCACTTCAAAGGCACTGAAACCTGCATAAAGAAGCCATTTCCCAACTTCTTAAATCATTTCTTTCCAACAATTAGCGATGATCTTTGGGAATTTTTGCTTTTGTTCCGTGATTCTGGTCCTTTTTTTCAAGCCTTTTTAAGATTTTAAGCCCTGCTGAAATTCTGGATCTGGATTCCCTATTAAAACTTTTGAGCTACAATATGATCTAGTACCTGTGTACAATATTATTTAACTGATCTTAAATACTCTGGAATATCCTGTTTCAAAACTAATTATGCATTTTTTCAGAAATACACAACTTGTCTACTATTCAATAGTATAGATATAGATACCAAATTCACATTCCTTATAAACAACATATAGATAAACACTTTTAAACAAGTACCCTCACTGATAAAGAACTTGAGGATACACGGATAAGGTTGATCCCATTATGAATGCTGTCATCAATAACAACTATAGCAAACCACCTTCTTCACCTTTACTTCAACCACTACCACAGGCTAGATCTTCAACCCCAGCATTACCACCAGTCACAACATCACAAGAAGATTTGTTAAGTCGACAAAATGTCACTTTGGAATCCTTATCTCATTATTCATTACCAACCATGTCTTCAAATGAACAACATTTGCTACCGTCACCTTTATCTCCATACTTGAATACATCAGATTTCTTCACTTTACCTAAATCACAAACTTCACATATCAATAATACTCAAGATTTCAGAATAAGAGAACATTCCGTTTCAAGTGATTATAGTTTCCTAACAGTGGATGATAATCAAATCAATTTAACCATTCTTTCCAAAATATTGTCTAAATCATTCAACATTTCAACATTATCTTCAACTACAAATCCAAAAGATGTGATGGAATTATTACATTCTCATATATACGATGTCTTATTTCTAGATATCGAAATGCCTCATTTAAATGGGGTTCAAATTGCTAAATTGATACGATCAATACCTATGTTTGATAATTTAACAATAATTGCAGTTACAAGCCGTTCTTCACAAGAGGATCAAAATTTATATAAATCCGTGGGTATTGATCATACCGTTCCGAAACCTATAGTTCTAGAAGGGATCGATTTCAAAACTATGGTGCTGGAAACAATAGAAAAGAGAAAATAAAGGATAAAATAATAATAACGATAATTATAATAGATGAAAGTACGATATAAAGATTATGAAAAAATGAAATGGAATGAACTTAAATGAATGAAATGTTTTAATTTAATTATTTATACCGTAGTCCCAGCTTTGAGACTTGAAATATGTTCCAAGTCCCAGAGCACCGCCCATCGGGCTGGGTCTAAGTCCCTGACGCGATGAGATTGCTTGAGACTACCATACTTAAGCTTGAGACTTTCGGTCTAAATGTTTAATACCTGAAATTTCAAGCCAATGATGAAGAGCAAAATTATAATCATTCGAGATTGTAATTAAAAAATTGTATAGCAAGGGTCCTTTTTTTTGAAATAATTCCAATTAATTACATTACTTTCTACTTTGGAAATATAATTATATTTGAAAAAGTAACAAAGGTTAAATATGTCATTACAAGAATGGATTGAAGAAGTTCAACCAATTGAACAACTTTTTGAAAAGCACAAACAATCAAAAGATATACCAGATGAATGCCCAATTCCAGATTCAATCAATGGGGTTCAAATAAGGTGTGGTCCAATCCTTAGATTGATTAGTTCTTTAGAAGATAATACAGATAATTATAGAGCTTCAATTATGTTGGTTGTTAAAGGTGATGGAGTTCCCCGTATTACTTATGTTCAAGGTCCAGTCATTCCAGAATCTTCAAGTGAATTACAAAAAGGTGAATATGATGGGGTTGTATTTGGTAAAGTTGATGATTATTCATTTTATAGATTTCTTATTGAAACAGAATTGGGTCCAAAAGAGCAAAAAATAAGATATACAGTGAATGATACTTTAACTTATGATTTCTATTTACCAGCAGCTTCACAACCAATGAATATCATTTCTTATTCGTGTAATGGGTTTTCATTATCAACAGATACTTCATCTTATAATTCTTCGTTATGGTATGATGTTTTGAATCGTCATCAAACTTCTCAACGTTATCATGTTATGTTGGGAGGTGGTGATCAAATTTATTGTGATGCTATTAAAAACGCATCTGAATTATTTCATCATTGGTTAGAGGAGAAAAATCCAATCAAGAAACAACATCAAAAATTAACTGAAGATATTAAGAAATCATTCCATGATTTTTATATTAATCAATATTTAGAATGGTTTGGTCAAGGGTTTTGGAAAGGTTCTCAGGGGAAGATTTTGGAAACTTTATTTCCTCAAGCAATGGCTACAATCCCTTCGATTAATATTTATGATGATCATGATATCATTGATGGATATGGTTCTTATCGTGATGCAACAATGGGTACTGAAATCTTCAAAGGTGTTGGAAGCATTGCTTATAAATATTACATGCTTTTCCAACAACAAGTTAACGTTGAAGGTGATACAAAGGCTTACTTGAAAGAGCCTAGTTGGATTCTTGGTGCTGAAAAAGGTCCATGGATGGGTGAACCAAGTCATTCCATTTGGACAAAATTAGGTAAAGGTATTGGATTTTTAGGTTTGGATTGTAGAACCGAAAGAAAATTGAAAACAATTGTCTCTAAAGAAACTTATTCATTAATATTCAAAAGATTAGAATCAGAAATTAAAAAAGATCCTTCAATTAAACATCTTTTAGTTTTATTAGGTGTTCCAATTGCTTATCCAAGATTAGTTTGGTTGGAATGGTTATTAAATTCTCCATTATTAGCACCAGCTAGAACTTTGGCACAAAAGGGAATCATTGCCAAAGGACTTGTCAATGAATTTGATGGATCAGTTGAAGTTTTAGATGATTTAAATGATCATTGGTGTTCTGCTCATCATAAAAAGGAACGTAACAAATTGGTTGCAGATTTACAAAAATTAGGTTCTTCTCATGGTGTTAGAATTACAATTTTAAGTGGTGATGTGCATTTAGCTGCTATTGGACGTTTCAAAACAAAATTGCATTTGCATCATTTGTTTGGGAAAGAGAAATATTTGGAACATAATGAACAGGTTAAAAGAAAACCTGAAGAAGATCCAAGATTAATGTTGAATATCATCTCATCAGCTATTGTTAATGCACCACCACCTGATGCCATGGCTGGGTTACTGAACAAGAGATCAGGTATTCATCATTTCGATCATAATACTGATGAAGATATGGTTCCAATCTTTACAAAGGATGTTGATGGTTCTGTTCGTTCCAATAAGGAGTTCTTGAATAAAAGAAATTGGGCAGATTTGATCTCCATTCGTAACATTCCAAATCAAGATGGTAAATATAATATTGGAGATGAAAAATTACCAGCACCAGTTACTGGAGCACCAAAAGGTTTAACAATTAGAGATGAACGTGATTTGAAATATAAAATCACTGAGGATTCTTTAATCGCTACTATCCATGTTGAGAAAGATCATGAATCTTTGAAAAGTGAAACATTGGGTTATGAAATTGCCATTCCAGGTCTAGTTGGGAAGTATACTTTGGAAAACATTGGTGTTAAGGAATAATTTATCCTCATCATTTGTATCATTAATAGGCTGCTCACTTTTTATTATCATCCCTCTATTTTATCATTTGTGTTTTATTTTTGTCATGACTATTAATTATTTATTCTTACCTTCGCTTTGTATTAATTAATTTGTATAATAAAGCATTTTTCAATCAAAAGAAGAGATTTTTGTAGTTATATATTTGACACTGGGCACGACTCATCGCATCAGTTCCTAATATGGAATATTTCCTCTTCGGGGATTTTAAATTTTTTTAGGATAAAAAAAAAATTTGGCATAGAAAAATTTTAGTAAATAGAAATAAAATAACAGCTTTGATATCGTTAAAGTTTTTGAAGTTGTTTCAATTTATTGAGTGCATAATGGCTAAGGAATTCAAGTCCAAGAAGCTCAGTAAGGTTTCCAAACCTAAGGGGAAGGACTTTAAAAAAAAGGGCACAAAGAGACCTCATGAAGAAGAAGTTGAAGAAGATGATCAAGATAATGAGAAAATGATTGATAAATTGGATAACGATTATGATGAAATTGCTGGATTATTAGGAGCTGAAGTTTCAAATGATGAGCCAGAAGATGTTGAAGAAGAACAAGAAGATAATGACGATGACGATGAAGAAGAAGAAGAAGCTGAGGTTGAAGCTGAAGAAGAAATCAGTAATGTCTCCAAGGCAGCATATGATGAATCTGCACCAGCTTCTGATAAATTTGAAGATCTTAACTTGTCTGCCCCAACAATGAAAGCCATTCAATCAATGGGTTTCAAGAAAATGACTCAAGTCCAAGCAAGAACCATTCCACCTTTATTAGCAGGTCGTGATGTTTTAGGTGCTGCTAAAACAGGTTCTGGTAAAACTTTAGCATTTTTAATCCCAGCTATTGAAATGCTTTACTCTTTGAAATTCAAACCAAGAAACGGTACTGGTGTTATCGTTGTTTCACCAACAAGAGAATTAGCTTTGCAAATCTTCGGTGTTGCAAGGGAATTAATGGAGCATCATTCTCAAACTTTTGGTATCGTTATTGGTGGTGCAAACCGTCGTGCTGAAGAGGAAAAATTAGTTAAAGGTGTTAATTTATTAATTGCCACTCCAGGGAGATTGTTAGATCATTTACAAAATACTAGAGGTTTTGTTTTCAAGAATTTGAAAGCTTTAGTTATTGATGAAGCTGATCGTATCTTAGAAATTGGGTTCGAAGAAGAAATGAGACAAATCATTAAGATTTTACCAAAAGATGATAGACAAAGTATGTTATTCTCTGCAACACAAACTACAAAAGTTGAAGATTTAGCAAGAATCTCTTTAAGAGCCGGTCCATTGTTCATAAATGTTGATTCAAAAGAGGAGAACTCCACTGTTGATAGATTAGAACAAGGTTATGTTGTTTGTGATAGTGATAAAAGATTTTTATTACTATTTTCATTTTTGAAAAGAAATATCAAAAAGAAAATTATTGTTTTCCTTTCATCATGTAACTCTGTTAAATATTACAGTGAATTATTGAATTATATTGATTTACCAGTTTTAGATTTACATGGGAAACAAAAACAACAAAAACGTACAAATACATTTTTTGAATTCATCAATGCTAAACAAGGTATATTAATCTGTACAGATGTTGCTGCTAGAGGGTTAGATATTCCAGCTGTTGATTGGATTATACAATTCGATCCACCTGATGATCCAAGAGATTATATTCATAGAGTTGGTAGAACTGCAAGAGGTACCGAAGCCAAGGGTAAATCATTAATGTTCTTAACACCAAATGAATTAGGATTTTTGAGATATTTAAAAGCTGCCAAGGTACCATTAAATGAATATGAATTCCCATTAAACAAAATTGCCAATGTTCAAAGTCAATTAGAAAAACTAATAAAGCAAAACTATTGGTTACATCAAAGTGCTAAAGATGGTTATAGATCTTATTTACAAGCTTATTCCTCTCATCATTTGAAAACTGTTTATCAAATTGATAAGTTGGATTTAGTTAAAGTTGCTAAATCATATGGATTCCAAATACCTCCAAAAGTCAATATAACTATTGGTGCTAGTGGTAAAACTCCAAAACAAACAAACCAAAGAAAAAAGATAAAACATTAGGGGGATATTAAATCTCTGTTTGCATTAAAAATTTCACTTGTATATTATTCCCAAAAACTATTTTAATAGATGAATTCAAAAAAAATTATTGCTACGCTAAAGTTTTCTTGTAATAATAGTTGCACGTTTTGTATATAATTGTGATCTAAACTATGTAAAACAATATATTTATATCCATGATGATGTTGAATCCCAGAAAAACCGTTGAAAAATGATATGACGATGAAAATTAAGTTAATCTGATGGAAAAAAAAAAGTTGTTGTTCATAACTGATGAAGATAAAAAGCTGAATTAAAAAAAAAAAAAAAAGTACTGTTGACAAAAATGTCAAAAGAATTGAATCTATTTTTTTGGCTCTCTATCTGTTTGTATATAGGTACATGACAGAAGAGGTTTTATTTGCTTCATTTGGTGAGTTGTAAGACCCATGTTGAAAGGCCATTAATGGTTATTGTTTGATTATTATGCTGATTCATCTCTTACCCAATAGACCCAAGAATTCTTCTCTTGTCTTTTGAGCTTCTCTGAAACAACCAAGCATGCAACTTGTCACTGTACTTGAGCCAGTTTTTTGAATACCACGACTAACCATACACATATGGGTGGCTTCAATGACAACAGCAACCCCTTGTGGTTTCAAGATTTCCGTCAAGGCCATGGCAATTTGTTTTGTTAATCTTTCTTGAACTTGGAATCTTCTAGCGTACATTTCTGCTAATCTTGCTAATTTTGACAATCCAAGAACTTTCTTATTTGGAATATAACCTATGTGTACTTTCCCAAAGAATGGGACTAAATGATGTTCACATAATGAGTAAATTTCAATATCTCTAACAATAACCATTTCATCATGATCTTCTTCGAAAACAGCACGTTTGATAACATCTCTGATATTATCTTCGTAACCTTTTGTGAAATATAACATTGCTCTGGCATATCTTTCAGGTGTTTCTAATATACCTTCTCTATTTGTATCTTCACCCAATTCTTCGAGTATAACTTTAACAGCATCACTTATTCTTTTTTCACGTTGTTTAGATTCTTCAGGGGTCGATTCTATTCTTTTTCTAGCACCAACACTTGGCCAAGATAATCCATCTGAATCGATTGGAGGGTTTAAAGTATATGGAGAGGCTGGTCTTGTTTGTAATGGGGAATCTGGTGAATATAATGATTTTTTCTTTGAAGGTTTTGGATGATGAGTCAAAGGTTGATGAGTATGATTTATTGAGGATTGAGCAGTTGCAGAATATCCAGCACCATTGACATGAGCATTTGGTGGGAGCTCCACTGGAGACTCAGTTTCCTTCAAGCTTAGCTCAGATATATCTCTTGATAAATTGCTTGACATCTTGGAGGAACTTTAAATATATTGACGGTATTATAGTTTTGAAATAGCTAAAGATTGTAATTGCGGAAGCTAAAAGGTGATGAGCAGCAAGACAGCGAGTAACAAACAAGTAGCAGAGCAGCACTAAATCCCAGAATTAAATCCACAATCAAATCTTTCTCCAACAATAAAGAAGAGATTCGATAATTACTGAATTTTTTTTTTCTTCACATGGCTAATAAATCCCAATTTCCAACCAAAAAAAATCGATGGAGCAGTCAGAAAAAAAAAAAAAAATGTCATGTGACCAGAGCTACATAACCAGGGATATATCGAAATCAATATATTTTATTTAAAAGTTGAATTGAATAAATATATAGAGGAAAATGTTGCAGAAAAGATCTCATTAGTATTCGTTAGTGTTCTTAGCTTTTTTGTATTGTTGTTCCTGTTCGAATTAGACGAAAACTCGTCCAACACCGTGACAAACGGGACTGATATGACTCTGTTAGTAGTGAACGTTTGTATATATTGGAAACGGTTTTAATACTCACCAATGCTCTTCATCTAGGAAAAATCTTACCATGCCCTTCCCTCTGCATTTCCCACATTGGACACCACCTATTGCTGGATCTCCAGGTCTGACGTATCTTGGTCCATTATTAGTGGTTGTTGTAGGAGAGAATGATGAAAATTGTTGTGGAGGTAGGTATCCACTGGAAAATGGGATCGCGTATGGGCCAAAGTTTGAATTGGAAGAGTTCCCATAAACCGTTTGGACATGAACATTAGGAGCTCCAGCTCTTGGGGCGAATTTGACCCAGCATTTTTGACATGATTTCCCATTCTTCAACTTCCGGCCAGTGTTGTTACATTTGTTACAGAAATAGCCTCGAGGGTATGTCCATGGAACGCCATCTGTGGGCAAAGGAGGTGGTCCACTTTGGTACTGCTGGCTTTGATGTTGTTGGTTGTATTGTGGATGTTGTGGAGGCTGCTGATGGGAATAGCTTGGATTTGACTGCTGCGGTCTTTGAGGTAGCTGTTGCTGCCCGGTTGGTGACTGTGATATGGCCTCCTGGTACGATGGTGGTGCTTCCTCTGTCTTCCCCATGGTTCTTTCCCTTTCCAAAATGCTCAAATGTGTCAAATTGATGGATTTAAAAGGTCAACTTCAATTTCAGTTTTTTTGATGTGGAAACATTACAACTGCACCGCCACATGCGCCTTCTTTTTTGAGACTCCGATCTGTGTGTGGCTGGTGCATTGGGTAGTTGAGCTGTGGCTGGTGCTCCCTTTCCTGTTTTTTGAAAAACAAATAAAGAACCGAAATCTTTGGCATTTCCAAACTCGACTTGGGCAATTCTTTGATAGAGAATAAAGAAGAGTGGAGAGTATTCTAGCCATGGTGTGGTTAACAGAGTCTCAGAGTATGTGCTAAAAGGGAGGGCGGAGCCTGGAGCTGCCAGGAACGGTGGAAGGATGCGCTTTGGGCTTGGTTTTCTTAGTTTGACGTGTTTTTCAACTGTTGAACGATTCCTGATCTTTTTGGTCTTCTGACATTCAATTTTTTTGTTCATTACTAACAATATTCAATTGTAGAATTCGGTGTTGGGTTCACAGCTGGTGGTGAGTATATCGCTCTTCAAATGGGGAAGTAAATAGCTAACTTTCCATATCAGGTTTGGTGTTTTTCCTATTAGGTATAGTGACATTTTTCGATTCTGCACTTTTAGCATTAGGTAACGTGAGTCTCCCATCACAATGAAACAACAATGTTCATCTCACTAACGCAGCATAGTTACTATTCGTTATTGGTGTTGTGCTTATCATAGGGCCCCAAAGAACTATAGTATTTTTCACAAGACCGCAAAAGATACGTGGCTCTGTGGCATTCATATTAGGAATCTTTTTGATTTTGATCAAATGGCCATTCACTGGGTTCATAATTGAAAGTTTCGGTATACTAGCATTATTTGGGTATGTTTTATTCTTCAATCTCACCAATGATATACTAACAAATATAGTGACTTCTTTGCCGTAATTGTCTCATTCTTGAGAAGTGTTCCATTCATTGGTCCATTATTATCACATCCAGTTGTTGCTCCAGTAAGTGATTGTTATTCCACCTAAATTTCCACTCCAATACTAACAGTGCGAAGGTTGTCGATAGAATAGCTGGTGTTAGAGTCCTTCCAGTATAATCTAAAGGGACAGTTATACGTGTACAATAATATACATAGGAAACTTGAATTAACAAGACGTAGTTGCACTGAAAAAGTCAATAGATTACAAATTAATTGGCTGCTAAACTAACTAATTTAGCTCCCACAGTATAATTGTTCAATCTTTTTTCAATGCCAACCTCTTCTTATCAAATAATCCATGTAATTCCGACTTTTCCATCAATGAACTTATACTCAATATCAATCCCCAAATCCTCAGCAACCTGTTTCAAAAAACCAGGCCAGCTATCATATACAACTTCACGTAGTCCTATATAGTGTTCCCAAACTACGACTTGGCCAAATTTTTCCATTGTGGCCCGGTTTTAGATCAACACCTATACTACTTCTCCATCCATCTTTAACAAACCCCAAGCAATTGTGGATCGGAGGAGTAACAATTATATGAGCATTTTATATCAAGACTTGAGGATAATATTTATAATATGTGTCTATATGAGATTTCTATGTTCACAAAAAAGAATTATTCAATGCAATTTAATTATTCAATTTATATTGAAAAATTATATAAAAAGTCGATTCTGTCTCTTAATTTTAACTTGAAAAATGGAATAAATCACAATATTTTGTAAATTTTTTCCCAAGCATTTCCTAACTAAAACTGTACAATAAATATTCTTTGAATTAAACAAAAATTTTAGGCCATTTTGAAATCCGATTATTACCAATTTATTTTTCAGTTTCTTGTAAGTTATTGATATGTTAACTCATCTCATCGGAGAGTAAATCCGGTATGCGCAACAAACTCTAAATAAAAAAAAATTTCCATACAAAATTTGGCATATAAACTAGATGATTTGAAATATTTAGACCCATTAAGTCCCAGAACCCTACAAAACCATATAGTATAATGCCTCCAGTGAAGAATCAAAAGAGAAGATCAAATGGTGTATCGGTTGAAGTTGCCTCCGTTTTAGGTTCAGGTACCTCCAAGATCAACAAAAAGATAAGAGACATAGAAAGACTATTACTTAAGAGAAGAGATAAATTACCTGCAAATGTTATAATAGAGAATGAAAGAGCCCTAGCTGCTCTGAAAATAGAAAAGAAGAATGCTGAGCAGTCACAGAAGATAAAGAAAAATGCAAAGAAATATCATATGATTAGATTCTTCGAAAGAAAGAAGGCATTGAGGAAATATAAACAAGCTAAAAAGGAATATGACCAACTAGTATCAGATAATGCCGATAAGAAAGATGTCAAGAAGGCCAAGAAAGTGCTGGGCCACTGTGAAATAGATTTAGCATACGCTGTTCATTTCCCAAAAGCTGAAAAATACATTGCACTATATCCAACATCGGATTCAACAGAGGAGAAAGATGAGACATTAAGAAAAAATCTCTTGAAAACGGAAGCTGAAAAAAATCAATACAAGAAACAATTCGAGCAAATGATCAAAGATAATACATTGCCTACTTCTATAGAGAATATTTTGAAAGGTGACATCTCTTCAAAGAACGATATACAACAAGATTACGAAGCTCCAGATGCTGCCCAAGTTGAAGAAAATGATGTTGAGGATGACTTCTTTGAATAAAAAAGTATTCTATAAGATTAAAAAAACTATGTACACTGATTAATAAATTAATATAAAGAAACGATTATAATTCGATTTTTTCAATCAAAAAAATCTCATTATTTGCACTTCTTGTAAAACTAATATCTGCATTAACCTTCCCGGCAGTAATAAAACTTTTAATACTCCAATCTCCCTTCCCAAATACTTCTGGAATTTTCTGTGCTATGGCAGGGAATAACGCTTTATAAATATCTCTATATTCAATAACATCCTGTGGTTTAACTAATAATTTAGATAAAATTCCTTGATATTTAGCATTAATCCAATCAGGTAAAAATGTCTTGTCATTATATTGTTTTTTATTACCAACACGAATGATCCATAACAACAAGGCACGATCGACTTCATCAGATTTGGCTAACTGTTCATAATCTGTAATACCAAAGATCAATAATAAACTATTGGCAAATGTCTTATCTTGTTTATAAATTGATTTGAAAGATAATGGTTTATATTGTTTTATTAACGTCTTTTCTAATTTAGTAATCTCTTCAAAAGTAGCTTGATATAATAACCTTTGAGTTGTTTTATAGATCTTGGCATTCTTCAAAATTTGTGAATCATCAACTAAACCTGCTTCATTTTTTAAATTTTTCAAAAAATCAATCTTTTGCTGAACAATTTTTTGTAATTGTTGTAAACCTTCTAATCTATTTCTTAAAGTAATTTTTGTCTCTTCTTCAGATTTAACCAAATATGAGAATAGATTGATCAAAGAAGTAGGTAATGGTGATTCTTTAGTGATTTTATAAGAAACTTCATTCGATGTTAAATTTAATCCAAATTTTTGGGCACCTTCAATATTCTCTTCAGGAATTCTTAAAGCCAATGTCGTGGAATCTTCCTTGTTATCATCAAGCACAAATCCATACCCTAATAATAATTCCTGGTTTGTCTTTGGCCCATAACTGTTGAATATTTCATCACCCTTTTGGATGATTTGTTCCGTCTTGAATGTATAAGTTCTTCCATCTTCTTTTATACCGTCCCATTTAACTCTAGCAGAATTATCATGATTCAACAAATCAAATATAGGAATTAAAAAAGCTTCATTAATATCTCTGCAATCTTCATTACCAGCAAGTAGAAATGGGAAGGCCCTTGAAGTGAAAGTTGCAGCTGCCCATAGATATGCTGGGAAACTTGTCCAAGATTGTGGATGGATGAAATAATTGTAGAATTGTTCACTTTTACCCTTTGTATATGTTTTGTAAAATGATAGTTCTTCTTGATAACTAGATGTATGAAACTTTGGGTCTAATTTTTTAACAACGGAATACCACTCCTCAACTAATTTTGAGATTTCATGATCAATAGCCAAATGTGCATCTGTACCTTTGATCAAATTCTTCTCTTGATCATTCCAAAACAATGGGGTTCCAATTCCACGGCCATTAGGCAATATCTTGATATATGATGCAAAATGGTTACTTAGGTTTAAAGAATCTGTTTTTGTTTCATGCTTGTCATCAAATCTTAATTTTGCTAATAACAACTGAACCAAAGGTGTTCTGCTTCCCCTCTCGACAACATTTTTACCAAAGACTTCTTCAGCTAGTAATGGGTTGAGTGTCAATTGTTCTGGGATTTTGAATAGGTTCTTCGAACCATCGAACTGAGTTTCGCCTTTATATATGGCTGAAATTCCCTTCTCGGTCTCTTCAAACGATGTATTTGGGGCTATATAGGCTCCATTCTCGACGGCCCATTCCAGTAAACGTTCCAAATCAGACATTATAGAAGCTATGCTTTCCTGCAATTGAAAAAGTTTTGATAACCTGCTTTTGAACCACCTCTGAACAATGTTGCCACCTTTTGAAATTGTTTCCAGATCCTTCGAGATGAGCTTTTCAGGATTTTTTCAAGTTGGTATAGTAATTACAAGAAACAGATAATTACAAGAAACAGAACGAGATCGCGAAGAGAATTCGGCCGAGAAAAAGAGAGAATAAACCTAGAGCTGTGTGGGTTGTGTGGAGTAGTATTGAGATAAGATAACGAGAGGGGTCACCCGGTGTTGAAAAAGGGGTGAAAACGTCGACGAAAAAAAAGCAACACAACAACACAACAACACAACACAACAACATCAATGATCAGAGAACTACAATGGACTTGGGATCTCTATAAATTGACCGGTTGAAGAGCAGATTCAGACTGTCTTACAAGCATCAAC